>CM060708.1:253628043-254220543 GCA_030686995.1 Artemisia argyi
GTCAACTTTACCCATTATCAGATTTTTACAAAAGTTCTAGGATTTTTATTGATTTGTGTATTTGCTTTCATGGACTGAAACTTGTTCATAGTGATAACCCCACACCTCAAGTTTAGAATCCCATAGTTTCTACATTTTTACCATTTTTTCCCTGGGCCCCACCTTTGCCCAAAGTAGCTTGCAGAGCAAGCTGCTCCCCTGTTCACAGCTGCACATCAGCCACCACCGCCACTTGGTGGTGGTTTTCCAGCCACCTCAGTGGATCTCATGGTCCCATACTTGGTCCTTTCAACCCCCCCCCCCCCTGGTGGGCTACAAATATTGACCAACCATTTGACCCCTAACCCTGTGGACCCCACCTAATTTAGCCCTCCTTTCTTGTCCCATTTTCTGGTTTGATACAAGTCTCAAAGTGCTTATTTATGGCTTATTAGCTTATTCTGTGGGAATTTTTGGTTTCTGCTTGCTCAAACATGTTCACTTATCTTATTTAGATCAGATTTCATCAGAGTGGGCCCCACCTAAGCTGATTTTAGCTTATTTTGTCCCCTGGTCAACAAAAGTCAACTGTTGGCTTTTTGCTTTCCATTCAGCTTATTTTTAAAGTTATAAAAAGCTTGTTTTCACAAAAGTTTGTTGTTTTTAGTTGTAAAATAGATTGGGAAAAGAAAAATCCAGAAAAGTCAAAGTAATTTCAAGTGATAGTTTCTATTTAATTTTATTTAATTTTAATTTTAATTTTTAAATTTTTATTAAGTACTTAGCTATTTTATATTTTTCTTAAATTCATATTATATTAAAGTATTTATAATAATTTTCTCAAATTTTTATTTTATCATTTAGTATTTATTAGAATTAATCTTAGTTTAATAATTAATTAATATGTAAGTTTTAAATAGCATAATTAATTTTTATAAAGTAAGACCTAGTTTTTATATTTTTCCTAGCCTTTATATATCATAATATAATTTTAGGAATTTTTCTAGATTTTGTACTGTTCATTTAGTATTTTTCTTAATTTAAAATAATTTAATTAGGTAATTAATGTTTAATTAGTAATTAATTAATATAAAAATCACCAAAAGACAAAAATACATATTTTTATTTTTAAAACTTATTTTTAGTTATTTTATAAATTTTAGAAATTTTGTTTTCAACTTTTTAGTAATTAATTAATATTATTATACTGTATTTAAGTATTTTAAATATTAATAATTAGTAATAATTAGTAATTAATTAATATTAAATAATTAATTAGTGTTAAAATTTATTTTCTTTTTCTAAAAATTTTCTTTTATCTTTTAGTTTTTAAAAAAGTCATTTTCACCCCCTGGGTGTTTTCAGATTTCCGTTTTCACTTTTTATTTTGTACGTTTACGTTTTATTTAAACGTGAACGTACACGTTTTAAGTTTTAAACGTTTCTGGTTTTTCTGACTTTCCAGTCTTGTTAATATAGTGTATTTAAGCTATTTTCCTTTATATTCCAGTAGTGTAGTCATCACAATTCACTTATACCCATTTCCATCCAAATTCACCCGATCACAAACCCGTTTTTAATACCATCACACCTCGCTGGGACATAACGACCCGGGGAAACCCTATACTTCCACGGAGCATTGGTTTAAGCTGTTTGACTATTATAGTTGACCATTCACAAGTGGTTGACCAATAATTATCTGACGGTTTAGCACCAATCAAATTTTGGTACCGCTGCCCTTTTTTTATTTTTCTCACTGAATTGAAGCCAGAGGTTTTCTTGGAGGCTTGTGTTTGGAAGGATAGGCAAGGGGGAGGGTTGAGTGTAATCAGAGGGGAAGGCAGTGTAGGGTAATGATGATGGGTGGCAGGGTGTTGCAGAGGTGTGAGGATGAGGTTGACCAGGTCAAAGTTGGGGTGGGAAGTATTATAAAAACGGGAGTGGTAAAATTGGTGGAGTGGGCTGGTTTTGGTTGGGCTTTGGGGTTTGTGTGGTGGGCTGTGGATTGGAGTAATAAGGTTGGGTGGGCTTTTGTTGTTGGGGTGTAATATTACAAAAGGGTCCGTTTGGTTTATTTAGCAAACAACAATAAGGACCAAAAATGTAATAACTGAAAAGTTGAGGGCTGCAAAATGTAACTTTCCAAATTTTATCATAAGGATTATTTATGCCACATATGAATAATAGAAGTGCCAAAGTTACAATTTCCCAAAATTTTAAACCCCGAGGACCATTTATGCAAAATTCCAAATTACGGGGACCAAACATGTAAACTTTTCAAACTTTCACCCAGGGACCAATTGCGATAACTTTTGATTTCCCAAGGTCCAAAAATGATTTTCCCTTCAAAAATACCCCACCAGGGACCAAATCTGTCAAATTCTAAAACTCCAGGGACCAAATGTGTAAATTCTCAAACTTTTTACCCAAGGATCGTTTTTGATAATTTTTGACTTTTAAAAACCTTGGGTTGACTTTTCTTTCGTTTAAAACCTTCAGGGACTAGTTTTGTCAATTTTTGAAACTTGAGGGACTGAAACTGCCAATTATGCAAACTTTGTTCGTTTTTCCTTTATTTTTAAACATTTTGCATCTAAAATGTATAAAACACAATTTTGGAATATTTTTAGTATTTTGATGCGTATTTGAGTGTTTTTGGATGTTTTGGCAGTTCAGATACGATAAAAATGATGAGTATTTACACACTCATCATTCACCGTCCTGTATCTCCTTTGACTATCGTTGACCAAATCACCATTAACCATTGAAAACAGAACTGGAGTGAAAGAACTTACTACAAACCTTTGTTCAGCTTAAATGAGCTTATTAAAGTAGTGAATATAAACTAGAAGCAGATTAAATTGCATTGAAAATTAAATGAGAAAGTATGAAAACTTGAATTATTATTAAAATTGAAAATGATTACAAAGTTTTAAAACTAAAATTCAATGAGTTACAACTACTTTTATACTAAAAACTTCTAAAACTACCTCTACAATATACCTACTCCTACGACTAACTAATAAGCTAACAGCCTTCAAATTATGGTGAGGAGTGAGTATATATAGTCACTGAGGAGGTCCTTGGGATTTCAATAGAAGCTTTACGAATCTCTCATCATGACCCTTGATTGTCTCTTATCATTCAATCATCAATAATAGCCCTTAGATTCTCCTGTGACGTGTCTCAGCCAATGGGAGTGCACCGTTTGTCCACTGTGGCAATTCTGACACTAACTCTTCTGACACGTTGGAAGATTCCAAGTACTAAGCTGGTGTGAGGGGTACGGATGGTATTACAGGGTATGGGTGAGGGAGATATACAGTGACAAGCGGGGTGTATTTGGGGATTTTATATATTATTGTTTGACTTGTAGGTTAGGGATTTTGACTTCCGGGTTTATTAAGGAGAATGGGTCGGGTTTTGTGGAAATCCGGGTATTGGTTAAGTTGGGCTCGAGTATTTAGGAGTTGGGTTTTGGATTGAAAGTGGATTGGACTAGGATTGTAAATGATTTTTGGTTTATAATTTTCGCAGATTGGTTTTTTAGGATTTAGGATAATATGATAAAGACCAAAAATGTAATTCTTGCAAACTTCTAGGGTCTAAACTGTCATTTTTCCAAGATAAAATCCAAGGACCATTTTTGTTATTCTTTGATTTTCCAAGGCTGATTTTGACCATGTGAGCAAATCTTTGATGGATTTCTGAAAATTTCTTGCCCGACTCCGGCTTTTGCTACTCTTTCCAAATCCCGTGCTCGTGTTGTCGTTTTTCCATGATTTTTGTCCATTTCTACAATATCCGTTCTTGCACATGTAAAAACACAAAAACAACATATTTTTGGCATTTTGGGTCGGTTTTTGGTCTTTTAAGTCCGGTTTTGGTCTTATAAAAGGTGTGTAAATTAATACACACCACGAATCCAAAGTATATTGCAAAACTTGCGAGAATTGCTGTTGCAGAAAAAGATGGAACTTGAAGATGACAAGCGTTATGAGGATCTTAATTCAATTTCTTAAAATTTATTTATTATTATTGCACTGTAGGAAAAGTGTTATGAGGATCTTAATTCAACTATGTTTAATTGATTTTTTTTTTTTTTTTTTTTTTTTTTTGTTATTTGACAAGTGATGATGAATATAAGTGATTCTGAATATATGTAAGGATTACTATGTTTACTTTTAGGGCACGTTTGGTATGAGAGAATGCCGTAGAATTGAATCATAACAGAGAATGGAATTGTAGAGAAAGTGAATCATGTTTGAGAAAGAATAACCATTCGACTGTTTGGTAAAAATAAAGAATTTGAATGATATAGAGCATTTTCTTGTTTGGTTATGGTATACATGAACAAAAATGAATTCTATCGTTTAAAATTTTCTTTTAAACATTCAATTACTTAAAAAAATATGATTATTTAATTTGCTAGCTTAAGTAAACTGAGTATATGTTAAATTCTATCACAAAATCAATATTGAAGGTTCTTTTGTTGGGTGCAATTCGTTATCATGTACACAATTGAAAATAATTCTAATAATATTTATTTGTAATAGTTGTAAATTTTGAAGAAAAATGATATGAGCATTTGAATAACTGGATTTACAAGAAATGTGAAAATAGAAATGTTAATATGAAAATTTTGATATCAACCTATAAATTTCTGGATTTCAAATAATAATTAAATAAAGTATAATTAAATAAAAGACCATAATAATAATTTAAAAAAATATATTATAAAAAAAGAAAATAAAAGAGAGTATAATTGGGTCCTTCATTATAAGGAAGAATCAATCATAGAATGAATTGCCTTTTGTTCACCAATTCTCTCCTTTCTTCACTATTTTAAGAGAATGCGAGAATGGAAAAAGAATCAAATATTGATTCACTGATTCCATTCTCAACACAAACAAACACGAGAATGCTTCTCCATTCTGTTTCTCAGCTTTCCATTCCATCGTACTAAACATCCCCTTAATATAAGTGATCCTGAATATAAGTGACATATAGAGAATCATATATGATTCTGGAGAATCATATATGATTCTGGAGAGTCATATGTGATTCAAAATAAAAGATACATCAAAATACCATCAAAAATTTTAAAACATATACTACCCATCAGAAAATTTAAAACATACATCAAAATAGCATCATTTTACCATTTCATATACTACGCATCAGAACTTGTTCAATACTACTATCAGTTTTCAAAATATACTTCCATCAGATTTTACCAAAATACATCAGTTTACCCAAAAACTACCACTAGTACACAATCACTTAACGACATCTATTTATTAACATCAATCTTAAGCACATTTTCTTTACGAAAGTCTTTTACTGGATCACGATCAACCCTGTTCTTGATTGCATTCACAATAATCGATATCCTTATTTGTTCATCTATCTCGAACCGGAACTTGAAAGCCAAATCAAACATCTTTTGCGAATGTAAATTCAACTCTTGCAAGAGAATCTTGGTAGCAATTTTGAACCTCATTCGCCTCAACAACGAAACCTGCTTCTCTGATTCTGAACACAGACCGACATCCCATTTTGAGGCAGTTTCACCAACATAAGACTCCATATGAATCATTGCAAAAACTCCACAGTCAACATGGTTGTATTTAGTCTTCCATTTCAACTGTAGAACGCGTCCTATAGCATTTAAAACATTATCAGTTTTTGGATGTTGATGTTGTAGCAGAAACCTGGAAAAAAACTCTTTCTACAAAAAAGAAAAACAAAAAATATGTTAATAAACCTATTAGAATGATATGTAATTTTTCTAAAATCATATATGATTCTAGCAAAATCATATATGATTTTAGAAAAATCATATATGATTGTAGTAGAAACAAAAAGTAATCAGAAAATCATATATGATTTTAGAAGATCACAAGCATAATCATAAGAACATTATTCATGAGCTCCGTCTAATAAAATACTTACCAGAATATCACATGCACCCTTGTACTTTGCGACATACGTCTGTGGAGAATTATCAAGGATGATCATCGATGTCACACTCTTCTTAATGTTTAAAACAACATCATAAAAATGATTGGAGACTTGAATTGGGAAGAACGCCTATAAAAACAAAAAAAGGAAACTTAAAAAACCAATTAAGACTTCCAAAAATTATATATGTAAATGAAATGAGAAATTACCAATTCAATTTCTGCAAGAAACTTAGAGGCATCGACATTTTGTAAATAAGCCGCAATCTTCGTTGAAAATATATCCCACTGCTCATCTTTACCAATAGTTCCTTCAACCATAGCCTCTGTTTGTATTAAACACTTACAATAAATACACTTAAAAATAAAAGTAAATATATTATCAATAAAAATTAATACACTTACGATACAACTGGTTGGAAAAAAATACCTTTTGGTGATGGATCCTTTTTAGCAGATTCATCATAATTCAATATTGCTCCCCAACAGTCAACAACATCGTTATCTATCCACAAACTTGGTGCCAAAGTCTCCATGTTCAATTGTACAACTGATACCTCATGGCCACCAAAACGAGTTTGAAAAACTGTTTCCCTGAATAAAATTAAAAAAACAAAACAAAAAAGTGAATTAAAATAAGCCCCTACAATAATAATAATAATAATAATAATAATAATAATAATAATAATAATAATAATAATAATAATAATAATAATAATAATAATTATTATTATTATTATTATTATTATTATTATTATTATTATTATTATTATTATTATTATTATTATTATAAGTTACGTACAACTTTCTACTCCATTTAGCATATCACTATATTTCAGCCTTCCGAACAGTTAAGGGCAATTCCTACGTCCCTCATCGGTCTGAATCCCCGTTTTAAGTTGTGTTAATAAACTAAAAGTGGAATTTTGTTTTCCATGTTAGTTACAAAAGTCCATGGTGAACTTTTTATACGCATATCTACCTTACAACTACAAATTTCAATTGTTATATACATTAGTTCAGTACCAATTCTCATCTGACATCAACCACAATAGAACCTGCTGCTACTATGCAGTACCAATTCACCTCAGTTGTCATCAAACACCAGACTTAATAAGATTTGCCCCCAAACAGATAAACTTTAGCCTACACACTATTTGAAAAAAATAAAATCAGAACCTAAAGTTTAACATATTAGAGAAATTCCAAAATGTTTCATTTGCGTCACTGCTAAATATTTAAGCCGAAAATGACCCAAACTGAACCCACCAACTGAAAACACACGCTGAACAACCACGTTGAACCAACGCCTGAACCAACCCACTGACCCCACCCCTGAACCCACACCCTGATCAGTTGATTCGATAAATGTTAATTGATTATTTAAATTAGGTTATTTATGTGTGATTAGTGTAATGTAATGTACTAATTTTATTTACTGATTATGATGTGTATATCAGGTTTGTTGATGTATAAGTAATAATAATTGACTTTAATAAATCAAACATTAAGTTTGGCTTGAGGCATTTGATGTGAATGCAATGTGATAATATAAATTGAAGTTGTAATTTCGCCAATTAGAACCAGTTTTACAAGTACATTTGTTATAAAATATGTCCAACAGTTATTAAATCCTAACTGTATTATACCTATTGACTATGAAATAAGAGATAGAACAATTTAAATTTTGTATTCAGAAATAAATAGCTTTCAACCCAGAAGTCATATAGTAACTCTAAAGTTGGACTAATTCTTTGAATCAGTAATGAAAACATAAGCCTTTTTTTAAATAACAGTAGCACATTTTCTTTTCATGGAAATGTGTTGAGTATTGGACACTTTATTTTGCTAATTTTAAACCGTTTGAGAGCCTACTAACTCACCGATGAGGTTGCTTATTGTTCTATTGACAGTTAATGTTTCTTTGTTTTGTTTTGTTTTTCACTCGACTCTTTATGGACTGCTAGTAGACATCACAAAACCACCAACTGAACACACCCGCTTAACCAACCACTGAACCCAACCCACCCCCTGAACCAACCCACTGAATCAACCCAAGGTGTGAAGTTCAAATTTGCTCAGCGACCCAAATTTCAATATAAAATATTTCAAGTTAACTGTTAAACCAACCAATTTTCAACCATACCAAAACCAAAAAATGGTTGTTGCAGTTGCAAAGACTCAATTATAACACATAAAAGCACCAATATATAAACTATAAAACTAACTAATCTTAACACACAAACAAAAAACTAAAATATGAAAAATAAACAATCATTAACCTGATTGCGCCTATGCTATTTCGGTTTCGGCTCCCACCTATATCCAGCTCCAAATTACACGCCATATGAAGTAAGGAATCCAAAAGTCTTTAGATTAAGTTGTATGAGCCCTCTGCAGCCAGGTCATACAGCCTCAATAAACATCATAATTTTAACAAACAGATAAACTTTAGCCTACACACTATTTGAAAAAAACAAAATCATAACCTAAAGTTTAACATATTAGAGAAATTCCAAAATGTTTCATTTGCGTCACTGCTAAATATTTAAGCCGAAAATGACCCAAACTGAACCCACCAACTAAAAGCACACGCTGAACAACCATGCTGAACCAACGCCTGAACCAACCCACTGACCCCACCCCTGAACCCACACCCTGATCGGTTGATTCGATAAATGTTAATTGATTTTTTAAATTAGGTTATTTATGTGTGATTAGTGTAATGTAATGTACTAATTTTATTTACTGATTATGATGTGTATATCATGTTTGTTGATGTATAAGTAATAATAATTGACTTTAAAAAATCAAATATTAAGTTTGGCTTGAGGCATTTGATGTGAATGCAATGTGATAATATAAATTGAAGTTGTAATTCGCCAATTAGAACCAGTTTTACAAGTACATTTGTTATAAAATATGTCCAACAGTTATTAAATCCTAACTGTATGATAGCTATTGACTATGAAATAAGAGATAGAACAATTTAAATTTTGTATTCAGAAATAAGTAGCTTTCAACCTAGAAGTCATATAGTAACTCTAAAGTTGGACTAATTCTTTGAATCGGTAATGAAAACATAAGCCTTTTTTTAAATAACAGTAGCACATTTTCTTTTCATGGAAATGTGTTGAGTATTGGACACTTTATTTTGCTAATATTAAACCGTTTGAGAGCCTACTAACTCACCGATGAGGTTGCTTATTGTTCTATTCACAGTTAATGTTTCTTTGTTTTGTTTTGTTTTTCACTCGACTCTTTATTGACTGCTAGTAGACATCACAAAACCACCAACTGAACACACCCGCTTAACCAACCACTGAACCCAACCCACCCCCTGAACCAACCCAACCCACCCCCTGAACCAACCCACTGAATCAACCCAAGGTGTGAAGTTCAAATTTGCCTAGCGACCCAAATTTCAAAATAAAATATTTCAAGTTAACTGTTAAACCAACCCATTTTCAACCATGCCAAAACCAAAAAATGGTTGTTGCAGTTGCAAAGACTCAATTATAACACATAAAAGCACCAATATATAAACTATAAAACTAACTAATCTTAACACACAAACAAAAAACTACAATATGAAAAATAAACAATCATTAACCTAATTGCGCCTATGCTATTTCGGTTTCGGCTCCCACCTATATCCAGCTCCAAATTACACGCCATATGAAGTAAGGAATCCAAAAGTCTTTAGATTAAGTTGTATGAGCCCTCTGCAGCCAGGTCATACAGCCTCAATAAACATCATAATTTTAATGCAACGAAAGCACGAAACAAACTAAAACATAGCCACTTCAATAAACCACAGATCAAGTTCAATCCTATAGCAAAATACTACTATACCATACTACAGTATAATATAACAGTATGACACTTAAAAAACATAATAAGTAGGAAGTAGTAACTGCAAGGGGATTTACTTCCTCACCATCATCAAATGGACTAGGATCAAACCGATTACGCGCCATCTATCAAACTTTGATCACCACCAAATAATATGTGAGTTGATTTGTTTGTATAGTATGAAGTATGAACAAAACACAATGTCAGCAAACATAAGTTTTCAACCAAATTCAAAATATTCCTTTCGTCAACAACTAAAAACTACAATATGAACAATAAAGAATCTGTAACCTGATTGTGCATATACTCTTTTAAGTTTCCAAACCCAGCTAAATCCAGCTCCATATTCCACCAATCATTCATCAATTGAACATCTGATAGCCCTTTCAATATCAATAAACAAACACCAAATAACCATTTCATGACGATTAAATCCACACTCCTTAATGAAACCGATGATATGTTTTAATTTAGCTAAACTATTGTGAAATTGAGTAACCCTAAATTTAGAAATAAACCCTAAATTTAATTCGCCTAATCTAAGTTATGTGTGCGCTGACTCATATGTATGTGAGAGAAATGCAAATATTTTTTGATAAAAAATAAAACAGGAAAAAAAATTAACCATAAATAAATATAAGCATAAAAAATCATTTTTATTGATTATAATAACTTTTACATCATCAAAACTTTCATTACATCATAATTCTTAACATATTCATTCAACATCAGATAAACCTTCACCAAATTCCATGAGCTTCACATGACGCCCCTTCTCCACAATGCCATCACGAACTTCATCAAGTAAAGTTGTCAACACTTAAACCTATCAAGCTTCCTCTGATGGGTTTCAACCAAACAACGAAGACCATCCACTACTTTTTCATTGAATGGACCACGATATCGAGTCTCCCTAATGGTTGCCTCCCACTTCTCAACCTTACTGCGGAGTTGATTGCGTTCCTCTCCAATCCTCATCAGAAAGCCATACTCTTCAGAAATATCACTGTCAAATAAAAACTTGAAGCAAGTTGCTAGGTCTTTGAGAACCACATGCTTGCTTCAATTCACTAATGTTAGGTTTACGGTTCTTGGATTCAATTTTAATAGATGATGAAGAAGCCATTGATAAGAAAATAAGTGAAAGAAAAATTATTAGACACAAAAGGTTAATGATGCCACAGTGAAAAATGTAGGTTATATAATAAAAAGAAAAATAACGTATAAACAAAATAAATAGTCATTTATAACAAAAAATTGAATTTAAATAAATGATTGTAATTTGTAACCTAAAAAAAATATATTCTCTATAATATAAAGGCTCGGCTATTTATTTGAAAAATAACAAAAAACCCCTTAAACTTTACCTTTTTAAAAAAACCCAAACACTTACAAAATGCATAATGTTTCCATGCTAGATATCATAAAAAGAGTTGTAACTTAAATTTAGTTTTGTATTATAAACTATATAAATAAACACTAATAAGTTATAAAAAGATTTAATACAAAAATCACCAAACAACTAATGTCATACTTACGAAAGATGTGTTGCAATCACAACTTACAAACTTAACAAAAAAAGATAGACGTCGTGTGCTTCATATAACAAACAACATAAAACATTTTCAAATTTTTATAAAACAAAATTAAAACATTTCATACAACATACTAAACAATACTTAAGTATACATTAGCCAATATACATAAAGAATACACGATTAACAATTAGATGCTCAGCCCGTGTGTAGCACGGGTTCTGCTTGCCTTGTAATAGTAATAGTAATAGTAATAACAAAGAAAAAAAAAGGTGGAATTTATATGCACCATTGATGATAAAAGGGATGGATGGGTGAGATGAAATATTGGATTCTTTGGTAAAATGTGGATCTATACGGAACTTTTGTCTTAAAAAGTTATATTCTCTAAAGACGGTTAACTTGGCATAAGACTTAAGACACTTATGAGAACTATACTCTCTTGCATATTGTGCCAAAACTTATATCCTTAATGTGATTGGTCTCATTAAGCAAAGATAGCAAATGAAAAAACTTACTTAGTAGTGAAGACGCGAACGCCGTCACCGAGGGCGCGTGTAAGCAGAGATGAGGGATTGTCCGGTTTAACTCAGAGGCACGGTACAAAAAAGAGAAGTCGACCAAAACATCTTTGGCAAAATCACCGAAATAGTGGTGATCAACGAAATACCGTGGCTGCAAGTAACAAAACATATAATTAATAGTGAACCATTCAAAAACATTAAACTATAAACTTTTCAAAACAGAAATATTCACATTATGGATATTTTTAGGTGAACAGTTTACAACAAATATCAATAAGCAAAAAAAAAAAAAAAAAAACATACTAACACTCTTCCTCAAGCATCACAGGACAGCTAAAATCACCACTAGACATATCAAGAGCTTAAATCACATAAAATTTGTTTCAGGTTCAGTCTTATCAAGTGAAACATCTGGACTCCATTTTTGAATACACAGAGGTTTCCCATTGACCATCCAAGGGCTGTTTTCAATTACAAAGTTCATACCTAGCTCCTCCTTAAATTTGAAAAAACATATATCATTTTCATTCTTCCAAACACCATATTTACCACACATTCTTCTAATATTGTATCTTAATTCAGCAATAGGCATATTATAACAAAGTAACCACATGTAGTTAATTTCCATTTATTACATCCTATTTCAGCTTGTTTTCACAAAAAAAAATTTGTTGTGTTCTAGCACTAATAACACAACACATAATATCACAAAAAAAGGATAAGCATATATAAAAGGAATAAAAAAATAACAGAAAAAGAAAAAACTAAACTGATAAGGTGATTTTACCACAAAATCATCAACACAAACAACACATAAAATTGATAAGAAATAGCAGAAAAACGAAATAAATGAGTAAGGATTTGTACAATTCTAATGAGAGGAATAGCCATGTCCTGACAGATGTGGTTATCCTTCAAAAGTCGTCAAGTGATTATTTAGGATTTTCAATCTTAGATCAGATCTAAATGGAAGGCTTTTGAATTGTTGGGTTGGGCCTTATGCTTAGTGATTTTTAAATGGGCCTTAAGGTCAGGGAACTAAAATCCCATAAAAGATAATAATATGAAAAGGAAAAAAAAAAAAAAAAAGTTTGCTAATGGTTGACTACACAACAACAACAAATACATACTCAATCTCGTCAGAGCGAGGTACGTGGAGGTAGAATGTAGACACATCATACCCCTACCCGGAAGTACAAAGACTGCTTGCAAGCCGTAGACAAAAACCAACACACAATCAGACATAAAAGCAAACACCACAGGCGCATCAAAGGCAAAGGAGACAAAAATAAACACACAGGGTATGTTTGGCGCAATGGGCTGAGGTGGGGCTTATATTACAAGCTGAAAGCTAGAGCTTATAGTTTTATAACGCTCTTTGATGAACTTGGTTTTAAATTGCGTGCGGCGATCCGTTGCGCTCAAGGTCCAAAAGACCGATGCGTGATGCGCGATGCGGTTGCGAGCGCATCACGGACGCGCGGCGATAGGTAATAAATAAAAAATGTATAATATTTCTACTTAATTTACTCTACAAGTAAATGATTAAATATGGAATAAGTGACGTGCATAATGATATTACTTAACGTTATAACACAATATGTGAACTTAATGGTTTGACCAGAAACAAAAAGTCAACTTAAACTATAAAAGTCCAAATTAAAACTGTTGCGCAGTGATGCGCCCATTGCGTCCGATGCGAGCAATACACTATTGCGATGTGATGCGTTCGCATTAGGCCGCATCCTGGAACAACCTCGCATCAGGTTTCGCGTTGCGTTTTTTCAAACGCATCACTCTGATGCGTGATGCGAGCGCAACGATGCGCGCAATTTTAAACCAAGTTGATGAATTAATTGGAACTAAAGCTTATTAATGTAAAATCGCATAAAAGTACATCAAATTAAATTCAGATATATTTTGAAGGGTATTAATAACGCTCTTTGCTGCAAACATGTACAAATTTGGGTCATTTCACCCGTTTTGACCCATTTCATCCATTTTAGCCTAAACGTGTACATGTTTGGGCTAAAATTGGTGAAATGGGTTAACACGGGTGAAATGAATCAAATTTGTACAAGTTTGTAGTTGGGGCTAAAATTGGTGAAATGGGTCAAAACGGGTGAAATGACCCAATTTGTACATGTTTGCAGCACGAGGGGTGTTTGGTTGTGGGTGCTTGGTTCCTAAGTGTGTGTTTGTTTTTTGTGTCAATAATTTGTTTTGTTAAATTTTAGAAAGAATTACTTACATATCGCGCTCTAGCTGGAGGACCGTTCCACGTATGGCTCTCCCGGAACTGCTCGATAAGGTCCGGACAAGTGGGTCCCACTGAAAATAAATTAAATAACTATAATAATAATGAAACAAATTAAACGAGTATATAGACACATAAAGAAACATCTAATCCAATCACACGCTATAGAGTAGGTTGAGCATTATTGATCGCGGATCAGACCAAACCGAGAAATCAGCCCGAATCGGACCAACTGGACCGAATGTATTTCGGTCCGATCCTCAATCCACCCTTTTAACCATTTTCGGTCCTCGGTCCGGTCTTACGCACAACCCGACCGGGCCGACCGACCCGTACATGGACCGAACATTTTGTTCCGGTCCTTGGTCTGGTGTTTTAAAATCGGTTTTCGATCCAATCCGATCTTGGTCGGTGCGGTCCGGTTTTCGGATGATAATCAGCCCAACTATAGAGTAGAGTACATATCATATATAAAATAAAACACAACTAATAAAAAAAACTTCGCAATCAATCGATTACTATTTAATCACTGAACCTAATATCACAACACATGGTATTATGCACATTTCCTCGGAATAAGCAACAAAACAAATTTTATAGCAAATGTTTGATTAATTCTACAACTAAATACATAGCTAACCTTATAGTAAACAAACTTAAATACAAAAATACTAGACAATCATAAAAAAAAAAATATATTGATCCATCAACAGGCAACAAAAACAACTAATTAATTACATCAAAACCAACAACAAATTTCACACTACAAGCAACATTGTTAAGTATCTGTTTCTTTCTAAAACAATTTTATATTCAAACGTGAAGTTCGAGTATTTTACCAAATCAATATCGCTATTCTTTTACATAGGCTAGACAACGCAAGTTTTTTTTTGTAAAATGAATTAACATCTTTTAACTAGTAGTTTATGCCATATAGCCAATATTACAAAAATAGAACAGTTAGAATGTTGAAAAAACTTGCTTTGTTTTATCACATAAACATCAAATAACATTAACAAACAAAACGAATGTCTAACCTGCATGTGTTATAATCATTATGAATGTAGTCTAGTCCACGGGCAACATTGTTGTCAAGACGCAAATTCTTTGTTGTATGGTACATAATTAACCTGCATATATATTTAGGTTACTTGGTTAAATCTCCACAAAACTCAATGAAAATAATGTGATGAGTTTTAGGAGCAGGTGAGGATGAAACGAGGAAATGTTTGGTTTATGAAGATGAAACATCTAACAAGCATATATACACACTTTAACTAACAAACATATACACACGAATATGAAGCGAATAAGCTAAATATACCTTAGAAACAGGCAGTCTTGGCACAGGATCAGCCTCAAATTCTTTGAGCGGCGGCTGCCATTTTTTTAAGAGTGGTGAAAATGGGACCTAGGTTTTGTTGCTGGGCGCTATAAAATTGCTATAAAATAGTTGGGCTGGGCTTAAGAAAAACACATCGGTTTTAAACAGCCGTACATATTATAGTCGACTCTTTGTATCGATTATCGTTCAACAACTCTTAAAGTACAAACTAGCTAGATATGGTCGTGTTTGATGTGGTCGAGTGTATACTCTTAAGATCGGATGTCAAAGATCTGATCCCATGGAAGAGAGTTTGTAAGTCATGGTATTCTTTGATATCGAGTCCTCGTTTTGCTAAAGCTCATCTAAAGACAACTTACGTTAATAATGATAGCAGCAACCCTAGTAACGAGCTTGGTCATGTAAGGATATCTATGCCAACATATTGGAAGATACCTAATGAGAGGTTGTATCAACACAATCCTTGGAGGGTTGTTGGTTCTTCCAATGGCCTTGTATGCATCTCTCCTTTTGGACTACATGCTCTAATTATGGTAAGCAATCCCTGGACTAGAGAGATTAGAAAACTACCAATGGCTCCCCTAGTTTCTGAAAAGGACTCGAGTGGGCTATGTTTGAGTTTTGGCTATGATTCATCCACAGATGATTACAAGGTTGTCATGGCCATCAGGAAAAGTCATGATGTGGCACTGGTTCAAGTATTATCATTGAGATCCAACACTTGGAAACTTATTGGACAATTCAATTATATGTTTCTCTATGACATGCCAGGTATGTTGTTTAATGGGAAACTTCATTGGTTTGTGTTTGATTATAACACTAGGGAGAAAAAGAAAGCAATCCTTTCTTTTGAGTTATATCGGGAGGAATTTAAAGTAATCCCTCAACCTAATGACTCAAAATATGTATCAGCTTATACCTTCCTGGAGATTGTGGAAGACCAACTATGCATATTTAAGTTTAACAAAGACAAAGACAACCATCTCCAGTATGACATATGGGTGATGAGAAGCTACAATGTTGAACAGTCTTGGGAACTGTTGCCGAATAATTACGGGATGAAGCATGAGGTTGTACACTATATGAAAATGATTGAGTACTCTTCACCTAAGAATAAGAAGATGAGTTTCTTTTGTGATTACAGTAAATGCTTGTCAAGGACGTGGAGATATATTACTGCTAGTAGATTTGTGCCAAGCCTTGTATCTCCTTATCTCGGGAGACCAAGTCACTCTAAGAACAACAAGACTAGTGTTAAAGCATGGAGTATTAAGGTTGGTCTTGCTTATTACAGTATGTTATTGTGATTTAAATAATTATGCTTAGGGGGTGGACCAAGGGGGTTCATGTGAATCACATGTATTTTTACCGCTTAGTGTAAATTTATGTCAAAATCCCGATTTCTTCAAAATGAACATGGTCCAAAATTTTGTGTTAGATCTCTTGTTTAGTTAGTCTATTATGTTTTCATAAATAGAGTTTGTAAACGTGGGTCCGCCATTGATTATACTTTAGATGCGTAATATTCCTTTGAGATTTATGGCACTTGTGACTCAATATGTATGACTACACTAGTTTTAAATCCCTAACAATTGCTTTCTTATTGTCTTCGTGTTTTGGACCAATGCGAAATTATTGTAGTAAATTTGTTTTCTAATTGGTTTCGCTTACAGACACGCAAATGCCAAATTTATCATGAAGAGATGGTCCATTGATTAAGAGGATGTTTGGGATTGCTTATTATCTCTCCTCAGCTTTTCTACTTGTTTTTTTCATAGGCAGAAAATCAATTTCCCTGTCCAAACACTTCATTAGGAATGGCAACGACACAGGTTATGGCAGGGCGGTCATCCCATCCCTAAACGGGGTTACCAAAGCTCTCCCCAAGCACGCTCCGACCCCTATGGGGGATCTTATTGGGTGCCCCGTTGGGCCGAAAGCCGCTCTGTTCCTCGTTGGGGAACTTATCCAGTGGCCTCTTTCGGCACGATGCTCCACCAAACCTGCACTGTTCCATGTTTATAGCTTTTACACCATTAGCAATATGATTTTGTGCAATAACATGAAGAATCGAGAACCGATTAATGATCAATTACTAGCCATATTAAGTTTCAACGGTAGTATCATACATAACGATAAGTTACCCCGTTAAAAATTACTAACTTCTCTTAAAAATATAACATAAAACAGCCTTCAATGATCAAAATCTGCAATCTTACAAAGAATATTATTGCATATAACTATAACTATATAAGTACTTATTTCTAGCAAATCCAAATGCTAGCTCCAAAAATACTATTTTTAAGTAGCTTATAAGTACTTATCTTTATGTATAGAATATAAGCAATCCCAAACACCCTTAAAGGTCTTTTGATGTATCAGCTAGTTTGTAGAATTAGGAATTGAAGAACACAAACTTTCTAATGAGCAAGGTCTATTATGAGAAACCAAATTGCAAAATCGATCCAAAGAAGATGGTAAGGTGGGATCTAGTTATGTTTTTCAAGGTCCTTTTCTGTTTGCCTGATCATTGACTTAATGCATATCCACCATATGTAAATTGCATAATGATCTTAGTTGAGCCTAATATATGTATATATTTTGGCAAGGCTGTTGAAGGAGAAGAGGACCAACACATGCAGGCCTTGGTAAGGAGGATTATTGTTAAGGCTTCCGAAAAGGTAATGATACATTTTTCTGTTGTCTTATTTTCTACAAGTTGTACCCAGTTTAGAATTGATTCTCCTAAAAGAAAATTCGAATACAATTGCAGGAAACGAGAAAAATTGAGGAAGTCTATAGGCGGGAAGTTGGAGACACTGATAATTTATATTTCCACAATCATGGTGAGACTCCAATCTTTTTTCTTCTACAAGCTTTACCCGGTTTAGAATCTGTTATAAATCTAGGTATTTTAATTTTTGGAAAATTCATGTACAGGAAATAGAGAGATTGAAGAAATACTTACTAAAATAGAGGGCGTCACTCTTTCTGCAGAAAAAGGAAGAGGGCAGGAAGAATTAGAGAAAGAGGAACAAGAAGAACAAGTCAAATAATTACAATTCCTTAATATGTCTGCATGTTTAATAATATGACCAACTCGTATCAAATTTTAGTAGTCTTGTAACTTTTTCCAAAAGCTTTATAATATTTTGCTATGCATAAATCCGGCTATGTTTAAGATTTTAGAGCATGTTTGATAATATACAATGTTTAATGCATGGGAATGTTCCTAAGCAAACCATCAAATCTAATATGTTTTGGAGCTTTTATAAAAGTAACTCTTAAAACTCGTTCCTTTTGTTTTTATCAACAATTTATTGAAGCATCAAACAAGTCAATATATAAATAACTCATAATACTCTTATAGGTTAAAAAAAAAAAAAAAAAAAAAAAAAAAAAAAAAAAAAAAGCATTTTGAGCTTCTAAGTGATCTCAAACTCAACAAAGTTCGAACCCACAAATAACATATTCAAAGTACCCTATACAACTAGTTATAATGTCCGCGCATGCGCGGGTTTTTTTAAATTTTTTGAATCATATATTTTTATTTATTAAAAAACAAATAATTTAATCTTTATTTTGTTTGATTTATAATGTTTAATTTTTTATTATTAAAGATAATTATTTAAGATTTTTAATCATATTATTAATTGCATCTTATCTATATTTTTTCTATTTATCTTCTACTTGTGTTAATTGTATCTTATCTATATTTTTTGTATTTATCGTTATTGATAAATATAAAATGTTACCTAATAAGAAAATAATATTTTTTTTAAATACAATTATTACTGTACTAAATAAGGTATGAATTGATTTTTTTGAAATAAAAAATTTCCAATAGAGGTTTTGTTTTATTATATAAAAGATTGCACTTTTAAGAAAATCGTTTTGTATAGTTGTTTATCCAGCATAGAAAACAAAATACAGAGGTTAACCCGTTAAGAAGCTCTCGTGTCGCACCCCTTTAGTTAGATGCAACTATATTTGGGTTGCGCATGATTAAAAGATTATAAGTTTAAGTCTCGACATATGTTATATATATTGTTATGTAAGTTGTTAAAATTTGTTGTTTGGATTTTGGAAAAGAAAAAAATAGTAGTTCAAAATAACATGAATGTTTATAAGACTAGAAGGTAAATGGGTGACTTCGCCCAAGGTAAACACAAACTCACCCTCTATTCCCTTGTCCATGGTACCAAATCACGCGTGACTTCCACTTTTCAAGAACAAATTAGATGAACGGTTCACCTTAAATCTAATGGTGTGATGTGGGCCACTTATTTTTGTTTTATTGTTTTATATTTGGTTTGTTGGTGTGTGTGAGGTATATTTTTATAAAATGGTATTTTAATAAATTGTGAGGTTAAGGTGATCTTGTCCACAAATAAGTGAGGAGGTGTTACAGGGAAGTGAGATAAAAGATAAAGCTGAGGTGGTGCTGAAGTGTAAGGTGAATATAAGAGCCTTCGGTAAGCTAACGTGACTGGTGAGTTAAAAGTTAACGCAGCACCATAATGGGGTGCGTGATCTTACCGTCTTCCACGTTAACCTGGTGTGTTAAAGGGCAAGGGTAAGCCCTTAACGTGCGTGAAAGTGAGGCAAAGCAAAAAATAAATAAATAAATAAATAAAAATACAAATCCGCCCCTTCAACGGCTCAAATATTCAAAAAAAAAAAATCATTCACCCCCTATACTTATATTACCGTTTGTAACGGCTATATCATTAAAAATAAATAAATAAATAAAAATAAAATCCAACCCATTTTCTTACCACGATAAATACCCACCTCACACACATTTTATTTTCACACTTACACAACTCAAATTCAATCTATACACTTCCTCTCTCTCTAAAAAAAATAAATAAATAAAAAATAAAAATAAAATAAAAAATCACCCAAAACTTTCATACTCACAATGGATCCAAATGAAAATAACCAAGAAGAACGACGTTTCTCGGATATAGATGATGAAACGGACATGGAATTTATGATAGCAGCATTTGAATATCATCAACAATTGGAACAACAAGAAGCAGCAGCAGCAGCAGCTCTACAATGCATCTCGCGTACACGCATCCACCGTGAGTTTGAGGTTGCTGAGGAACGTTTACGTTGTGACTACTTTTATCAACGGTGTAAGTATACACACCGGCAATTTCGCAGAAGGTTTCGTATGAGCCGAAAACTATTTATGGAAATAGTTGAAGGTATTCAATCTTATTATTCCGATCCTCTTCCAGAACATTTTAAATTCATGAACAAAGGACCCGACTGCACGGGTCGACAAAGTATTAGTACACTTATGAGGTGTACCGTTACCATACGCCAATTGGCATACGGCAGCACACCCGATGCATTTGATGAGTATTTGCAAATGGGTGAGCGTACTGCACGTGAATGTCTTGATAATTTTAACATGTGCGTTCTGGACTTGTTTATGCGGGAGTTTCTAAAGAAACCAACATGGTCCGACGTTCAGGCTATTTATGAAAAACATGAGCGTGAACATGGTTTTCCGGCCATGCTTGGTAGCATTTATTGCATGCATTGGGAATGGAAAAATTGTCCGGTTGCGTGGCAAGGGCAATATGGTAGCGGTTTTAAAAAATACTTGCTTCGCAAGATTTATGGATTTAGCATGCATTTTTTGGGATGGCGGGGGCGAATAACGATATTAATGTTTTAGATAACTCTCCGTTATTCGACGACATCCTTGCCAACGAAGCCCCAAGATCATCGTATATGCTAAATGGACATCGGTACGAACGGGGTTAT
Organism: Artemisia argyi; assembly: GCA_030686995.1. Lineage (NCBI taxonomy): Eukaryota > Viridiplantae > Streptophyta > Magnoliopsida > Asterales > Asteraceae > Artemisia > Artemisia argyi. The sequence continues at coordinate 253,649,286 of CM060708.1, forward strand.
TACTTAGCTGGCGGAATTTACCCACGGTGGTCAACTTTCGTCAAGTCCTTCTCGGCAACCACTGACGAAAAACATGCTTATTTTAAAAGGAAGCAAGAAAGTGCACGAAAGGATGTCGAACGTGCTTTTGGGGTACTTCAATGACGTTGGGGTATACTACGACAACCGGCAAGTGCAGTGGAAGTTATCAAGTTACAAAGAATAATGTATACTTGCATAATTTTGCATAACATGATCTTAAAAGATCAAAAGTTTGCACTATGTGAGTATCCGGACATGTGGGTGGATCCGACACCATGGTTTAGCCGAGACAAGTGGATCGACAGATGTGATGCCCAACGTCGCATACATAAAGAAATACATGACGTGGATATGCATAATCAACTCCGACAAGACCTTATGGAGCATGTTTGGGGAAGACGTCTTCAACGTCAAAATGAAGAAGGTTCCGACGACGATGAATAAATGTTTGTAATATTTATGTTTTTAAATTTCATATGTTTCGTAATGTAATATTTATGTTTTAATTTCGTATTGTAATATGTTTAAGAATTTATGTTATATATTTTAAATAAATGAAGTGTTTGTTAAAATTTGAGGTTGAAATTCAAAATAAATGAGGTGGAAGTGAGTTAAGGTGAGTCAAATGTAAGTTATGTTATCGGGGTGGAAAGTTAAGAGTTAGAGTTAAAAGGTAAAAGTTGATGTGACGCTAACGTGGCAGTGAGTTAAAAGTTAACCTGAGTGAACTTACCACATGCTCTAAACTCTTCTTGCCTCTGGTCTAAGTTATTGAACTTTGACTTAAGTTTGACTTGGGCCTCATAGAAAAACAATAAAACATGAGGGTTATTGATTTGATACAAGGATATTATTATACCGTTAAACTTAAACAACCTTCAACCGCCAAAACAGTGCTTGAGCAAAACCCAAACTACCTTAACTTATATGCATTCACTTATTAACCAAAATGTTACCAAAGCTACCAATTAACCTCCCACCCCATCTTACCCTCAAACTCATCAAAACATATTGCGATTCGGGCGATTTACGCCGTGCACGCCAACTGTTTGATAAAATTCCCACCCCAGATTTACACTCATTGACAGTTTTAATCTCAGCTTACACAAAACAAGGTTTACAAAAAGAGGGTATAAGTTTATATACCCATTTGAGGGACAAAGGAGCCCAGCCGGATAAATTTGTGCTTTTGTCGTTTGTTAAGGCGTGTGCTACATCTAGAGATGTTAATGAGGCTCGGAGGGCGTATAAAGATGCGGTTGCTTTTGGGTTGGATAAGGACATTTTGTTGGGCAATGCGATGATTGATATGTTTGGGAAGTGTAAGTGTGTTGATGGGGCGAAAAGGGCGTTTGAGGAGTTGGAGTTTAGAGATGTGATTTCTTGGACGTCGATGTGTTCGTGTTATGTTAGTTGTGGGAAGGTGAGGCAGGGTTTGGAGATGTTTAGAGAGATGTGTTTGGATGGAGTGAGGCCTAATTCGGTTTCAGTTTCGTCGATTCTTCCTGCTTGTTCTGATTTGAAGTGTTTGAAGTTGGGACGAGAGATACATGGATTTGTGGTGAAAAATGGATTGGGTGGGAATGTGTTTATTAGTAGTGCGCTTGTGGATATGTATGCTAGTTGTTTATGCCTTAGACAAGCTGAATTGGTGTTTAATCGTATGAGTAATAGAGATATTGTGTCGTATAATGTGATGATATCGGCGTATTTTGAGAACGGAGAAGCTGTGAAAGCACTTGCTATATTCGAAAGGATGAAGAGTGAAGGCTTGAGATTAAACTATGCATCTTGGAATGCTGTTATATGCGGGTCTTTACAAGCTGGACGTACACAACAAGCATTAGAGTTACTTGCTGAAATGCAATATGCGGGGTTCAAGCCAAATCAGATTACGTTGACAGCAGTCTTGACTGCATGTACAAACTTGGAAAGCTTACGAGGAGGTAAGGAGATACATGGTTATATCTATAGGCGTTGTTTCTTGGATGATACAACAGTCTTAACTGCTCTTGTTTTCATGTATGCTAAATGTGGAAAACTTGAATTTTCTCGAAAGGTTTTTGAGAAGATGTTTAAAAGAGATACCGTTGCTTGGAACACAATGATTATTGCGAATTCAATGCACGGGAATGGTGAGGAAGCCTTAGTGCTCTTTAATAAAATGCTAAAGTCGGGTGCCAAACCCAATGCGGTTACTTTTACGGGTGTTCTTTCTGGTTGTAGCCACTCACGGCTAGTAGACGAGGGTCTCTCTATTTTCAACTCAATGAGCAGGGTTCATTTGATTGAACCAGATGCTGAGCATCACTCTTGTATAGTAGATGTTCTGAGTCGTGCTGGTCGTTTAGAAGAGGCATATCGTTTTATACAAGATATGGTAATTGAACCAACTGCTTCTGCTTGGGGAGCCTTGCTTGGTGCTTGTAGAGTTTATAAGAATGTTGATATGGCCAGAATTGCTGCAAAACGGCTATTTGAGATTGAGCCGCACAATCCCGGGAATTATGTTTTACTGTCTAACATTTTAGTTAATGCAAAACTATGGGGTGAAGCTTCAGAAACTAGAAAACTAATGAAAGATAAAGGAATCAAGAAAGAGCCAGGTTGTAGTTGGGTGCGAGTCAAGAATAAGGTACACACTTTTGTGGTTGCCGATAAGAGCAATGAACATAGCATAGCTATCTACAAGTTCTTGAGTGATATGAGTGAAAAAATGCGGCAAGCCGGATACTTGCCTGACACAGAGTTTGTCCTTCAAGATCTTGATAGTGAAGAGAAAGTAGACACCTTGTGTAATCATAGTGAGAAACTTGCTGTGGCTTTTGGTTTACTAAATTTAAACGGTGAGTCATCAATCACTGTGTTCAAGAATTTGAGAATCTGCGGGGACTGCCATAATGCCATCAAGTTTATGGCAAAAATTGTTGGTGTGACGATAGTTGTGAGAGATGCATTGAGGTTTCATCATTTTAAAGACGGAAATTGTTCCTGTAAAGATTTTTGGTAATATATGATCATAATTTATGGCAATTTTTTAAGAACATGTAACATAGCATTGATTGTAAGAATTCTTGATAATATACATGCAAGATAATCTCAATAGCTCTCCATTGGGGTCAGAGAAAAGGTTTTCAAACACCACCTTTTTATAGTTGAGCACAAAATCAGAAAGCAAATACATGATGCTACAAACACACGCTATCACTCCAACTGTGAATACCAGACACCCTGGATTTTGACATCCTTAGGAACCTTGGCACCCAAATCAGTATCAGAAGGCTGGAGGCTCTCGAACACACCAATCAGTTCTCCAGTCTCGGGCTTGCTTGAGGTTACAGTCAAAGTGATTTTCCCTTTTGAAGCTGCAACGTTCTTTACGTTCTCCTTAGAAAGCTCCTCTTCATCTCCTCTACCTCCTGCTGGCAGAGCAACTGCATTGTCGTAACCGGTGGAACCACCTCTGCCCTTTGGGTCAAGGAAAGAAGAACCTCTGTATGATGGCACTAGAAAATCCCCACCAAAGCTGTCTGGTTTACCAGATGCTACAAGTTCCTTGATTGTAAACAGGAATGGCACACGTTCACCTCCTGGAAGCTGAACTGTGACTGCAGCGTAATCAATCCCGTCCTTTTCCTCAAATTTGACGGTGCCATCGGGAGATACTTCAAATGGGCCCTCAATCTCATCAAGGGTGTAGGTCAAACGGGTCATTAGCTTGGTCTTTTGGAAATCAGGTGCAGAGTTCTTGCTCACACCCTCGGCTTTGACTGTGAAAGATGTGGGTTCTAAGCAGAACTTCTTGGCGGTGTACTTTCCTGGTTTGATAGCGAAGCCGTCGACTCCACCTTCAATGGTTGGGCACTGGTTAGCTGTACCTGTTCCTTTGACTTCCATGTATGTCTTACTTTGGATTTCATCAAAAGTTAGCCTTTTGGATTCAGCACTTGCTCCCTGTTATTCCAGTATCATTAGAGGTGCATAAGTTAGTTGAGCCTATACTTTACACTTCAACTAAACTAATAACATTAAACTGCAGATCCATGGTTTCTTTTATAACAGTTATACAGGGTGTTTGAATGAGTTGCTTATTACTAATTTAATGTGCTTCTACTTTTTGAAGTTGGATAATCATATAATCGACTATTTGACTGTTAGGAAAGTTCTGATTATATAAGGATCATTAGTAAAAAGGCCCCCTAAATGATCATCTGGTATGAAACTGATTATTCGCAACTGTTATTTGTATGCTACTTGGAAACTTAATAATCAGATAATCACATTCAAATCAAAATGCCTATTTAAATAGTAAGGATTGCGAACTAGAGAAACGTCGTACCGAAACAACAAGGGCAGAAGTTGCAAGAGCAAATCCAGCAATCTTGGCTGCATCAGTGCATTTCTGAGCAAAGTCCTTGAGATCAGCTTGAAGGGAGCAGCTGATCCTGGCACCAGCTGGTTCGACACCGAAGGCCTTGCAAACGCTTTGAGAAGACTTGAGCTGCAACCTGTTGGAGACACCAACCTTGGTTGGCTGCATGAAAGTAGCAGCTGCTTGTAATGAGGTTGCCATTGTTACAAACCCCAACTCACCTCTTTTGTTTTGATTTGAAACTCTTGAAAGAGTTTGTTGTAGTGAAATGTGGTTCTAGTGACTACTTGCAGACTATTAGATTGAAGTAGGAAAGAGATTTGTGTGGTGCATGGGAAGAGGGTTGATTATTGATAGGTACAAATTATTTGGTGGACTTGATTTGAATAAGATAAGCAGATAGGATAAGATGGTCTTCCATTGGTTGCTTTGAGTTACTTTTTATGGTTTTCAGTATTGCCATGTGGCTTTTATGGATGAAATTTGATTTCCCCTAAAAATAAACAAGTGACCATAGTATAGTTTTTATCCCTTAACATAGTACAGTATATTTCACTATGAAATTATTAAGTCAATTGTTTTAATGCGGTAAAATTAATATTTTTGTTTTGATGTAAATAAGTAGTTGATTTTTTTTTTTTTTTTTTTTTCCTAAAGTTATTATGTGGGTTACATGATTTTGAAAAGTCATTTTGGATTGAGAAATTCTTTTTTCGTCTTTGTGATCACTCAAATGCTCATTTTCAGAACGCGTATGTTGAATTTGATGTAACTGTAATATACGGTGTCTATTTTTGTATGGAGGTATATGGATATGAATATCATTACAAAGAGATCCATGGATATAATCGTGTTTATCGAATAATCATAAAAATTCCAATGAAGATGCACTATGCATAATATAATGTTCTTCATTTAACTGTTAATTACATATCAAAATCTTAACAAGAACAACATAAAATAGATTGAATCATATAGTGAACATCAAAGTTTAAGTTACGAGTTATAACTTAAACTCGATGAAAATCATATAATTATTAGTACATACGACCCACGTTGGTATTTTTATTTCTACTCACACGATATAAACAAGTTGCTGAATAAAATGATAAACGCAGTCCGACACAGAAGACATGATCTTCGACTATGGCAATTCTTTCCTGTCAACCACCTTACATAACCATCAATCTATCCTGCACAATGGTAATAAATAAAGAGGTTATAAGCTTGATTTTAACTACAGAACAATTGCCAATGTAAAAGAAATAACATGATATACCACCTGCAGTAGCAGATGTAGTATTAGCAGCAGCGGTAGTGGTGGTGGAATCAGAAGCTATCTCAGATGAAGGAATGACAACCCCAGGCCATGAACGACACATACAATGCTTACCCTTTTCTATTCCCCCATACACTAGCTTCAGATGCTGCCCGCAACCTGTCCACCCATACTTCCCACACTTTTTGCACTCAACCTTAAAACACATTGCTGCTGTTTGTACCCGCTCTAAGCTGTTTCTCGCTTGGTTTATAGCACAAGAAAAACTTCACCAAAACTTTGATATCATCGATAAAATGTAACATGTGGGGGCCTCATATTGAAAATAACGATTTTCATTAGTCATTGTTTTACGTCTATAACTAAGTGTGTGGTTTCATTTCTTGTATAGAATCAAACACCAAAGGCTGAACTTACATATAGTTAGAATACATTGATGATCTACCCTATACGTCTTGCATGATATTGAACCAACAAGAGATCGCATATACAGTATTACAAGTAGTAAACAAGTTGTGTTTATATACTTATATCCTTAAGATACTAATATTCACAAGATGAGTTGTTGTACTCACATGCTATAAATGAATAATTAAGAGTTAATGTTCACCGGACAACGTTGCTTAACAAGCTGTTGGATGAGGGTGAGCTAAGTAACAGCCCCCCCTCCTGCACCAAGACAGTGGAACTATCGTTTTCTTTTCCTTTAGTCAAATAATCGGATATTATTTGTGGAACTACAAGTCTTCGGCTTTCGATCTTTGCCTTCTAATTCCATTGTATGGTGATGAAGAAGAGGATGTAACCGACAGTGATCCCTTGATTACATTATCATCAATTGGTGCCCACCCACTGAGTCTAATCTGCTCTAACTCATCTGCAACTTCCGTCATTGAAGGCCTCATGTCCCCATGAAAAGCTAAGCATCGAAAGGCGAGCTCAGCTACTTTATGAATTGATGAAAGTGTCCATGCATCTCTATGTGGCTCCAATAACGGATCTATTAATTCATCAACACGGCCTTTTCCAATCTTGTCAATTGCAAGAGCAGCTAAGTTGACTTCAGTGTTACGCCGTGATAAGTCAACCACCTTTAAAGCCGTGATTATCTCCACAAGAACGACTCCGAAGCTATAAACATCACTTTTATCAGAAAGATGAAAGTTTTGATGGTATTGTGGGTCAACATAGCCTGGTGTCCCTTGAGGTGCGGTCGAGATGTGTGACTCATCAGGCATCCCGAGCCTAGAAAGACCAAAATCTGCAACTTTTGAATTGAAGCTGTAATCTAGAAGTATATTGCTCGACTTCACGTCCCTATGATATATCATAGCAGAGTGGAGGTAAGCAACAGCTTGTGCAGTTTGGGATGCAATGTTTAGTCTTGTAGTCCATGCAAGGCCCTTTCCTATTTCTTTTTGCAGATGCTGAGAGAGGGTCCCGTTTGGCATAAATTCATACACAAGGATTTGCTCGCCTTTTTCTATACAAAATCCTAAAAGGCGTACAAGATTCGGATGGCTTACAGAAGAAAGAAGCTTGATCTCATTCATTACTTGATCCATTCCATAAGTCTCTGTATGTCTCATCTTTTTAATGGCAACCCAATCATGATTGTTGAGTTTTCCAGAGTAAACAGTGCCGTACGCTCCTGTACCCAACATTTGTTTTGTCGAGAAACCATTTGTAGCCCTTTCGATTTCTTTGTAGGAGTATGATGGTACATTAATGCTCCCTGTAGCTTCTGAAAGCAGGCGTCTTGCACTCATTTGATTTTGCAAGATTCTTCGTTTTTTGAGGCAGTAACATATAAATGCGATAGTAGCAACTAAAGAAGCGCCGGCAATTATCCCTGAAAAACATGGACAACAAGTTTGGTTCAAGATCACAGAATGACAATGAACAGTGGAATTTAAAAGTGGTTCGGTTTGTTGGTTTCTCAGGTTTTTGAACACCCCTAATGGGTAGGTTGGATAACAGTTAACAGCAAGTTATTTATTGTTCGGGTCAGATTGTCTTGAAAATTTAGATGTCCAAAATTTTGAAGGTTTTTGATAATAATTAGCTTGCTAGATATGATAAGAAAATTCTGATTTTTCCCCCCTCTCAATAATAACATGTCAAAAAGGATTATTTTGTCCAAATGTCAGGTTGCCTTGAAAAACTTTTGTACAAATTTTTATTTTTTTCATAAATTACTAGGGTGTCAAATTATAATATTCCAACAATAATCTACTTATTTAAGGACAGTAATTTAAAAGGTTCTGAGCATGAAAAATACATTTTTCGCAAACTTCGACCCGTTTGACTTGTTTCATTTTAAGCTGACTTTAATTTGTTTGAGCAATTAGAGAAAACACATAACCAAAGTTAATGGGTCGGAAATGCCACATCTAGTGGTATAGTTGAAGTCCACAATTCATGACCACGCACATTGAAAGAATCATGCACATGATTCGGCTAAAAATGGAACCAAGTCTCTAGGTATGAGAGAAAGTTACCTCCAATTAGAATAGCTACTCTTGTAGTTCCACCACATTTACCATACATGTATTTTGAAGCATTGCAATTTGACACTGGTGCAAGTCAATATAAGCAAAACAAGTTGATCAGCATAAAGATTAAACAGCGCTCGTAACTCGTAAGGCAAGTAACAAGAAACAACAATTGTTCACCTAGTGTATCAATGAAAGTTGAGCACCGGAGTATAAAAGTGTTCAAATTGAAATTTAACTGTCTTATAGAAATAAGATGGTATCATTTTACGCTATTTACCTCCATTTTATTGTTTTCCAATTTTTGTGCATCAAGTTAATAAGTCCCATTATCACATTGCAGTCTCTTGTTCAACTTGACAACCTCAAATTATTATAAGATTTGCAAGTCAATGGTGTGAACTGTGAAAGATCCTCAATCCAGAATGAATCATTGTTTGACAAATGTGACATTTAAATTATAGATATTTCAAGAAAGCATCTTTTGATATGATCTTACTGATATTTTCATCATACTTTACGATTTATCCACGTAGCGACTTGCCACTATCCAACTATGTCAAGATAAAGAAAAATTCTAAATTATCGCCGCAGTCAGATACATCAGCTAATTTCACATTTACGCTTACGTCTAAGCTAGTGTCCTCAAATGATTCTACAGCCCGAATTTTACCCTACAACGGCATTAATAGCCAAATATTTAGGATCAATCTCTAATGGCTTACGGCTTCATTTTTCGTAACATCAAATAAACACGACACATAATCACACACACATTTTTCGTACACGAACATAAATGAAAATATTAAATGATTAGATCAAGACAGATTATATAATATAAAAACTAGTATGTGGTTGGAGTTCCTCGATTCATGAAGAAGATAGATCTGTATCTAGATCCACATAATTGGGCATTCCCAAAAGTCAAAGCAATTTGATCAATAACCACAACCTAACAACAACAACAAAAACAGATGGGTAGGCAAGAAAATTAAATTTCAGTTTATTATAGTCTACTCCAATGATCCAAAATTTTTTAATTCAGAAATGGCGACACATGTAGTCATGTTCTTATTTTATCTTTGACTAAATCCTCAGAACAAAATGAACTCAAAAGTCAAAACCATAAACATTGCTCTTAATTTATTTGGGAAATTGGGCACTTAAGTGACTTAACTAATTTATGCACGATTGGCAAGGTCATCTTGATACTGCTAGGCCAAACGCATGTTGATCATAGAAGAGAACTAACAAAGTTTTATCATGTCACTAAACTAGCTTAATGACACACAACATATACTATCGTAGCAGAAAGTTGATTAGCACACATCCATTTTTTAATTCATAACAGGGGTACAAACAGTTTAAGGAGCGTGTAACACATCGTACATCTAATAACAACATGATAGTAGATTACTAGAACTCGGAAAAAAATGAAGTATAACTGATTAAGAGGAACTAACCTCTATGGCAACCATCGCCCTCTGCAAATCCATCCCCATCATACCCTTCACCGCAGTAGCACCTATACCCAACCCTCCCACCATCAATCAACACATTCTTACAAGCCGCATTCTTATGACAATCACACTCCCCTTCCACCCACCATCCCAACTGCACCCTCTCAACTCCCAAAGAAACAACTGAACTTGTCCCACCAAATTCATCAACAACAACCGATGAATACAAAACACTACAACCCGCCATTTCTAATCTAACGATATCCATAAACTCATTAACACCACCATCACCATCATTTGAATAACAACTTATATTACTTATATTATTCATTGACTCACATCTTGGCAAATGAAACTGACCCTTGATCACATTAGTTGTGACCAAGCAATCATTCAACGTTTCGCTACAGTTTCTTAGAAGCAAATTATTTCGCCTAGTCAGCGCGTAGTTTTCTGTTCTTAGCTGCCGAATTTGCCAAAAGGGACGATGGCATTTGGCGGGAAAGCTAGCTAGTATGTGATCTACAGTTATATTAACAACATGGTATTTGTTTATAAGAATGTTACCTGTGTCATTACAATGAAGACGTATTTTGCAACCATCAGAAAAACCGAAAGGATAACGAACTTTGGTTCCTTTGCAAACATGGTTACAAGTTGTAGCAAATGATGGTGTTATAAAAAATGAAAAGACTACGAGAATATGAAGAAACATGTTTGAAAACATTGAAGTGAATATAATGAAGCTGTGCTAGTACTAGAGATTGTGAAATACGTGACAAATGATGGAACATTTAATGTGTGCAGTTGAGGATTTGATATTTTTGACACGGGACATGTATAGTTGATGGGCTAAAAAAATTTAAAAACTGGCAACACTGACCGGCTCACACGATCTGGCCTTAGGAACCGCTCGTAAGAAGCAGATTCTAAGCTCGTCCGTTAGAGAGGCGAGGCTTCCTTGATAGTTCGTATAAAAAACGTTCGAACTAATTAGAACCTGGCCTTTTGGTGAGAGTTTTTCCGGTACAAGTTTTTTTTTTGTAGTGAGACACGGTATTGGATTAATAATGGACGTGTGACCGTTGGAGTATGCAAATTGTAAGGTGAAGATGACCGACGATCAAGATCTCTATATATTTACAAATTACAAGTGTAATATTAAAGTATAAGATAGGTAGTCATCAAGTTGGAATACATATACTCGTGTAAAATAATGATTTGCAATAGTCAATTCTCATTTTAGTTATTATTTTTTCTTTTATTTTCTGAGAGGCAAGAAAATTTATGTACTACGTAGTTTATAAGACATTTTATACCTATTTCAATATTTTATAACTTATTTTATTTTATCTGATATCGGTTTTTTTCGTTGAAGAAATTTATTTAGAAAATATTAGTTATCTTCGGTCTAATCGTTTAAAAAGTCAATAACTTAACTTTTGCAAGAATTTAACTTTATATTGCGTCATTTTCTATTTCAGTAATATATTGACCAAATAATAGTTGGATGCATAAAGACATCCTTTGTAATATAAAAATTATAGGAAATGACCAAAGACATTCTACAAGAATTTGTTTTTAGTTAGGCTAATTTTTAGAATCGAACATTCTATAAGAATTGTTCATAAGTGTCATGGACTCATTGATGATGTATAGTCTTTATTTGGGCCACGAGCCCAAATGATAAACATTACTCGGCTTAAACCCACCACGAGTGGGCTATCATAACGAATGATTAGGGCCATAGTAATAACGGCTTGGGCTCACGAAGTCCAAAGCCCAACTAAACTAACCGGGCATGCGATAAGGATCTCTTATTCATGGAATAGATATCCTTACCCCGGATAAGCTCTACGCGTGCGAAAAGTAAGGAGCAAGAAACCTACACGGTTTCAGCCCCTATATAAGGAATAATACATCCTCATTCAAAGGTACGATTCACAAACCCTAACTCTTAACGAGAACCCTAAATCGATTACTTACTCTCACGCCGGAGTCTAATCGTGGGAGACAATCCCACGATAAGCCTAACGGTGTTGTTTATTTTTTTTAGTGAGCAGGTTACAAGTGCTAAGAAGCGAATTGGTACGAGAGCAAGAGCCCATAATCAGGAACGCCCAACTTTTGTATCAACAAGTGGCGCCATCCGTGGGACTCTACTAAGAACTAAAGACTAGAATGACAAAGAATAAAAATTCAAGCCAGCGGACTCCGCAATCGGAAAAACGTGACCATCAGAGGAGGAATCAACAAGATCCGACCTCTAGACAGGTTGCTGGGACAACCAGCGCACCTGGCCACCAAAAGGCGGGAACAACCCAACCTCTTCCAGAGGTAGAACTACCAGTAAGGACTACCCAAATCATCCCAGTGGTCCCAAGCGCTGAGGAACTTCAGCGCACCCTTTTCACCATTCCTCACCATCCCAGTGAACAACACTGTGCCACCAGATGCGCCTAACCGAGATAGGGTGCCGAATACTGAGACAGGCACTCTTGCAACAACCGAGGACGCGCCCAACCTCACTTTGGGAAACTTTGTATCCCAAAACTATGAAACCTTGACCGCCCTCATGCAGGAAGAAGCTAGGAGAAGGGCAAGTACGAGCCTACAAGCTCGATTGAATTTTGGTCCTGAACGCGAACTATCACCACTGCGCCACCCACGAGGAAGACGCGCAGAACGTGCCACTATCCATGATAGGCTAGGTACGATATCTGAGTCACAATACTCTGAAGATAGTGAGAGGCGCACCAATGTTCACTCCAAACTTGGCAGTCGGGGGATACAAGACCGACTAGGACCTCAACATTCGCCAAGCCAAGGATCCTCCAAACCTGGAAGTAAGAGGATCCAAGACAGATTGGGGAGGAGAAGATCCCCAAGTAGAGACCCCTCAAGCTCTTCTTCTGAAAGAAGTCAGCGCAAGCGCCGAAAAAGAGACTACCCTTCCTCCTGTGACTCCTCAGACAACGAGGATAGAGAGACAGGACACTGGAAGTCAAGAGGGAGGCGTCGCGATGAAGAGAATGAAGATATGTCTCTTCCATGGCGTCGCCAGAAAGTTGACGCGTTTACACGGCGCATCAGCGATTACTCAGATCGCAAACGCAGGCGCATGCCCACTAATGTGAAAACGTATGATGGAACAGGTGATCCGGATGATCACCTGAAAGTTTTCGAATCAGCCGCCACTATCGAAAACTGGCCACAGCCATTGTGGTGCCACATGTTCAATTCTACGTTAGTAGGGAACGCGCGCACATGGTTTAGCAAACTCCCACGTAGGAGCATCGGTGGGTTCGAGGAATTACGGAAAGCATTCCGTCTCAACTTCACCCAGCGAAAGAAGTGCGCTAAAAACCCTGTTGAGCTAGCAAGAGTGAAACAGCGCCAAGGAGAGTCAACCAGCGCTTTCATGAAACGCTTCAAGGATGAGTGCATACAAGTTAAAGCGTGTCCTGAAATCCTAAAAATTTCAGGGTTCATGAATGGGATTAATAACCCAGAACTCATCCGAAAGCTAAACGACAAAGTTCCACAAACTTTTGATGAGCTAACAAAGCGCACTAGATCCTTTATACAAGGAGAGGCAGCCGCTGCGGACAGCAAAAAAAGTTATTCGAACTATAGGCAGCAAGAGCAGCCTCGGAGACAATCCAATGATCAGAATAACAACCGCAGTAGGAATTACCGTAATGGAAGGGACAATGACAAATATACCCCTCTTACAAAAACCCCAAGGGAAATATTTGTAACAGAGGGCGCAAACTTCCCAAAACCGCCACCAATGCGCAATGCAGAAGAAAAGCGTATAGGAAACGGATACTGCGAGTACCATGGTCAAAAAGGCCATACAACTAATGAGTGCGTCCAGCTAAAACAACTAATTGAAAAGTTAGTAAGAGAAGGCAGAATGGACCACCTTGTAAAAAACATCAAAGAAGGGAAAGACAAACAAAGGGGCGGAGGTAATAAAGAACCCCCCCCCCCCCCCCCCAAAGAAAAAGCTGATACCATATATATGATACAATCATGGTAGCGCAAGATAAAGCAAAAGGTCAGCCAGAAATTTTCTCCCGATAAAGAGATATCTTTCCCTACTCTAGCTGCGGACAACGCAGTGGTGGAACCTCTGACTATTGAAATACATACGGGAGGACATGATATCCACCGCATGTACATTGACGGAGGAGCATCTGCAGACATCTTGTATGACCACTGCTTCAAGAGACTGCGACCTGAAATCCAAAATCAATTGATACCAGCAACAACATCATTGACTGGATTCACAGGAGAAAAGATCTGGCCCATGGGGCAGCTACGCTTGTTGGTGGTCGTAGGAGATGAGCAGCACTCAACCGCAACATGGATAAACTTCATGGTAATAAAGTCTCCCTCACCATACAATGGTATCATTGGGAGACCTGGAATATCATCCATGCGCGCTGTACCATCCACGGCGCACGGAATGCTTAAGTTTCCAGTGAAAGGAGGAGTTGTCACCCTCTATAACACAACAATACCACCCAGAGAATGCAATGTGGTAACAACCGAAGTAGAAACTACTCCAGAACAGCGCGCTGCAAAGACACCAAACCTGAAAGTCGCTATTCATCCCGATTACCCGGAACAACAAGTTTCAATTGGTGGATCTTTATCTGATAAAGGCAAAGCAGCCGTATGCGCACTCTTGCAGAAGAACCTGGACATCTTCGCATGGGAACCAAAGCACATGACAGGAGTGCCACGCTCTATCACAGAGCATAGGCTACAAATCCGACAAGGATACCCCCCAATACGACAAAAGAAGCGCGGCCAGGCCCCAGATCGTGCAAAGGCTATTCTGGAAGAAGTACACAAGCTTGTAGACGCAGGCATCATACGCAGTGTACTACCACGACTGGCTCTCTAACCCAGTTATGGTCAAGAAGAGTGACGGCAGTTGGAGAATGTGCGTGGACTTCACGGACCTCAACAAAGCATGTCCACAGGACTGCTACCCACTGCCAGAAATAGACTGGAAGATAGAATCTCTGTGCGGATACCCTTTCAAATGCTTCCTAGATGCATACAAAGGGTACCATCAAATTCAAATGGCAGTTGAAGATGAAGAAAAAACAGCTTTCCACACCAGTCAAGGAGTGTACTGCTACACAAAAATGCCTTTTGGCTTAAAAAATGCAGGCGCGACATACCAACGATTGGTGGACACAGCCTTCGAGAAACAAGTAGGCCGTAACTTGGAAGTCTACGTTGACGACCTTGTCATCAAAAGTCACACAGAGGATGAATTGGTGCGCGACATAGAGGAAACGTTCAGAACATTGGGACGCATCAATATGAAGTTAAATCCCAAGAAGTGCACCTTTGGCGCAACCGAAGGTATGTTCCTTGGATACTTAATAGAACCCGATGGAATCAAGCCCTGTCCTGAAAAAACAAAGGCCGTTATTGATCTCCCCTCACCGCGCACACTCAAAGAAGTCCAGTCATTGAATGGAAAGTTAGCAGGGCTAAATCGTTTCTTATCCAAGTCAGCAGACAAATCCCTTCCTCTCTTTAAAACACTCACGAAGTGTACTAAAAAGGGAGATTTTCGTTGGACCGAAGAAGCGGAGGAAGCTTTCCAACAACTAAAGCACCATCTGGCATCTCTTCCCAAACTTGTCGCACCGCGACCAGGGGAAAAGCTAATCATGTACTTATCGGCAACCCACGGAGCAGTTAGCACAGTACTATTGACAGATAGGAACTCCATCCATACACCCATATACTTTGTAAGTAAAGCCCTGAAGAAGACATAGACTAACTACAGCGCTATGGAAAAGCTGGTCTTAGCCCTCGTATTCGCAGCCAAAAGGTTGCGCAAATACTTTCAAGCGCATCCAATAGCTGTAATCACTGATCAGCCAATCAAATAAGTCATCTCCAAACCTGACGCATCGGGACGCTTACAGAAGTGGAGTGTATTGTTAAGTGAGTATAACATCTCATACAGACCGCGCACTGCAATCAAAGGACAAGTCTTAGCCGATTTCATTGTGGAAAAGCCAGATAACGACAGTCCAACACCTGCAACCAAAACAGATCTACAGGAACCCTGGATTCTGTTCACAGACGGGTCCTCATGTGTAGATGGATCAGGCGCGGGCCTTATCCTTACAAACCCAGAGGGTATGGAATTCACCTACGCGCTGCGCTTTGAATTCACAGCCACAAACAATGAGGCAGAATACGAGGCCCTATTAGCCGGACTACGCATCGCAATCCAAATGGGTGTACGCAACCTGGAAGCGAATGTAGAGTCTCGGCTAGTTACTAACCATGTGCTAGGTGCATATGAAGCCAAGGATGAACACATGATCCAATACCTAGAAAAAACCAAGTCCTTAATAAAAAACTTTGACAGATTCACAATAAAACAGGTGCCCAGAGGAGATAACAGAAAAGCGGATGCGCTCAGCAAAATCGCATCCACAAGCTTCGCGCACCTCTCAAAACAGGTATTGGTAGAAACCTTAAAAAACAAGTCGATCTTGGAAATGGAGATATCGACAGTGATAGACGAACAAGATCCTACATGGATGACGCCTATCATTGAATTCATCATCAAGGGAATCTTACCACAAGATCATAAGGACGCTCGAAGAGTGCGGCGCACAGCGCAACGGTTTGAACTACGAGACAACATACTCTATCGACGCTCTTTCTTACAACCCTGGCTCAGATGTGTTGGACCTCTTCAAGCAGACTACGTACTCAGAGAAATCCACGCTGGATCATGTAGTATGCACTCAGGGCCGCGATCTGTGGTGGCAAGCGCTCTAAGGTCAAGGTATTATTGGCCAACTATGCATCGCGACGCACGCAATCTGATAAAGAAATGCAGCAATTGTCAAGTACATAGGCCAATCCCGCGCCGACCACAATAAGAGCTAACACCTATTACCTCACCATGGCCATTTTATAAATGGGGCATTGACATCGCAGGACCCTTTCCCGTAGCAGCAGGAGGAGTGAAGTTCCTCATCGTAGCCATAGACTACTTCACGAAGTGGATTGAAGCAAAGGCGGTGGTGAGCATCACAGGAAACCAAGTCAAACGCTTTGTCTGGGACAACATTGTCTGTCGCTTCGGACTCCCAGGAGAGATTATATCAGACAACGGAAAACAATTCTGTGATAACCCATTCAAAGATTGGTGCACGCAATTGAACATCACGCAACACTTCGCTTCAGTAAAACACCCACAAACCAATGGCCTAGTTGAGCGCGCAAACCGCAGCCTAGGCGAAGGAATAAAAGCGCACCTTGACAGACATAAAGGAAGGTGGGTGGATGAGCTCTCGCATGTCTTATGGGCGCATCGCACAACAATCAAAACCAGTACTGGCGACACGCCATTCTCCCTAGTCTATGGAACAGAAGCCGTCATACCAGCTGAGATAGGAATGCCAACTATACGCACAGCAGAGGTCAAGGTTACAACAAACGACGAGGAACGGCGCATAAATTTAGATTTACTGGAAGAAAGGCGTGAACGCGCAGCTATACGCGAAGCAAAGGCTAAGGCAAAAATGAAGAAGTATTATAATGCAAAGGTCAAACACACTTCATTCAGACCAGGAGACTTTGTTTACCGCGCTAATGATGCGAGCCACGCAGAAGAAACAGGCAAGCTCGGACCAAAATGGGAAGGACCTTACGAGGTCACATATGCGCTTGGCAACGGCGCATACAAACTGCGCGACATGGAAGGTCACGACCTAGCGCGCACCTGGAACATCTGAAACCTCAAAAGATGTTACTTTTAGGCTACGGCCACCACACAGACACCTTTGCATCCTACGAGATGCCCAATAAGTGTTTGTTTTTCTTTACTTTCCTAGGAATTGTATTTTTCTTTTTTCAAAAACTTGCAAGTATCAATAAAATGTTATGGTTTCTAGCTAACTCCATAGCGTACTTCACTTTATTACATACATACTTATATATGTCAATATTGTTATCTTATATTTTGCCTATATGGCGTGCATGCACTAACTAAAGACCCACGAAGGCATAAAGGATGAGTTAACCTACTAATTCACTCGTTGAGTAAGAGGGTTGCAAACCCATCAACATTGGATCACGCATCCTTGCTAAGCACCTTACTTCTGAGACGTCGAAATAAGTCTCACATGCACATCTCACGACGGGTGCGCAAATATTAAGTACACCGTACAAGCTTAGCAAATAATGAGCCAATACACTTGGTCAAAAAATAAAACTTAGCAAACATTGCAAGTATATTTCTTAAAGTCACGCACTTAATGGAGCCAATACATTTGGTCAAATAAAAAAGAACTTAGCAAATAATGCAAGTATAATAACGTAGCCAATATACTTGGTCAAAAATAATAAAAACTTCTCAAACAATGCAAGTACATTTCTTAAATGACATACTTAGTTAACAAAAAAGTATCTTATTACAAAGAAAGATATTATTTACATGATAAATATACAAGCAACCTATATGCTATGGCGATGCTCAGGGCTCTCCTCCGGAGCAGCAGAACTCCCCGCCTCCTGAAGCTTCCTCAAAGTCAAAGCGTCCTTAAGAGATACGGTAGGAACACTTACGGGCACACCATCAGACCTGGGGATGTGTGCAGCGCCAACGCCACACAACACTGCCTTACCCTTGATGCCCTTCTTCTGAGCAGCCCTCTGTTCGTGACGCTCCAACACCTCTTTCAAAGAGATTTCCCTTTCAAGAGTAAAAGGGTTAAGGATGTCACGAGGCTGCGCAAACACGGGAATCTGCAGCTGCGACACATCAGGCTTCAGGAAATAATCTGATTGCCCCTCTGCATTATCTCCAAGGTGGCGCTCCAATGTCAACCCCGCCATAAGTACATCTATGGGGTTGTCTTGGTCGCGCTCCAACCTCCCAATGTGTGGCAGCTCAAGGACCTTTAATCCTGCCATAGCCTGCATCAGCTCGTCGTAGGCAGCCGCATTATAACCAGGGACCTCTGCTAAGTCCTTGGTCAGTAGCTTGGCCTCGTGGAGATCCTCCATAGCCTGTGACTTACCCCGCGCTATCGCACAGTGCACCACCTTCCCAAAGGCATCCAACACCTCTTGGGACTCCAGCGTGCCCATAGCTGCCAAGCGCAGCCCGTGGCTAATCAACCACCTACATCAACAAAGATAATTTGTGTTAATAACAAACATATCAACAAAAAGTATTACGAAGGAGAAGAACATAAAAGAAATACCTGCGCTCAGCAATGGTCGACATCAAGTGAGGATATAACTCCTCATCATACTCGATGCTGAGGTCGCGCAGCTTGTCCTCCTGCAGCTGGATGATCTTCAGCATATCCTCCTTAAACTTGGCAATATTGGCAAAATGCTCCACCTTCTTCTCCTCCAAGAAGCGCACAACCCAAGTTAGGTCGGACTTATAATGATGCAGTTCCCCACGCGCCTTCTCCACCTCAGCCATGGCGGATAATTTCTCGTGGGTGATCATCTCAGTATACACCCGCGAGGCCTCCAACTCCACCTGCGCATCAGCCAACTGCGCATGGAGCCTCGCTAGCTCCTCATCCTTCTGGGCGAGAGTACTGCTCTCCCCAACATACTTCTCCTTCAATTGAGACACCAGCTCATCCTGGCGCGCAGCAGTCACAGCCAACTCATCCATCAACTGCTGCGCTCCCCTACCCTCATCAACCTTGGCTTTCCCATCCTTGTTTTCATTCTGTGGAGAGGAAACCACATCCACGAAGACCCCATCATTCTTCGCTACATCATCCCTACAAGACATAAAAGAACGCATTTAGTATTGCGACAAGTAATATACAAGAAATTTAATATAGACGCAGACACTTACAGAAAGGGGGAAGCCTCAGCAACCTTCTTATCCGCGCCAGAAGCGGATGTCTCCTCTATAGACGACTCTGCAACCCCAATGAGGTAGCGGCGTCTCTTCTTGGGGCCACTGGTTCTAGCCTCTCCCTTGCGCTTAATATTGCTCGCCACCTCCTCCTTCAGCACCTCCTCGGGCTTCAGGATCTCAATACTGTCAGATGACTCAACACGCGCCTCCTCTTGCGCCACCTCCACATCTGGAGCCAGGCTCTGAACGGGCGCCACTTGGAGCGGCGGCGTGTTCTCAGGGACAACCTCGGGTAGCACAGTAACGCGACCCTCAGTTGCCTCCAGTAGGGGCTGCTCATCCTCCCTCAAAGGTCGCACCCCTATCGTCACCTGCTTCAGCTTATCCAGCTTTACAACGGCGAATAGATCCATCTCTGCGCACATAACCAGAAACAAGACAGACAAAAGGGTTAGATATTAAAAGTGCGCATACGAAAAAACTTACGAAACTTGAAGAAGAAGGGACGAACACCCACCCCGGCCATCCTCACTTATGAAAGTGGGCACCTCGTCAGCAGCGCCGTAATAATTGCGACTCAACCCCATATGCACCAAAAACTCCTCCGGATAAGGGTTAATAGCTAGGCGGTTGGCATCAAGAGTCTGCGCATCAGCCAGCCTATAGGAACCGGGTGCGGGGCGCCCATCCCTTGGCAACGTATTCTGAGTATAAAACTCGTAGGGCGATGGAAAGACTACATCATCAACCCAGAAAAAATGCTCCCTCCAATGTCTGAGGGAGTCTACTTTCTCGGTGTAACACTGAAGCGCCCCCGGGCGCTTCGCAAAAGATACCCACCCATTTGACCACGTCGTGTGGTAAAAGAGGCGAAATAGGGATATGGTTGGTTCAATCGCAAGTAAACGGCAGTTTACTTCAAAATTCGACACCTTAGCCGCACCTATACAGTGCAGCTGTGAGATGTGGAGGCGATAGTGGTTGAGCAAATCGCTCAGAAAAATAGAAATTGGCACGCGGTAATTCGCGTACTCAAAAAATTTCGTGTATAAACCTATTTTCCCTTCGGGGAAATCAACTATACACGCATCTACGTTCGGAGCCTCTGGACGCACGTCTAAAGGAATAAAATAGTCGGATGCAAACTCAGTGACATCATCGACCGTCATCGTAGAGCGAAAGTCCCCTAATTGAGCAACCATTTTCATTTATTTACTAGTAAAACGCACCTACAGAAATGATTATTTGCGAAAAGATAGCTTTTTGAGAAAGTGAAAATGGTGAGTGTAGGTTTTACTGTGTGTAATTGCAAAAATAAGGCGGTAACTATTATATAGGGAAGAAGAAAACCCTAGATTATTCCCACGTGGATCCCACTCACAAAAACGTGTGGATAGAAACGAACCGGTACATGCACTTTTTCCCGATTCACGAGGGCCACTTGGACACAACCCCCATTTTTCGAGGTACCCTTTTTGAGATATTCTTGACTAGGTGCATTGCACCTTCAAAATGGGCGGCAATATTTCAATAATCTCCCGCCACGCTTACCGCTGTTAATATTAGTCTAGCGTCCGCGGCTACGAGCCACGCACACTAGACTGGGGGGACATGATGATGTATAGTCTATATTTGGGCCACGAGCCCAAATGATAAACATTGCTCGGCCCAAACCTACCACGAGTGGGCTATCATAACGAATGATTAGGGCCATAGTAATAACGGTTTGGGCTCACGAAGTCCAAAGCCCAACTAAACTAACCGGGCATGCGATAAGGATCTCTTATTCATGGAATAGATATCCTTACCCCTGATAAGCTCTACGCGTGCGAAAAGTAAGGAGCAAGAAACCTACACGATTTCAGCCCCTATATAAGGAATAATACATCCTCATTCAAAGGTACGATTCACAAACCCTAACTCTTAACGAGAACCCTAAATCGATTACTTACTCTCACGCCGGAGTCTAATCGTGGGAGACAATCCCACGATAAGCCTAACGGTGTTGTTTATTTTTCTTAGTGCGCAGGTTACAAGTGCTAAGAAACGAATTGGTACGAGAGCAAGAGCCCATAATCAGGAACACCCAACTTTTGTATCAACACTCATGGTTACGATAATAATTAATAACTCTATATTTTAAACCACGTACGCACTTGGTCAAAATGTTTATAGTTCTCGCGAAAAGGCTAGGATAGGATTATACTATTATAGCTTCGTCGACATACCAAATAGTCCATTTGATATTAGAAGTCTTTACACGTAACTAAAGTAGAAAACCAACAATGGTTTTTTTCTTCGTCTTATTAATATTGTTTTTCTTCGTATTTTCATATTCAACAACTTGAGCCACCATGAGTTTACTCTTAGGCTCTTTGAATCATTATTTTATACAAATTATGGCCCATGCATGTTACCAAACTTCCAGCCCAATTCGATGGGTTGGGCTTTTTATGTTTTCTTACACTAGCTGAAAGTTTGAGTCAAGTGTTATCTTTTCGGAAGTGTGTTTACTAACTAGAAGAATTTTGTTCAAAAACTTAGAAGAAATGTTTAGGAGAATAGGAAGGTTAACATATGCATAGGTTGTTTTACACATTTTACAGTGACTGTCCAAATAACGATTTGTACATTTTACAGCACAGTTCTCGTTTGGCTCAATCTCGTAGTCGTGAAAAGATATGTCCGGAGCTTTTAGCTCGCTTGGAGCCACTTGGTCGGAGTGGTGGTGTAGAGGAGGGTTGTGGACTCATTAATTCCGTTGTCAACCCCATTCCCGTATACACCCTCCATATTTTCACTGACTTATCCAAACTACCACTATATACGGTCCACGCCTTATTATTGGTAGCTCGGCGTGATGCTCCAGGCCGTAGCTCCTCTTCCACCGCTAAACACTTCACCGGCCCAGTATGTCCACTCAACGTACGCAGACACTTATGTTCTCCCCCTTCATCTCTCCTCCAAACACATATGTTCGTATCGGCTGAACCACTAAAAACCAAATTCCCCGCGGCTACTAGGCACAAAACTGCCAATTTATGACCTTTCAAAATCCCTCCGCGAGACAACAACTTATCCCGCTCCCAAAAATGTAATATGCCATCTGACGACCCAGCGTAAACAACTGTCCCCGCCTCGTTGATAACCAATGAAGTGACCGCGCATTCCTGCTTTAACAAATTGTCTATAAAGAAATGTTTCGTTCTCTTCCCTTGATACTCCCTTCGCCATGCTTTCACTGTCCCATCAGCCGATCCCGAGAAAACCATACCATCAAACCCCGTTACCACCGAGTTAACAGCGTCCTCATTTAAAGTTATTGATTCTAAACACTTGAAACTTGACACGCTCCAAACTTTGATAGTCCTATCCCATGAACCCGAATAAATAAGGCATTGATCTTCGCTCAAACTAAGACTAGAAATCGCGTCATAATGTTTTATCCAAATTCTATTATGATTTCCTCTAACTTCGGTATAATTTTTTGGCTTCATTGATTTTTTCACGATTGATTTAAAAGTAGGCAATGTACCAATTCGTCTATGGAAGCTAGGGTTCTTACTCGATATTTTCCAAACTCTAATTTTTCCGTCTTGATGACCCGTAAAAATTTTCTCTCCCGCGATAACTATGGCTTTAACCAACCCGCTATTCGACTTGAACCAAGAAAATTCCTTATGGTCTTTCCAAACACGAATATTCTTGCTATCGGACCCTGTATACAACAAATCCCCCGAAGCAGCTAATGAATATATATTCCCTTCTTCGCGGACAAGGGAAGCTAATAAACCTGTATAATTAGAATGAGCATCATTACAATCCGATGGAGATCTTTCGACGTAAGATGCCCATGGAGACCTCGTCAATGGAGACGTTTGACGAGTAGAAGATGACGCGCCAAATAACATACGAGATGAAAATGAATCACTTTGAGACGCGTCATCTTCTGTTGGAGAATCGATATCTTCCACAATAGAAGGATTGTTTAGGGACATGTTCCTTAGACGAAATGACACCTCGTCCATAGGATCTTTAGGACGATGCTCGCTTTTATTGTTCGTTAATTTACCTTGTGGCGCCTTAGGCTTCGGCGCCACATTGCCATCATTGTGTGAACTCGACGCTTTGTCTCCTGGCGACAAGTTTCTTATCATAGTTTTGGTTTTGTAAATATTTTTGCCCGCGAAGAAGGTCGTCAATTAAACAAATCACGATTGTAAATGTATAATGATTATAGATTTGGAGGTCCTGATTCCAGAAACGGAATATTTGATTTGAGGGGAAATGTGATGATCAAAAAACAAAAAAGAGAATAAAAGGAATGGCGATGAAATAGGTGGTGCATGATTTATGCTAATGTAACAAAAATATTGCACGGAACAAGTATTGTTATTGCACATGAAATTAAAAAGATAACACCATAAAAGTATATGAATACGTACTGTATTAATTTTTTTACACTAAGGGCGTTTGTACGACTGATTCGTTAGGAATAGAATTGATTTAAAGAATAGAATCACTAAGGGCATCCACTATGGTAGTTTATAAAAATATTTATAAAAAGATGAAGAGATTCATAATATTGTTAACCATAGTGAACATCAATTTCATGCTTACATGGCATGAAGAGGTCCAATATCTTAGACCTTTTCACAATTTAATGCATTGAGTTATGCTATATATTTATAAAGCTTTAACAAGTTTATCTATAGTGGAAATAGGTTTATAAATCTAAAAGGTTTATGTATTTGTGATGTGGCATAATTATAAACCTGTGTAAAGGTTTATCATAGTGGATGCTTTAAAATTATGTTTTTAAGTTTAAAGCAAAAAGAAAAATAAAAAGAATAGGAAACGATAAAGAAAATGAAAAGTAAAAGGATGGTTAATATGTTTTTAAGTTGAAAGAAAGTAAAAAATAATTTGTTCAAACTACGGTGATGTTTGTTTCATTAAAAAAATTCGCATATGAATCTGACTACCACATCTTACTAGTAACAGATGGCTATAATATCAGAATCTGAATAAAAAAATATTGTTTGTTTTTTATAATTGTCTGAATGGTTTTAATTTTCTCTTTCTTAAGTATATATTAAACGAGGCATTCAGATCCCGTGCTACGCACCGGCTATCACGTATTCTTTATGTGTATTGTCGAGTGTATGCTTAATTATTGTTTAGTATGTTGTATAAAACATTTTGACTTTCTTGTATAAAAATTAAAAAATGTTTGATGTTTTTTGGTTTTGTGATGCTTTATTTTATAAATAGGCTTTTGGTATTAATACTCTTATCTCGGTTTCATCTTTTTACACCCTTATTTATTACCTTGCATCTTATTTATTATTGTGTTTGTGTTGTTACTTGCATTGGGCCTTTAGAGTAAGTTTTATTTATGTGTAGCCCTGTAGAAGCAGTTGATATTTTTTATTTGCTTCAATATGACGTTTTTGCATATGCGCAATGATAATAATGAGTTCATCTTGATAGCATGTGCGATGCACCGGTTTTGTTTTTAAATAAACTATTTAACTGTTGCTTATCTCTAAAACTAACAAAAAAAATGTTATTATAATTTACAAATGGCTTCAAGCCAAAATTTTGTATTTTGTCCTTTATATTCATTATTTAAGTTGATATTTTTAATATGATGTATTTTGTTATTTTAGAAAATTGTTTTAATTTTGTTGTTCAAATTGGATGTACTAAAACCCACCGTTACAAAAGAGCGTTATTATACCTTTATCGGTGACATTGTTCCTAAATTACATGCAATGTACCAACGTTGTTATTCATGTAAGTGATGCAAACATATTCTTACATAGTTCACTACTAATCTTTGTCCACTTGCTCATCATAATTACGCATTACCAAATGTAATCTTTTAGTAGCTTACCGATGAAGCAACACTCAATATTATTCTTTGGTTCCTTGTCAATACCGTGCATATGTAAAAATTTGTGTAATCATGTATATATAATAATGCCACATAAACTGTATAAAAATTGTTACAAACCTTTTTGGTTTCTTATCATTATACTGTACAACTAATTTAATTGAAAATTAACACTAAAATCTAACTAATATTAACAAATTTTATCAATAAACTCAATTCTAAATAGTTAACCAAATGAATATTAATTAACACATTATTTATAATTCCTAAAACCTTTGGATTCCACATGTAAACTATAGATACTTTCGTAGATTTTGATGTTAACACATTTTTTTAAGAAAATAAGTAAATATATCAATATAACATCTACACCTAATTTTTTCGAAGTAATAATCGGAAACACTTAGTTATGGTTCATAATAAAATGTTCAAATTATGATAACGTTATGGAAAATATGGTTACCAAATAACCCCGATTCGAACTTTTGTGTTTGTGCATGTGATTTTGGCCGATTTATATAGGAATGCATTAGGTTAAATCATCAATTATTCTTGCAACTTTTTCAACTTTATCAGTCCATAACTGACTTTTAATTCTATACTAATTACTAAATATCATGTGATCAATTCCGGCAAGCCTTGCACTTCCATCTCGATTTTGTATATACTTCACACTAAATGCACCGGTTTTATTTTTTGATAAAAGTTTGAACTTTTGCTTATGTTTAAAACTCAACTTTTTTATTTGATATTATAAATTATTAATTATTTGCATCCTTTTAAACTTCATCTCAATTCATAACCGACTTTTAATTATATACTAAATACGTGATCGATTCCGGCAACTCTTGCACTTCCATCTCGATGTTACTTCACATTAAATTATGAGACTCCATATTGATTATCTTGATTACTCCACATTAAATTAGTGGACTCGGTCTTATAGTATTATAGATAAATAATTTTCTTGTTTCCTCCCATTATATTTGGATTCAAAAAAGGTTCTTGGTGTCGCCGAAAGACATCCAATAAGGAAACAATAATCATAGTGTCTAATGCAAGATTAAGTTAGCTTGTTAAAAAAGGACTTATTTAACCATTTAAATGTTGTTTTACATACATGTCCGTGCACATTTTCTTGAATCAATTTGCACATGTGAGCTACATCAATAGAAAACACACATAAATTACTTGTATATGAAAATGCATTAATATATATATATATATATATATATATATATATATATATATATATATATATATATATATATATATATATATATATATATATATATATATATATATATATGCTTTTCTATAACAATCACCTAAATATGTAAGAAACAAATAAAATAGTTGGTATCCCAATCTTTGGTTCAATCTGAGCATGCATGATCTTGTGTGATTTTCATGGTACCTGCGAATGATAACTAAATTAAGAAAAGAAAAAAAAAGACCAAGTTAATTACAAAGATCTGAAAGATGTGTCACTTCAACAAACATGTACGTACTAAATGTTGCAAAAGAGAATTTACAGACCGCTAACAACAATTAATGATCTAAAAGATGTGTGAATCATCTTCAAATGGACATACTAAATGTGATTTTGGCCGGTTTACATACACATGAATTAGGTTAAATCATTAATTATTTGCAACCTTTTCAACTCTATCTCAATCCATAACAGAATTTTAATTCTATACTAAGTACGTGATCAATTCTGGCAACCCTTGCACTTCCATCTCGATGTTACTTCACATTAAATTATGGGACTCCATCTTGAGTATCTTGATTAGTTTGAATCTAAATGTTTATCACGTAATGTTTGTGTAAATTACCGAATATATAACAATCTATAACTAAGGCTCCCGCAGGAGATACTGGTTATTTGTTTAAATAAATTTGTTTAGGTTTACGTAAATGTAATCATTTTGTTGAGTTTATAGTTAATTTATTATTATTATTATTATTTTAAAGATTTTTTAGACTCGTGCGTTGCACCGATTTGTTATTATAATTTACAAATGGGTTAGATCAATAATTGTGTATTGTTTTCTTTATATTCATTATTTAAGGCGGTATTTAGTTGTGTGTTTTTTTTTTTATTTAAGGGTTTTAAGCTTCTTTAATAGTAAAGAATGCAATTAAACCAATAATATGGTCGATAACAAATAAAAGAGAAGTAAAGAATGAAATTGTAATTATTCAAAAATAGAAACCATCAATATTATAGGCATGAAGCAATCTTGAAATAAAATCAAACCACTAAAGTTGATATCACAATATAAAAAATGATTCTTTAGTTTAACTACAAAAACTCATGTGATCATCATATATTATGCAACATATCTTCATTGTGATTTTATAAATCAATACAATGAACACTCAAAGTCATGAAAAATTTATGAGTATCATTCTCATTTATAAACTCAATATATATTTAGTAGTATTTCTAAAAAAATCCATCCAAACCAATCGATGAGTCCTCATTTGGGATCGGTTTTTTCTACGTTCGAATCTTTCTTTCTATGATCTTCTTTGTAGCCCATCTTGAACGACCTTTTTAACCATTCGTTGTAGTCCTTTTTGAATAGGAAGGTGCATATCAAAGCATGAGTAACGTGAGAATGCATGCTAAAAACTGAACCTGCTTTTGTTTTGTGTATGAGATTAGTTATATTTACTTTGCAGTTGTTTTGAACTTTGGGATTTCAAGATTCTTTGTATTATTCTTATATAAAATATATATAAAATTTGCAGATGAGACTGAGAAAAGAAAGAGTATAAATACATCACCTCTTCTCTTCTCTTGTAACATTAGTAAGATAATCATGTTGTATGTATTACCTACACACGGAAAAAAAAATCAAGAAACAATAAATTACAAAATAAAGTAGGAGGAATGAAGATTCGAACTTTTGTGTTTGTGCATGTGATTTTGGCAGGTTTATATAGGCGTGGATTAGGATAAATCATCAATTATTCTTGCAACCTTTTCAACTTCTTCTCAATCCATAACTGAATTTTAAGTCTATACTAAATATCATGTGATCAATTCCGGCAACCCTTGCACTTTCATCTCCTCCATTAAGCAAACATGAATTTAACGACATGACTCTTGGCATGCTCGCAATTACTCAAGTCGAACAATTAAGGCTCCAATTACACATGAAACTCTATTTTCTGCATTAAATTTCGAGCATGGTATTAACCCCCATTAAGGAGGTTTGTAACCTAGGGGTCTCTTCATATGCTGCTACTAATTATTATAAAAAAATAAAGCCAATAAACACTCGAAATTATATCATAAAGAGCATTAGGTTGTTGTACTCTATGCAATCTTGATGCCTCCACAATAAATTAGAGGGCCCAAGCTTATAGTATAATAGATAGATTATTGCAATATGATTAACTAGCTTATAAACCCGTGATAAATCACAGGCGGCTTATAAAAAGTGTAAAATAAACATAGGTAAATACTATAAAATCGATAAACCTGTAACAATCTTGGGCTATTTATAAAAAGTTTAAAATACGGAGTAAACATTGTTAAATTTCATAAAAGCCTATAAACCCGTAGAAAGCATGGGTTAAATTATTAGTAGAGGTGTAAAAGAAAATTACAGTCTTTCAAGTATGTGGTATTAAGAAAGAAAAAAAAAGTAATGAACAATGAGAACAATGAGATAGATATCTAAAAAGTGTGTGTATAAAATACATAATATTAAGCTAGGTGTTCTATATTTAAACTAATACAACAAAGTTAGTCCATGACATAACCTTATCCGGTTGCAATTGATTCAGCGTGTAAATTATATAGAGTTACTAAGCTTATCCAAATTATATAGAGCTACTAAGCTTATCCATGAATTTAAGCAGATTTTTTCAACAGGTACATAAAATTGAAAAAACCACACGTCTATTTAGTAAAATATCCATCAATGGTGGATTATCATGGTAGATCACCATTTAATGATCAAATGCCTAAGCCTTATAATAGAGAAATACTATAACATCAACTGATAGGTTTCATCAGGATGACAATTATGACATCTTTATAGGTGAATCTTTTATAACCTTCGATAGTCATTGCCAAAAGCAGGAGGCGGTCACAACATTTTCGAATGCACAAATTTCGTCCTAACATTTTCGAATGCGCCAATTTCGTCCTAGCCACATTATGCTAGTTGCAATATACATATGCACACAAAGGATATAATTCAGAAATATCAAGTAAATGTATACTATATCAAATAAAATTAGGTTTTAACTCAAGTAACTGAAAGCAACACTTGATTATTGTAGTAGTTTTAAGAATGGGTCACCTTCCAGTTTTTGATTTCTTAGTGAACGTAAACATTTGATTCCTATGTAAAATCTTTCCAGAACCAGATAAGTTTTCTTGTGGAAGTGACAATAACTTCAACAACTTTTCTTGTTGAGGCTACAATGACTCAACCTGATAGGATAATTTTTATGTGCGACCTACCCCTTTGAATGAGTTGTTTATGAAAGATGCAATGTGTTGCCTGCATGTTCAAACCCTGGCGCAGATTTCTAGTTTGGTAATAAAAACTGTTTTAGGGGGTGTTTGGACAAAAAATGTTTTAGGGGATGTTTAGAAAAAGGTTACTACTTAAACGTTTATAGACTACCAAACTAACAATGAAAAATGACAGTGAACACATCCAAGTTACCTTGTAATATAACCCATTGATCATGCCCGCAGGCCGATTGATGAAATTTCCATTACCCCGCAAATAATCTACCACGGATCTCAAATCCCCTTTCTGCGAAAATAAGAATCTTTATCATCTAACTGAGTGGAAAATAATGTACCACAAAAGAGCTTCTAACTTACTGGCAATTCATCTAGTAAAGCATAAATATAGTGCAAGATAATGGTTTACATTATAGTACTTTAAAAATACCTGTTGACATGTCCCAACACTACTCATTGCCATTTACGAATCAAACTCTTTATATCTCACTTTAGCATCTAGTTCATATAGCACATAAAATTTTCCCTACAACACAATAAACTTCAAATCTTAATTTACCAAAGCAGAGCATGGTGAGGAAGGTTAGCTTTGAGAGGAAGGTCCATACTGTTCTATTAGCTTGTAACAGGGGACACCAACCGACTTACGAATCATATCATCAAAAAGAAAAAGCGCTAAACCGGTCTCATCAATGACACATATAATTACTTTGAACCTAACACACAAAAAATAGACATACTTCAGTGGCAATGTGTAATAAAATTGACAGAAAATGAACGAAATAAGATTTTAAAATGGTGAAGTTGTATCATACTTTAGCCCAACAGTAGTAATTTCTTGCTGCTGTTTGCATGTACAAACCTTGTATCATGTAATGTATTTGTGCCATCCATGTAATCGTCCCCTGAAGAACCCACTACAACATTAAGTAGGAGCCTAAGCAGAAGGGATCACTGCGAGAGTATGCAACAAAGTGTGATACAAATTAGGCAAATATACAAAGTTGTTAAGAAGATTGGACAGCTGTGAGAGTATGAAAAAAATAATAAAAAAAAGGGAAAAAAAAAACCAAATTCCCCACAAAAACTTATTGAGTAATTCTTTTTACTTATGAGAACCCACAAAAAACCAATAATCAATTTGATAATCGATCCATAAACTTATGAGTACCCACAAAAAAACCCAACCCATCAAATTGACATAAAACACTAATGAGTAAACATACTTCGTACCAATTTGATTGGATGTTAATATACCCTCAATCAAATCAAATTCATATTGAATGTAAATTGTAAAAAACCACGACTATCAAAATATGAGTAAACATACCTTGTACCATTTTGATTTTACAAAGTTTAAAAATTGAGATGAAAGAAAGCAGAACAATTAGATGTAGATTGATATTGAAAAAATCATATATGGTAAGATTGCTTGATTGTCGTTTGATATGAAGGAGGGTTGAAAGTCAAAAGAATGTCGAGTAAATTCTGGGAGAAATCAATGGTATATATGACGTGGCAATAGTGAGGTGTCATTAGTGAAGTGGCTTTTAGTGCCAGCATGGCTTTAATGACATGGCAGAAATTCAAAAAAACATTCTTTTATTATATATATGAGTAAACATACCTTGAGATGAAAGAAAGCAGAACAATTAGATGTAGAATGATATTGAAAAAATCATATATGGTAAGATTGCTTGATTGTCGTTTGATATGAAAGAGGGTTGAAAGTCAAAAGAATGTCGAGTAAATCCTGGGAGAAATCAATTGCATATATGACGTGGCAATAGTGAGGTGTCATTAGTAAAGTGGCTTTTAGTGCCAACATGGCTTTAATGACATGGCAGAAATTCAAAAAAACCTTCTTTTATTATATATATATATGAGTGCTTGATTGTCGTTTGATATGAAGGAGGGTTGAAAGTCAAAAGAATGTCAAGTAAATCCTGGGAGAAATCAATTGCATATATGACGTGGCAATAGTGAGGTGTCATTAGTGAAGTGGCTTTTAGTGCCAACATGGCTTTAATGACATGGCAGAAATTCAAAAAACCTTCTTTTATTATATATATAAATAAATAGATAGTGTAAACTTGAAAAAAAAAATTATCATAAATTTAACACAATTATAAATCATTAAATAAATTATCTTAATACATATAAAAAATTTAACATAATAAAAACTATTGCATAGAGGTGGAGAAGAAGGCGGCGGTGAGAGGTGGCTGGCCGAGGCTGGAGATGGTCGGCGGCGGGGTGAAGGTTTTGAATATGAATGGGTTGAAGGGGTGTTAATAAGAGGTAGTCAGATCCTTTCACCATCTCTTACTGAGTTAGACATATTAGCTCTTACTGCGTCTGACTAGTGATGAAAAAACAAACAACCAAAACGTCTGATTACCTCTTACTGGTAAAAGTAAAAGGGCTAGTAAGATTAAAAAAAATGTAAGTACTTTAGTAGTTATTATTATTATTATTATTATTATTATTATTATTATTGTATGATGAATATATATTAATACCAACTCTCTGCAACACATATTAATGAGGATTTTGGACATGCCCACAAATCCTATTACATTTAAACTGCAAATCTTTTAAAAATAGCATATTAGGTCATGTTTGGTGACAAGCTTTTGGAAGCATTTTGGAGCGATAAACGATAAACATTATTTGTTTGACAACACCTCAACAAACGTTTGAAACATGACCAACTGCTCCAATCTTAAATGCTTCCTGAAAAAGTGACAAGCGGTAAGCATTTGATTATTTTACAATTATAATTATAGTTACAACTACGTTACCAAACACGTTTTTAAACAGTACTGCTTCATGTTTCAAAACATAGCCATAGTATATTAAAGTTCCATTTCTTTTTCCTCCCAAATATGGGATGATATATTTTTTAACAAAGATCTTCTTATCTTCCTCTGAAGTTCCTTTTCTTTTCTTAAAAGAAATTTTCTTTTCTTAAAAGAAAACTACGAGCATAAAAAACATTCTCATTTCTTTCACCTCCCCTCAAATTTTAACTCAAAAACATGGTGTAAGGAAATGAATAGCCACATATAATAACGCATATTTTTTCAATATCTCGTTATGGTATGTGTAGTAGAAAACTACCCTCTCATACATGAACTTTTAGATTTGTACTAACATGACCATTTTTTTAGGCCCCAGGTCACATAACCTCAAATCCAAACACCATTTGTTGTTATTTTTATCCAATGATCCAAACGCCTCTTCTTCAACCTCTATTACCGCCACCTACTAACCACCACACAAACACCCCACTATCAACCACCGCGATCCCTACACGCACCCCTACCACCACTTTATACCCCGACCACCACTCTCCACACCCCCGCCACCATCTCACCTGCACCTACACCACCACTCCACACCCGCACCACCGCCTTTGTGGAGGTGTCGATGGTCATAGTGGTTGTGGAGGTGTTAGTGTTCATTGTGGCATCAGGCGATATGGTCATGGTGGTAGCAGGTGGTGGTCATGGAAAATTAAAGACGAGTAGTTCTCTTACTACATGTACCATAACGGGACATTGAATGGATATGTATCTATTGTATTGCTTAAACCAATATAAATAATGCCACATATAACTTGGTAAATTTTGTTGGTAAAGCAAGTTTCCTTATATCATATTAGCATGCACATGAAAGTCCAGGTATCATGCAAATAGGGGTGTAAATCGGCTTATCAGGTCGGGTTTGTTTGTCTATCTTGTTTTGAAAAATAAAAACTAACCCGCAACCTGACCCTATAAGGTATCGGGTCTATCGGGTTGCTGGTTATCTGGTTGGGCTTATCGGGTTGCATGTTAATCTCATCTTACAATTTCCTCTTATTGAATGTTGCTTTAATGATACACATATGGGAATGCTATTTAAACTCAATTTATATGGCTGTCAATAGATATTGCCAAAGGGGCTTTTTTTTTTTTTTTTTTTTTTTTTTTTTTTTTTTTTGGATATCTCTTTGATTGATTCTAAAACATCATCAACAAGGCAGCATCAGTCAAACAAGTAGGGTCGAAATCATGTGAGAGCAGAAATTTACAACCATTGCCACAGTTTACCAGATATAAATTATATCGTCTACTATCAGTAAATAGTGTCTTCAATATTAACTCTTAAGATGCGTTCATTTATTTATCGTTATGATTCTTATTGGCTATGTTTGGCAAAAGTAGCTGTGAGCAGTAGCAGTGAGCAGTAGCCAAAAAAACTCACAGCTTCATAAAGAAGCATTGGGAAAATGAGCTTTTCTAAAAAATAGCAAAGCCCACAGCTCTCATGCCAAACAAACATCAAAAATAAAAAAAAGTTCATTCTCACCGCTCATTACCCCAAAAAAGCTTCGCACCAAACATAGCCATTGTATGAAAGGTGTTGCAAAAGTTATGATAGATGATACTCCCTCCGTCCCATATTAAATGTCCTGTTTGACTTTTTGAAGTCTTTCTTTTTTAACTTTGACCTTAAATATTTTTGTTTGTATAATATAATACTTGATACAAAATATATGAATGGATTAAGTTTTAAATGTATTTTCATTACGTATAATTTTTATCAAATACTATATAACACAAACAAAAATATTTAAAGTTAAAGTTAATAAAAAAAATACTTAAAACTCAAAACTGAATATTTAACATGGGACAGAGGAAGTAAACGTCAACAAGCATCATGCATGATAAACCTTGCTTGTATTTAATAAAACAAGTATAGTTGATGATAGGACCTAAAATATCCCATTGCAACTTTAGCAAAATTCATCCCATTATGGTTTTTGCTAAGCAGAACCCATAGGGTGGTGGTTAAGCGTCATAATTTATGTGAAAATTGCATTTAATAAACTTATTATTTTCATATTTATACATATTTAATTATCAGAATTATATAAAGGGAGAAAACTTAATCTATCTAGTGGGTAGTTTACCCATGTGCTTGTAATATGTGACATGTAGATGTCATTATATAAAAAGTGTTGTTATACAATAAAATGATTGAAGTTAATTAAATGTTCAATTTTCATTTATGGTAAGTTTAATAACAATTCGCTATATAACCAATTATTTTTTGACAGAATAATAATGCTATCAAAATAACAGGTTACGGTTTCACATAATAAGACATAGTGTTGCAACTTATCATGAGAAAAAATCAACCTTTTGCAGTCTAAGAACGTATTCAAGAATCCGCAGCTTACATATACAAATTAATGGACTGTGATAAACGAGTTTAGTTCAAAGTTTATAGACTTTTGAATATGTCATTATAGCTTATTAGGTATATAGGGTCAACCTGATAACCCGATAACGAACTAATTAAGACCCTATAACACTATCAGGTTAATCGGGTTGACCCGATAAACCCGATAAGTTAAGTTGGGCCCGAATCAACCTGACCCTATAACGCCTTATTGGGTTCAGGTTGACCCATTTGACACCCCTACATACAAGTAGTAGTTTTTTTTTTTTTTTTTTTTTTTTTTTTTTTGGTTATGTTGATTCTTCACTAGGCATATGTAGCATTCACTTTGAGGTAGTAGATTACATATTTGGCACATCTTTGTTGTTGATCATGCAAACAGTGATAGACTATTGATTTTAGATAAAAAAAAACAGTGATAGAGGTAGATAAATGCTTGCATATAAGTTTGATAGGCATCTCTATCAGTCTATTGACTATTGATTTTAGATAAACAGTGATAGAGGTTAAAAAATAAAGACTAACAAAAGATCTACTCCGTACTAAACTTTGACACAATTATTCTGGCTAGATTTTAGGAGTCAGACAAGATGGATCATGCGATCATGGAAATACAATTTTTTTTTTTGAAGGCGACTTTCAATTATTTTTGCGCACTCATCCAGTCGGCAGACCCTCATCCACCACATACTCAGACTATGTTGTATGAACCGGGTCCACGCTGGCGCAGTGGGGATTACGGCTTCCGCCCGGAAACCGTACCGCCTCCACACGAGTAATACTCGTTGGAGAAACGATCGGATTAAAACCGCGGCCGGCTTGGATTCGAACCTCCGCAGAAATACATTAACTAGTGTTTTTTGTCTTTAGAAATAAGAAAATGGAAGAGATAAATATATCATTTTTTGCTACATACATTATTTTTTACAAGTTATAAAGCACGTTGTATAATACTTAAATGCAAAGGTAGTGGTGCATGCAACAAAATAAATGGTATATATATCACCCGCATAATAAAGGAAATTAAATGTTGAGATTTTCTAAAGTTAGAATTAGCATTACGGGTCATGTTTCCTCACATACAAAAATGTAAAGTTTGTTACGAGACTCGGTCTTTCTTTTGTTTGTGAGAGAACATGACCGGTCATGTTCTTTTGTTTATGTTTGATATCCCCGTGAAATTTGGTTTTGATCATATTTGGACATGATCTTATCTATCTTCATTCAGGTTTAGGTCCAACATACGTGACATACACCACCATTTTGAAATGTCATCTACTCATCTCCACAAGCCTGTATACTGTTACTAGCCTACTAAGGCATTGCAAGTCTAAGAGTACTAGTATCATATATAGTATATACTACTCCGTAACAAACAAGGCATGAAAAACAAGAAGAATACTAGCTAGCGTGTTATACTGTTATAGTACACAAGTATTGAGTTGACTTTGGCCAAATTAAATGAGTTCTAATCTATATATCAATCTACCTAATCAATGGATGACAAACACGGAACCAGAAAACATATTGACCAGATGCATTTATAAAAAAAATACAAAATTAAAAATATAAATTTTATTAACTGGGTGCGTATATAAAAAAATTGAGTTTTTTTTTTTTTTTTTTTCACCAAAAATAATACTACGTTGTAAAACTTCATGAGTGTCCCGGGATCACCCGAGACCCACCATGATTATGTCCCTGGTGACAAAGATTAGCTACTAAATTTCTAACAACTACAATCTACTCTTTGGAAAATATATATCGCAAAGTTCCGACGTGTTTCTGACTTCTGAGAATTGGAACTGGGATTTACGAGCTTTCTTTGGTTTTGATGAAAGTCTTGCGAACTTTTGAATTTTAATTCGCATACAACTTTTCGTCAAAAAGACAAAATATCAAATTGCAATATTGCATAAATCTTTACTAGGGGTGAGCAGAAAAATCAAAAAATCCGAATAAACTGAAAATCGATAACCGAAACCGAACCTAATTTGTCAAAACGAACCGAACCAAACTTTTAATTCGGTTCTCGGTTTGGATATGATTTTAATAATCAAAACCGAAAACCGAATCAAAAACCAAATTCATATAAACATAATATATTTTTTTATATTTATATATATATATATATATATATATATATATATATATATATATATATATATATATATATATATATATATATATAAAGATCAATAAAATGTTATATATAAAAAGCTCCATACAATATATAAATAACAATAAAATTTTATCATAATATTAAAAAATACTTTTTATGTTTAAAATAGCTTTTTTGGCTAAATATATTTGTCTATATATATTTTTTTTAAATAAAGTGTGTAATTCAGATTAAACAAAAACCGAACTAGAATTCAAACAAACCGAAAACCGAATTTTAATTCGGTTTGGTTTGGTTTACGATTTGACTCTAAAAAAACTTTTAACCGAAACAACTGAACCGAACTAACCGAATAACCCGATAACCAAACCGAATAACACCCCTAATCTTTTATATAATAAAAGAATTACATCATTTCGGAGTGTTTTTGCAACCCTTCTCATTAAAAAATAAATTGGGCCAATAGGAGAGCTCGATTTTGACACATAAGCGAAATCAAGCAATATGATTGACTAATAAAAAGTCAAAATTGAATTAATTTTAGTCAAACTTTAATAAATTTGGTGGAGACTTTAATTGAGATAAAAAAAAAACACATAAAAATATAGGTGTCAAATTTATAAAAACAAAAACTTACAAAAAGATGATGTAATTAATAAAACTTTGTTGGTTGAATCTTAAATAGTATAATATATAGAGTTAAGTGTAAAATTATAAGTTTCCATGTTTTTTAATAACTTTAAATAATAAACAAATAACCACTTATACTTTATACCCTTATACTTTATAATATGAACTTTATTTACAATTACATAAGTATTAGTATTAGTTTAATACTTTATTCATCAATTAAAATACAAAAGTTTGTTAATATCCAAATTAGTTTTAATATACTTTAAATATTTTAAAAATAAATGTTAGTTTAAACTTTATTTCTTTTACTATATACGACAAAACTTTATTTCTTTTAATATTAACTTTGTTTAAAATTAAATGAGTATTAGTATTAGTTTTTAGACTTTCATCCATTAAATTACAAAATTTGGTAAATATGCGAATTAGTTTTAATACACGTTAAATATTTTTTAAACTTATATTAGTTTTAGACTTTCCTAGGATATTTTTTTAAATAAAGACTCATATTATTCTATTTGAAAGTTTAATTTATGAGTACACGAGTTTGAATATTATATATAGCTAAATTATTTTAAACGTGAATATAAATATCAAATGGTAAGCACGAGTTAGTGTGATGAAAATAAATATACGCGATTCTCTTATAACAACGACTCATGAAATTGTTATATTTATATATGGATATCCATAAAAACATTTTAAAAACTTTATAGAGCATATTTTAACTTTTTATCAATGCTCATTATATGCTACTAAACTCGCATATTTTGAACAATATGATATCAATAGTTAAAGTTAAAAAAACAACATCAACCTCAACCTCAACATATCTGTCAGTTAAATACGTTATACAAAGCTAATTAAAAAAAATGTTAGATAGTCATTGTTTAATTTAGAATGTGTTCTCCTTAAATTAAAAAAAAAAAAAAAAAAAAAAAAAAAAAAAAAAAAAAAAAAACACCATCACCCAATCCTTATTTGATAACAATCACCTCCTAAAAAAAATAATAAAATAAAAAATAAAAAAATAAAAAATAAATAAAATGTGTGATAACCTAACTTTATTCAATAACATGATGTTTCATTAAAAAAAAGTAATAAAATAAAATAGTTGGCTGTTGTAAAAAAACTAAAAGTATGTACATGAGAAGTATTAAGCAAGTATATATAGTTTTTAATCGTGTTATTACGTTACTAGATTGGGATAATGTTATTGAGTTGGTAATCACGGATGTAAAATACAACCATTCTTCTATACTTGTGATTTATGTGTTAACATCTTTTTACTTCTGAATAGAATTCGAAAGATACCTTGATAGAACTTTGACTTATGCCTTATCAAGCTATGATAGATTTTTTTTACACACCAACTTTTAGTAATTTTTTTAATGTTTTATTGAAAACTTCTACATTTAATATTGGGGTAATTGTGTATTTGCCACATGGAAAAACCCATACTTCAAGCCTAGCCCCATGCGACTTCGAGTAAATGGTTTTGCCCCAATTCGACTTATGCGGTTTATGCCATTATGTTCATATGGCTATTTTTGCCCCAAAATCAAGTACATGTGTGT
The DNA here is from genome assembly GCA_030686995.1 of Artemisia argyi. Lineage (NCBI taxonomy): Eukaryota > Viridiplantae > Streptophyta > Magnoliopsida > Asterales > Asteraceae > Artemisia > Artemisia argyi. The sequence continues at coordinate 253,688,772 of CM060708.1, forward strand.
AAGTGTGTGTAAGACCCAAGTACACTTGTGTAAGTGTCCTTTTTTATGCGACATATACCCATGTGTAAGTGCACTATTTTGCAACATGTACAATTTTTAAAAAAAATCAAACTTTTGAAAAATAAAATATAATTTATTTTTTATGCAAAATGTATTTTTTTAATGAGATTAGATGTTTCAAATAGTTATATGTACTTTGTTATGCGTTTTGTACAAACTTTTATTTGATTTGATATGTTGAAAGTTTATGTACTTGATTATGCGACTTGTACTTATCCCGAACCTAAGTTTTAAGATTCAACATCCAAACCAAGTCCCTAACCAACATCCAAACCAAGTACAAAACCTTACCACATTTCATCTCCTTTTCAAATATATACATAACATCTCTCTCCCATCTCATAAAGCAGCACCACCACCATGTTACAGCCACAGCACCACCACGTAAATATGTTCTTGCTTTATTTGTTATGTTGTTAAATTTTTACTAGTTCTAACAATTTTATAAAATGTAAAAGATATTAGTTAGATTTATATTAAATGCATTGACCATTGTTAAACATTGGGCACTCAACAGTCTTTCACGGGATAACCAACTGGTGGTTCATGTACCAAAGTGTATCAATTCCCCACGGTCCTCTACATATACCTCATACCACAATGACACACACATACAAATTTTTTCTAAAGCAAAACAACAATGGCTCCACTACCACTTTTCGATGAACTTGCTCATGCTTGTGGTTCCACCTTGTTGGAACGCCAGCTAGATTTGTATCTTGAGAGGTCTTCTGCCAAAGACAAGGATCTGGAGCGTGATATCACGAAAGTGTGCATGAAGTTATCTGAGTCTATCAAAGAAGCCCACGCTTTTCTAAATGAAGTCGATGTCCTGAAGGGTAGGGTCGAGGCTGTGGAGACTGCAAAGTTCCTTAGGCAGTGTTAGCATAAGGATCTGCTTCTGCTGATGGCTCTGATGATTTCTATGAAGGAGACTGAGTTGAGCATGCGTGAGAAAGATATATTTTCTGAGAAGCTGAAGGGATGGTTGCCATTCTAAGTCTCTGGGTGATGCTCTTGGAAGTCTCTGGATGGATTTCGGATTTGGTTTATGTTTCTTGGTTTATGTTTAACATGTTTCTTGTTTATGTTGATTTGGACATTGGACTCTTAAATTTTTTTTATCTAATGTTTATTGTTTATGTTTATCAATTTTTGCTCTATGGTTTATGTTTATCGTTTATATTTTTTGATTAAGTTTGGTTATGCTACTCTCCCTAAATTACTTTTTAAAAACTGCATATGTTATTTGTATTAAATCTGCAGGTTTATGTTTAGGATCATTCTTATTTTATATGCGCTATGATACTGTTACATGAATCGACTTTTGAATTTATCCCATATTATTAATGACGTTTTGTTTAATATTGTAATGTTGAATTTATCCTATATTCGTTTTTAAAAAATGCATATGTTTTTTTTATTAAATATGGTTTATGTTTAGGGATCATTTTTCTTTTTTATGCTCTATGATGTTGTTACAAGAATCGACTTTTAATTTTATAATATATAATTAACGATGTTGTTTAATATTGATTATATTTGATTTGCTCTCCCTAAATTCCTTTTTAAAAGCTGCATATGTTATTTGTATAAAAACTGGTTTATGTTTACCATTTATCTTTTTTATGTTCTATGATGGTGTTACATGAATGGACCTTTCAATTTATAATATATAATTAATGAGTTTTTGTTTAATATTGGTTATGCTAAAATCCCTAAATTCCTTTTTTAAAAACTGTATATGTTATTATGTGTATTAAATCTGATAATTTGCACATTAATAGTATCAAGTTTGATAATTATTTTGTTGTTATTCTTCAAACTAATATTATTTTAGTTATTGTTTTTTATTATGTATTTATGTTTTTAGAAAAAAAACAATCTTAAATGGGATTTTTTTTATAAGTATAAAAATATAAGTTATAAGTAATTTTTTGAATTTTAGGAAGTTAATGGTAATGCATTGTGTCTGGAGGGTTAATTTATATCCATTGCATAAATGAGGGGTTTAAATTGTAAAGTTGGACATCTTCCTAAATACTGTATTCCCCATTTATGCATAGGAGAAGATGGAAAGGCTGCATTAACAACCAAACTGAATGTTTCAATGCCTCGAGAGTGTCTTTGTAGTGTTATTTTTACACATTGCAATTTGCTATCATTAATTACAACCACCAAACCCCTATTTTCATTATATATAGGAATACATTGATCACATACTTTTAACCCTATATTTTAAACATACATTTACCTACTTTTTAACCCTAACCTTAAGATGACAGACACACCAAACCTTAATGAGATGAAAGATGCAACAGAATCTGGTAAGCTAGTTGATGCGTTCAAGCTGTTGGTAACGCATGACAAAGCAGAGGAGATAAGCTTTATAGCTCGTATTGGGGAGGAGAGTAGCCAGTTGAGGGCGGTAATTGATAAGAAGGAGAAGACAGTAACTGAGGTAGCTACCTCTGTGGAAAACTAGAAGGGGGGTTGAATAGTTTTACGTCTTTTTACTTAGTTATAAAAATTAGTTTTAGAGTTTTGCTTAGCTTTTAAAAACTTAGATTCGATAATATGTGATCTCAAGTCTTGTACAATGTAAACAATTAATACTACACAATATATTATAATGATAAGTAATGAAATAAGTAAGAGATGGAAAGATGGAACCGCGAGACAAGAGACATATAGTGGTTCGGCTACAAGGACACCTTCCTTGCCCTACTCCACTCCCCGAGCACCTAACTCGAGAGTTTTCTTCACTATATCAACAAGCTCCCTTATGGCGGAGAAAACCGTACACACCAATATACACACCAATCTACACACCACTTTTCACACCACAACTTCGTCACACCTAAGTCACAACTTCTACACAACTTCTTCAAATCTATCTACTTCACAACTAACTACTCCACACCTATCTTCTTCACACCAATCTAGTACCTAGCTTATCTTCTTCACACCAAGCTACTAACTAATCACACAATCAATATCTAACACAACTATCTAAAATCAAATATTCACAACAATCTTCACAAAGAATAATGTAAATGATCTTTGATGATACACCAACAACTTGGATGTGGAGATCACAACAAGTTGTAATACTTCTTGTCTTGAGGGATAGAAGTATTATTCTCTTGCACTTGAGAGGATAAAGGTTGGATCACTTTGAAACAAAGAATTTATATACTTATGATCAAAGGATAAAAGAATAGAGATTTGGATCTAGATCAGAAAGTTTAGTAGTGCAAAAGGTGAGGAAAAAATTCAGGTTTAAGGTGGTATTTATAGGCAAAAGAATCTGACAGAGGAACGTGGCCGGCCCCCTTAAAATTAAGGGGACCGCCCTTTGTAATTAAGGGGGCCGCCCAGCTGAAACGGCCAGATTCTTTGTCTTTTAGTGGGGAAAGTTTATTTGGTGAAAAACTAACTGATTTTGGTTAAAAATTTGAATTCATATATTTAGTATGAATAAAACATTTTTCTTTATTACCAAAAGTGTTTTTCAAAAATATATAATATGTTTATATAATTAAATAAACTTTGTAATGCTTAATTAAACTTTCCTTTGATCATAAAATGCACTAAACACTTTGTTTATTCATACCTTAAGTGATTTGGATGTAAAGAGAAATACTAATCACTAAATACTTGTTTATGACAAGTTTTAGTTCTATGAGTTTATATTTTGTGATAATTAAAACATAGATATATTGATAACATGTTAATAATGTTTTTAGTCATTATTTATGTCAACAATCTCCCCATTTTTTATTATTGCAAAACCTTAAACTCAATATATCTAAAACTTGTTTTTAGACAAGTATTATATAGTTTACATTTCTCTTCTCCCCCTTTTTGTATAATTAAAAAGGTTAAGCCGAGTAAGCTTCGCGAGGGAAGTTTAAACGGGTAGAATGCTCCCCCTTGATGTATGCTCCCCCTCATTTGAGAGCACCAAGGGAACGAGCAATGGAGATCTTTGCTACAAAAATATCCGAAGAGAGCAAGATACACATATATGCAAGGCAACAATTATGCAACTAAACATAGATTCATTCAAGCATTATAGAAATGATAAGCATTACAACATTCAATATGCTTGAAGCATATTGATAAAAATAATACAAAAGAAAAGACATAGTCCTATATTGCCTAAGAGAGCACTTGGACTTGCTTGCAACCCATGGTTGATTGTTTTATTTGCTTGAAGAGAAACATAAGCATAAAGCTTAGATGTTTGATTGAGAGGGATATGGAGTGGAGTGTGGAGCGGAAGAAGTGGATCTCACGATGTTGTATCGTGTTAAGGGTGGTATTGGATGATTGCGAGTGAGAAGATATTCAATCCAAGAAATATCTTCACTCAAGTAGAGGATTTGTTTTTGAAGGAATATGCAACAAGGGCAAAAGTGAGTGGGGTTTGTAACTTGATCCAAGTTGAGAGAGTGGGGGAGGCAATTTGCATAGGGTGATGATGGAGGTTTCCCTTTGTTGCGTTGTGCAAGATGCATAGCAAGGAGATCACTAAGATCATGGATTTGGTTTATTTCATCACGGAACTTTTGTTTTTCCGTGGCAATGTGGAGGGGATCATAGGTTTGGTATGGATGAGTTGGGTTTGTGTAGTTGGAATTGTAGTTTGATGGTTGATCAAACTTGCATGGATCATTATAAGTTGTTGGAGGTTGAGAGGTGTAGTTTGGCTTGAAGGAAGATGTTTGGCCAATGTTGTATGGTTTGTAAAGTGGATCAAATGAATGACTTTGTTGGTTTGATGCAAAATTTGGGAAATAAGAAGTTGGTGGTGAGGAATGATTTCCAACTTCATTTATGATGATGGATTTGTTTCGAGGGCTTTTTCTTCGCCAAACGGGTTTTTCCGTCATCCTTGCTAGCCTTGAGGCTTTTGATTTTGGTTTGTTTGGAGAGTTCATGATGGGATGAATGGAGAGTTTTGAGGAGTGGGAATATTTATAGTGTAAGATTTGTGTGTTTAAGGATGGATAAGGTTTGTTTGGGGGATTAGGACAAAATGTGTTGGTGAAAAATGAGAAATGTAGGTTGAAATGGGCTAAAAGGCAAAAAAGATTCTGTAAACCCGACCATCAGATGGCCGGTCCCCTTAATGATTAAGGCGGCCGCCTTACAAAATTAAGGGGGCCGCCCATCTGGTGATTTCCAGGTTGCCAGAATTGGGTTTTTGGCAGAAAATTTGCAGAAAGGTTATGTGTTTGGATTAGAATTCAAGCAAGTTTAATTGTCTTAGGCAATATAGAGTCTAATCTAATCAAGATATAGCATGCATGCAAAAACACATAAACACAAGAGCAAATAATCAACATATAATAATCAAGAGGAGGCAAATAAAGGTAAGCACAATTAAGCTTCCTAAGGCATCTATCTTAGATTAAAGGCAAGGATAATTAGTGAGTGAATAACTAATGATGGATCAAGATGACACCATTATTAATGAATTTGTCCTAGTGAGTGTCTATATGCAACAAATGTGGAGTTGTGATTGTTTCGACTCCTAGAAGCAAAAAGAAATAACGATCCTAAGAAACAATCCAAGTAATCTCCTTGATTCAATTTTTGCTCGTTCATGAATGTCAAAGACATATATTAGATTATATATCTTGACAATTTATGTGAGAATTTATGCATGATTTTGAAGTAGAATGTTTTTAGAATTAGTCAACAATGCAAGGAAAATGATCTTCATGGGGTTCCTAGATTGTGAGAATAATTTTTAGAGAAAATTGATTGAGTTTTACAAAACGGTTTATGCAAAGAGAATAACTTTTCTCAATCTTTAGTTTTGTGCAAAATAGATTCCTAGACTCAGAATAGGTGAAATGGAAGAAAAATGGATTTCATGCAAGTATAAATTTGAAATAATTCAATATAATTTAGTCAACGTGTTCCATCATTCCTAATCCTAAACGCAAGTGGTTGAATAATTCACGCTTAAGGGGTTTTGTGAAAATATCCGCAATGTTGTCTTCCGATGCAACCTTTTCTATAGATATATTTCCTTTTTGTACATTATCTCTAAGAAAATTGTGACGTATTTCTATGTGTTTAGTCCTAGAGTGTTGCACCGGATTTTTACTTTAATCTATCGCACCTTTGTTATCACACATAATGGGGACATTTTCTAACCTAATGCCATAGTCTACGAGAGCTTGTTTCATCCATAGTGCTTGTTGACATGCCTTTCCGGCGCTTACATATTCGGCTTCGGTGGTAGAAATAGCAAGAGCGGTTTGCTTCTTCGAAAACCAAGACGTTAGACAACATCCCATAAACGTGCAAATACCGCTAGTGCTCTTTCTATCTACGTAGTCTCCCACATGATCCGAATCCGCATAGACAATGATTTCTATGCCGGATTCCTTAGGATACCATAATCCTAAGTGTATAGTGCCTTTAACGTATCGGAAGATACGCGTAACCGCTTCTAGGTGAGAGGTTTTGGGATCCTCTTGAAAACGGGCACAAAGGCAGACACTAAACGTGATGTCGGGTCTACTTGCCGTCAAGTATAGTAAACTACCTATCATTCCTCTATACTTGGTGTTATCTATGGACTCACCTTCATCATCCTTTGTGAGCTTTACCTCCGTAGACATGGGAGTTTTCATGAGTTTTGAGTCTTCTAGGCTAAACTTCTTAAGCGTTTCCTTAATGTACTTAGATTGGTTAAAAAATATTCCATCTTCTAATTGTTTTATTTGTAATCCTAGGAAGAAGTGAAGTTCACCCATCATACTCATCTCAAACTCATCATGCATGATTTTGGCAAATTCATCACACATGTCTTGACAAGTCGATCCAAATATAATGTCATCAACATATATTTGGACAATGATGAGATTTGGGTCTTTCCTTTTAGTGAAAAGAGTGTTATCTACCATTCCCATGGAATAATCATGTTTAATAAGAAAAGCTTTTAATCGATCTTACCAAGCTTTGGGAGCTTGTTTGAGTCCATACAAAGCTTTCTTTAACTTATAAACATAATCAGGTTTTGCGAAGTCAATGAATCCTGGAGGTTGTGCCACATATACCTCCTCATTTATAAAACCGTTAAGGAATTCACTTTTCACATCCATTTGGAATAACTTAAAATCTAGGGCGCAAGCATAGGCAAGTAATATCCTAATCGATTCTAGTCTAGCTACAGGGGTATAAGTTTCGTCATAATCAATTCCTTCTTGTTGATTATAACCTTGGGCAACTAACCTAGCTTTATTCCTAGTAACTATTCCATTCTCGTCTAACTTATTCCTATATACCCATTTGGTTCCTATGATGGTCATATCCTTTGGATTTGGGACTAATTCCCAAACATCATTCGCCTTAAATTGATTTAATTCTTCTTGCATAGCTATAACCCAACTTTCATCCTTTAAAGCCTCGCTAATATTCTTAGGTTCTATTGCTGAGAGGAAACAAAAGAAATTATTTTTATCTTGGGCTTGTGACCTAAGGGTTCTTTGGTTAAGATGTCCTATTATATTATCTAATGGATGAGATCTAGATTCTTTTATATTAACAGTTTCGTTATTTTCTAAGTGAATGTCTTCATTATCATTTCCTATGGGTTTTGTTTTACTAACCTCAATAGCTTCATCTTCGATTAAATCATCATCTTCTAAAGGTAATGTTTTAGGAGGTGGTGGTGTTTCATCAAATGTTACATTTAGTGATTCCTCTACTTTCATGGAGTGTTTGTTAAGTATTATATATGCTTTGCTATTTTGTGAGTATCCTAAAAATATTCCTTCATATGATTTTGGATCAAACTTAGTGAGATAGTCCTTAGTGTTTAAAATATATCATTTACTTCCAAATACCTTAAAGTAGCTTAAGTTTGATTTTCTACCTCTTAATAACTCATAAGGAGTTTTTTCTAGAATTCTTCTAATTGATACCCTGTTTAAAATATAAGTTGATGTATCTACGGCGTGACACCAAAATTTTTGTGGGATGGATTGTTCATTTAACATAGTTCTACTCATTTCTTGTAGTGACCTATTTTTTCTTTCTACTACGCCATTTGATTGAGGAGTACGAGGAGCGGAGAAATTGTGAGATATTCCATTTAACTCGCAATATTTTCCGAATTGTACTTCGTTATCAAATTCCCTACCATGGTCCGTCCTAGTGGCAACTATTGAGCATCCTAATTTATTTTGAGTCATTCTACTAAATATTTCGAATTTTTCAAAGGCTTGGGTCTTGTCACTTAAAAACCTAGTCCACGTGTATCGTGAGTAGTCATCTACTATCACTAAGGTATATTTGTTTCCTCCATAGCTCCGCACAGCGGATGGACCAAAAAGATCCATATGTAATAATTCTAGGCATCTAGTAGTGGATACTATATTCTTGGCTTTGTGACTAGCATGAGCTTGTTTTCCAATTTTACATGCATCACAAAAATGCTTGTCATATTTTAGATTAGGCAAATTTCTAACTAATTCCTTAGAGGCCAAAGATTGTATTTGTTGCATATTAGCATGTCCTAATCTCCTATGCCATAGTGTAGAGTTTTCATCTAGGGTCGTTAGGCATATCCTATCCTCAGGTTTGTTTCCTAGTTTCATAACATATATGCCACCTTTTCTAATTCCTCTACTTATAATTTTTCCATCCTTAACTATTTCGCTATCATCTTCGGTAAATGTGACTCTACATTTATTATCACATATTTGTTCTACACTAAGCAAATTATATGTTAATTTATCTGCATGCTCTACATTTTCAATAGTAAGTGAGTCTTGAGAGATCGTACCTTTGCCAATGATTTTTCCACATAAGTCACTACCGAAAATAACGTTACCTCCATTGTATGCCTTGTATGTAGAGAATAGATTGCGATTCCCCGTCATGTGCCTCGAACATCCGCTATCTTTGATCCATTCGTCAGGTTCCAAGTCAATTCCTAAACATATTTCGTCGGTTTCTTTTGCCATAAAACACTTTTCGTCTCTTGGCTTTTCAACTTCTTCTTTGTCACTATCACTCCATGTTCCACTAACAAAAGCACCTTGACTTTCATAACCCGGTGGCTTTAGACATTCGCCAATGAGATGATTTGGACTTCCACATCTAAAGCACTTTCTCTTCCCGTAGTTGTCACTTCTATTCCTTTGGAATGCTTTTCTTTCGTCTCGTGATGATCTAGTGAATCTTCCTCGTCTCTTGAAGAACTTCTTGAATTCTCTTACGGCCATTGCATATTCTTCGTCTTCACTTTCGTCACTTGAATCATCATCATCACTAGGTTCCTTTTTGGCTTTTAGAGCAATTGATTTGGTTTGTTCTTTCTTGACTTTGACCATTTCCGAATCTCTTCTTATGATTTCTTCATGAACCATCAAGTTCCAATTAGTTCATCTAGTGATAACGTCATCAAGTTCTTTGATTCTTCGATTGCCGTGACCTTAGCTCGCCATTTTGGATGCAATGCCCTAAGAAATTTCCTAACACAATTTTTGCTAGAAAATGTCTCATCAAGTGCTTTTAAACTTGTGATGATAGTGTTAAACTTAGCAAAAATATTATCAATTGATTCCTCTTCCGGAATCGTAAATTGTTCATATTGTTGTACAAGAAGATCTATTTTATTATCTTTGACTTGGCTATTACCTTGGTGAGTAATTAGTAAAGAATCCCAAATTTCTTTGACGGTTTTACATATAAAAATTCTTTTATATTCTTTGCGTGGTAACGCATTATAAATTACCATTTTAGCCTCATTATTTTTTGCTAATTTCTTTTTCAAATCATCATTTTGTTTTTCAAAAGATACAATTTCATTCATTTTAGTTTCAACATTATATTGAATAGGAGGAAAATTACCAAAAGTAATAATATGCCAAAGATCAAGATCTTTTGATTTCACATACGTTTCGAATCTATTTTTTCAACATAAAAATCCATCACTTTCAAATAGTGGTGGTCTTTGCATAGATTGCCCTTCTAAATATTTTTCAGATTTCATAGATCGTTACAAGTTTTAAAATACAATATATTTTAAAAATCTTGCTAGACGTGGCTCTGATACCAATTGTGGAAAACTAGAAGAGGGTTGAATAGTTTTACGTCTTTTTACTTAGTTATAAAAATTAGTTTTAGAGTTTTGCTTAGCTTTTAAAAACTTATATTCGATAATATGTGATCTCAAGTCTTGTACAATGTAAACAATTAATACTACACAATATATTATAATGATAAGTAATGAAATAAGTAAGAGATGGAAAGATCGAACCGCGAGACAAGAGATTTATAGTGGTTCGGCTACAAGGACACCTTCCTTGCCTTACTCCACTCCCCGAGCACCTAACTCGAGAGTTTTCTTCACTATATCAACAAGCTCCCTTATGGCGGAGAAAACCGTACACACCAATATACACACCAATCTACACACCACTTTTCACACCACAACTTCGTCACACCTAAGTCACAACTTCTACACAACTTCTTCAAATCTATCTACTTCACAACTAACTACTCCACACCTATCTTCTTCACACCAATCTAGTACCTAGCTTATCTTCTTCACACCAAGCTACTAACTAATCACACAATCAATATCTAACACAACTATCTACAATCAAATATTCACAACAATCTTCACAAAGAATAATGTAAATGATCTTTGATGATACACCAACAACTTGGATGTGGAGATCACAACAAGTTGTAATACTTCTTGTCTTGAGGGATAGAAGTATTCTTCTCTTGCACTTGAGAGGATGAAGGTTGGATCACTTTGAAACAAAGAATTTATATACTTATGATCAAAGGATAAAAGAATGGAGATTTGGATCTGGATCAGAAAGTTTAGTAGTGCAAAAGGTGAGGAAAAAATTCAGGTTTAAGGTGGTATTTATAGGCAAAAGAATCTGACAGAGGAGCGTGGCTGGTCCCCTTAAATCATGGCCGGCCCCCTTAAAATTAAGGGGACCGCCCTTTGTAATTAAGGGGGCCGCCCAGCTAAAACGGCCAGATTCTTTGTCTTTTAGTGGGGAAAGTTTATTTGGTGAAAAACTAACTGATTTTGGTTAAAAATTTGAATTCATATATTTAGTATGAATAAAACATTTTTCTTTATTACCAAAAGTGTTTTTCAAAAATATATAATATGTTTATATAATTAAATAAACTTTGTAATGCTTAATTAAACTTTCCTTTGATCATAAAATGCACTAAACACTTTGTTTATTCATACCTTAAGTGATTTGGATGTAAAGAGAAATATTAATCACTAAATACTTGTTTATGACAAGTTTTAGTTCTATGAGTTTATATTTTGTGATAATTAAAACATAGAGATATTGATAACATGTTAATAATGTTTTTAGTCATTATTTATGTCAACAACCTCATTTACTCGTTTCAATGATGTGGCTGAAACTGGCCGTCAATGTCTGCTTGAAGTTCAACAAAAAGACCGCAGGAAGCTTGATCTGTTGGCTCAACTACTGGTGCTGTCTCGTCAAAGCTTGGAGGAGAAGGATGAGCTTTTGGAGAAGTTGGAAGAAACTGAAGCGGATGACGAATATTAGTATGTTTTGATCAATGTCTTTTGTGTTTTGCTGTATGTACTAGGGTTGTATCTATATGTTTATTATCATTGAATGGAACAACGGATCAAGCATGATCAGTTATGTTTATTACACTATTTATGGCTTATTACCTTTTAGAGTATATTTATTTTTATTTTTATTTATTTATTTATTTATTTATTTTGGTATAAAGGGTAAAGTAGTGTGTGTGTTTGACTTTTGTTATCTCACACATTTCTCTCTCACAGACGGTGAAAACAAGTTGGTAGATCTCAATAGCAGATTTAGGGTTTTCAATCTAACCCAAAATTAGTCAAAATGTATGTTAAGCAATCAAATATTTATCAGGGTTATGATAAAGGATTCTAGTCTTTGATGATTTAGCCTAATATTTCAGGTATTCGATTTCAGTTTGCGCAAATAGATATTGATGATGGTTTCAAGTTGAGTTAATTGATATGAATTTTCTGTGTTATGGATGGTTGTTGAACCCCACTTAGCTATTTATGGATGGACTTTAAATTCTTCACAGTCTTTTGATTGGGATGCTGATACTGGCAATCTTGATGATATAGTTGTTGAAGTTGGAACAATAATGTGACAACTGGCAAAATAGGGAGCCATTTATAAAACCCGCATTACATTAAAATTTTAAATTTGGAATATTATAAATATATACATTTCCCGTCCCCTTTGATGAATAGTACTCATTTTACTATTCTTTCTACAGTAATCTACAGTAACGGGCCTTGGGCCCTTTTTTTTTTTTTTTTTTTTTTTTTTAGGGTTTGCTACAGTAACCGGCCTTTTTGCTTTTTATTTTATTTTATTTTTTTTGGTTTGGGTGGGCTCTTTTTTTGAGATTACTCGGACCCGGGTAAGCATGCATACCTTAATATTGAAACATCCCGCGACAACGTGCGGGTTTAAAACCTTGTTTGAAAAGTTTATGGTGACGAGATATTTTACGAACGTGGTACGTGATTTTTAATCGTACGATATTTATGAGATTTGGTTATTTATTTATGGTTTGGTTTGATTCGGTCGTGATGATTTATTTTGAGATCGTTACTTTGGCACTACACTGACTCCGGCACTAGGTTAACCTAACGAATTTTAATCTTTTACTTAACGGTAGCGATTCACCGTTAAATGAACATTATATTTTTCATCATATCTATATGTTTCGGGAAATTTTTTTGGGGAAAAATCATTGATGACGTGTACGAATATGTTTGGCGAAAATTTAATACTTTTATGAACGAGAAATCGTGTTACGGGAAAACCGATTAAAAAGAGTTCACTAAATATTAAAGTTATTGTGGCTAGTTTTGGAAAAGTGAAACATGAGGGACCAATGTGTAAAATTCGGGTATTTAACCCCTCTCCCCTAACCCTAACCCTCATAATAACTAAAATCAAACACACCCTTCTCCTCCCTCTCCCTAGCCGCCGGCTACCACCCACGAAACACCACCACCGCCGACCTCCACACAACAATGGAATTAGATGACGGAGATAGGTTTGTTGGGTGCCGTAGTCGGACCCTCATGTTGTAGCACGTGGATATGAGATTGATTTGGACGGAGTTGATATATTTATTTGTGACTTGATTCTTATTATTTGGACTTGGACTATGAGCCGAGGGTCATGACTCGGACATGTGACCAAATTCTATGACTTGATAAATATTTAAAAGTTGATATTAAAAATAATACTCGTAATAATATTATTAAGAATATAATCGTTTATATACGTATATAGACGTGCTAAACGTGTACATATATATATATATATATATATATATATATATATATATATATATATATATATATATATATATATATATATATATATATATATATAAATGCGTATATTAATAATAAAACGATCACGAGTAAACGTATGATAATAAAACGATAGTTATTATACTATGCAAATAGTGTAATAAATGTCGGAATATTATTATAAATAATAACTATATAAATAATGGCGAAATATAAGTCAGATAACTAATAATTAAAAATGTGATTTTGTTTATAAATTAGAAACTTATCGAGTTATACGAATTGTGGGTCTTTAAAGTCCAAGTGGGCTTTATATTGTGACTTTTGTGTTGTCACGGATATATGACGATTAATATAAATATTTTATATATCGAGTGACTTATTCTAGATCGAGTTATTTGACGGTATAAAATGAGTATATTAATGGGTATCGTATCTCACGACGCCCATAGGATGTGGTATATGTTTTAGGGTAATAAATTACTATATGTCTCGTGGAATTTGGCCGATTCGACGATATATATAGGGAATTTATTGGACTACGATATATATCAAATAGAATCTTTTGTGCAATGTGCTTGTAGGTTGGGTATAATTTTGGAACGATATATTACGTAAATAAATATGGGAGATTATCAAATCGACGGATTTAATAAGCTTCGATAATTATTTAAATAATATGTTGGGCTAACATTAGACCTATAGTTGTTTTATTATTGTTGTTTGTTGTGGCTTTTTGGTTTGAGCTGTGTCGACCCTCCACCCGTATGGATACCAAACGTCGAATTTCAAATTAATATGAAGTTAATTCGAGAAATGGATATTTTTGGAAAGTAAAATGGAATACGTTCGGGAATGGGAATATTTGATTTTGAGGAAATGATTTCTGAACGAGTTTGATATTGTTAGGAAGTGCCGAGTCTGTAGTCGCCGTTACGTGAGTTGCTTGAGATTACTTACGTCTTTCTTCTATCATTTCTTTTGAGGATTTCTGGACTTGAGGTGAGTCATAGCCCCACTTTTACTCTTGAACTTTGTTTTCAATACTTGGGGTGAGAAATGTGCAAATGTTTTATGTGGACTATTATCGCTTTGTTTATTTAAAACTTGCTATGCTTATTGAACTAGGTAGGATTAAGCAAGGCCTAGTCCCGAACTAGGTAAGCTATTGATTTGGTTATTGAGCGAGGCCTAGACATGAGCTAGGTAAGCTATTGATTTGGTTATTGAGCGAGGCCTAGTCCCGAACTAGGTAAGCTATTGATTTGGTTATTGAGCGAGGCCTAGTCCCGAACTAGGTAAGCTATTGATTGGTTGTTGAGCGAGACCTAGTCCCGAACTAGGTAAGCTATTGGATTGATGATGGAGCGAGGCCTAGACTTGAGCTAGGTAAGCTATTGATTGGATTGATTTGAGCTATAACGTGCACCTATAGGGTTGATTTGATTTGGTTGGATTATTTTGGTTGGATGATTGAGGCCTAGTCTAGCTAGCAAGCGTTTTGCGTATATGTCCACTATATTGAATTATGAATCTAAACCTATGATCTCACCAGCGAAAGCTGACTTTTAGCACGTTTTCTCAGGTAATTAAGTGATGCTCTATGGATGCTTGGGATTGGAGGCTTGGCATTTGGCACCGGTAATGGATCTATATTTCTAAAACTCTGATAACTATTGTGGACCTATATTTATTTCTTTTGGGCCTGACTATGGATGATTTTGGGATAAATGTAAACTTTAAAACCCCGCGTGGTTGTATTTTTATTATGTTTACTTTATCTCGTTCTTTCATGACTTTGAATGGATACCAATCCCCGTAGCACCCCGAAAGCTTGTTGAGTCTTCCGCTGTACCAAATTTTGGGGGTGTTACAAATAAAAAAAAGGTTAGTGGATACTTTATTTGAATCATTAAGTAGTTTATATCATCTTAGGCCGTTTACTTTATGTCGAAATTTGTTTGAAGGAAAAGTTCATGTTGTCATATTTCATTTGAAGTGTTTGGAAGTTCTTTATTTGTGTAGTAATGAGTTTGTTTGTGGTTGGTTTGGGGTTTTCGGATACCTTTGATCTGTTTCAATGGTAAGCCATCTTTCAATTTGACTATATATTTAACTTGGTTTGGTTTAACAGCTATAAAATGAAGTATGGTGTTTTATATATCTTTACTAAATTGAGGTATGGTGTGTGAATAGATGATTCATTCTATACTTACATTTTCCTTTGAAGTGTATTTCGTTTAATCATTTAGTGTTTATTGAAACATGTCTAGTTTGATATGGGTCTTACCCTCTCAAAACCAAACCTGATTCCCAACTTTAGTTTACTGTCATAGTACCAATTTTGATACGACCCAAATGTAGAGTATCATTAATATGAAGGTTTTTTGTGTTAATTTATCAAACCCTCTAAGCTTGCGTATCACAAAAGTAGTAAAATTCCATAACAATAAACAAGTCTAAAAACAAGGCAAACACAATGCACAAGTTTGAATGCTACTACAGAGACATCATTGCAAATATAGATTGATAAGTTTAATTGTGATTTGACAAGGCTCTTATCCTCTCAAAGCCCAACCTCCCCTTATGCACATTTAAGTTCACTGTCCTATTAATAAGCTTGATATGACCCAACTATAGAGTGTGTAGTTGTGTGTTTATATTGAGATTGTGTGTGTGTGTGTGTGTCGGTTTAATATGTATTTTTCTATGGTTATGATTGTTAATATCTGTTTATATTTGACTTATAAGGCCAGTTGGTTAGAATGCCACCCTTGAGCCATACGCATAAATAGTTATTCATCATTAACTTCCCTTCCCCATGCATCAAAACACAATAACTACAACTCATTTTACATACAATAGGAGTTTGACCAAAACTCATAACTATATTTATATAAAATATAACTTATCATATCATCCATGGCTTCTTCTTCTTCCTACAATTTGGCAACAGCAGTGAAGAGGCACTTCAAGAAAGAGTTGACTCAAGAGAGGGGTCGTTTGAAGAGATTTGTGAAAGAACGTAATCAAATACAAAAGCAAGTTGAAGACCGTCAAGTTGCACTCAATGAGACTCAGCATCTGGTCCCGTTGGACGAAAATAGAAATGCTATTATACGTTCTCTAATTGAAACACAGGTAAGGGAGCGTAACATGATTGTTTTGTTAACTGCTCTAATCAATGATATCAGTGATGGGATTCAGGAGAAGGAACACCAAGTGCAGCTTATGGAGGTCCAAGAAGAAGAAGCTTGTGCACCAAAAAATAAAAAATAAAAAAAGTCTCATCTGATGAAGATTAAAGTATGATCATGATGATTGTGTTTTGCGGTTATATTATGGCAGTTATTTTCTATGTTTATGTTGTGTAACTTTTAATGAAATGGCTTTAAGCCTTGTGTTGTAATGACTTTGATGAATGATTAATATTAAGTTGTAGTTATCTTTAATATTCAAAGTGATGTCTACATATAATTTTACCTGTACGTGATGCGCATTAGTATGTTAGAAGCAGGTTAATAAAATTTTTGTACATCACATGATACCGCAAAAAACATAGTAACTCATCACCAGGTTCAACATCAAACAATAACAAAATTGATCTTTCAACAAGTAAACAAACTTACATTTCAAGATTAAAGACACATACACACACACTTAGTGAAACATTAGTGAAACATTGTTAATATTTATGATAACATAGACACATACATACACACAAACTTAGCGAAACATTAAGAAGTAAACAAATTATCTTCAATCTCTTTTTAGACATCAACAATTTGTTTACGTAGTGACGCTATTGTTGTATTGCGTTCTTCAATCATCTTCTGGCGTTCCTGTATGATCTCCTCATCCCTCTTGATTTGTTTTTCAAGTATTTTTATACGGTTGTTATAAAGATCAATCGGCGTTTTTTCAGTTCGATAAGCGCCAGAATGGCATTTATCCCATATATCTTGGGGTATGTCGAAAATCTTGTACTTCTCAGGAATAGAGGAATAGAATCATCTCTTGCTCGTTTATTTTTCCTGGAATCAGCGTTTGATGATGAAGATGCCATTAGGGTGAATGATTGACAGAATGGGTGAGATACTTTGTTATTTATACTAAGAGAAACAATTCAATCCAATTGAAAAGTCACTAACCACCAAACGGTGTGTTTAAAAAATAACTGCAAACGGTGTGTTTAAAAAGTCACTAACCGTTAATAATGAATCACTAAACCCTGTGTCTATTCCAAAATTTTAAAACCGTTCAGTTGGCTGTACACATGTCTTACAACAACTATAAATAAATAGGTAAGTTTCACACCTTATTTTGTTCTTTATTGACTAGCACTAGTAAGTAGTTAATACTCCTTTACCTACCTCACATAATGAAGTAATTATCCTACCAACTAGGATAGTTAAGTCTCCTTCCAAATTTCTCAAGAACATAGATATGGCAGAATCTGTAACTCAAAAATTAAAGAGAAGGAAAATGAGTAGTAATGATAGACAGGTAGAGGAAGTAGGTGGTTGTATAATTGGTCTTGGTATTAGAAGTGGGAACAAAACAGGAGAGGTTGGTGCAAAGATAGAAGTGTTGGACGAAAGATGCTTCATATGTTGTGGGGATGTTAAGTGTTGGAGGCATTGTGATGTGATACTTGAACAGGCAGGTTGTGAAACGGAAGATGAAGTAAGTTGTGGTGTCATTGGTCTGGGTATTACAAGTACAAACATAAGTGCATGGCGTGGTGCTAGTGCAACTCAATCAACTAAAGCAAAAAAGAAGACTAAGAAGAAGACTAAAAAGAAGTCAAGAAAGTTCATTCAAAACAACACCAGAAACTAAATCACTATGCTTTTGGGTATGTCCAAACCAAAAACTGAATCACTATGTTTATTCTGTGTTTTAATGTTTCATTAATGTGAGTTTGTTGTTTATGTTTGTGATACCTATTCAATTCAATAATGAAGCTTAAACATATGTCAAGACATTATTCATACAAAATCTGGATCATGAGATCCATTACATCACTAAGATCCATTACATCACTAATCTGTAAACAACCAACCCCCTCATGGATATTTCTTCTTCACAACAACCTCAATCTTCTTAAACATATTGTCTTTGACTTGCCTGGCCATCATCAACAAGGCCTTCGCCCTACGCTTATCAATTGTTTGTAGTCTCTTAAGCTTCTTTGTATTGCTCCTTGCAATTCTTGCACGTGAATCTCTTTGAAGTCTAACAATCACATCCCCCCTACGTTCCACCCTTTCAGTAATTTTTTTGGACTTGTACTCCAAATCGTGTGCCTGCTACAAGTCTTGAAGAATCTCGGTGTGGTGGTAAGGGCCAAGCATTAGTTCAGTTAGCACATACGAGTTACAGACAACCTTTAAATTAATATCACATTGAGAGTTGTTCATGGTTAAGGAAATAGGGATGTGTGTTTTGCAAGTGGGTGTTTTGAGAGATGCGTATTTAGTATGGACGTGTTTGCCTATAAAAGGGCTTATAAGATTGGCACGTACTGTGTATACATGTGTTGGACCAAAAAAAAACACTTACATGACAGTTGACTTTATGGAATTCAACATTTGCAGTTTCACTTCTGAAATTCTAAATGCAAATGGGTGCAAATGCAATGGGCACAAGGGAGCGAGTGACTAGGTCACTCCCATTCAACATTTGCAAGTTTCACTTTTGGAAGTCAAAATGCAATACATTTAAATAAAGAATACAAACATAGAATCCAACAGACAATAAAGTGAAACATATTGTTCAAGAACTAGGAACTGCAGGCTCATCATCTGACTTCATCTTTTTTGTTGGCGTGTCAACATAAGCTCTGTGATTGGGTGGTATAATTATTGTCGTAGAGTCAATTCCCTCCTGGACATCTTCATCTTGGTTGACTGTAAGGTCTGTTAGATGCACTATATTCGATTCCTGTATTGTATTTGGTAGCACAAGCCGAGTACTTCTTCATTATGAGTACCATACACCTCCCTAGACTGGTAACACAGACTCCAATAATATAGGATGATAAGAAGGAAAAAGAGGATATGGTAAAAGAATGTATTTGCACCAAATACACTTTTACGACATCCTCTCTTCCCTACTTATCACTCTATAGTATAACAGGATGGACTCATAAGGTTGTTTTATATAGCGCAACATGAGCAAGAAAAAGAGAATGTGACAAAATGAATCTGCACCAAATACACTTGTACTCCTCTTTTTTCTTTCTCATCTCTCGCTATTAAGAAAACTTTATGAGCTGTAAAGCTATTGATTAAAATGAATCTGCACCAAACACGGGACTTACCAGTTAGAACTGTCTACATATGAAAGTGGACACACTTTGGTACTTTCAGCCTCCATTCGAAATCTCATTGCCATATCGACAAAATTTGTGCAAGGATTTGCGCCAAATCGATTGCAATGACATTGACATAGGAATGGGTTTTCGAGGGGAAGCTCAAAGTACCAATGTGTGCCCAATTAAAAAGTTATCGATTCTAGAAAAGCATGTGAGTCAGTCGTGTTGAATGAGATAATGAAGGATGGTGGATTGCCATGAACAATACACGATATATCATTATCACAATCAACATAACTCAATTATCAAGGCCCATCTATCTGACGATGTATGTGGGTTTCATTGCTTAAATTGACCGAGTTAGCTAAGGTCATTGGAGTGTCTCTGTGTCAATATCAAGCACTTCCGTGTGCGTAGGTAAATCTGTCACTTTAAGCAATGGAACCCATCTACAACGTTAGATAGGTGGGCCTTGATTATTGAGTTTTCCAAAGTTAGGTTGAATGTATCAAGATGTGTATTGTCGCATTAATTTGTGCATGAGTAACTATGCTTAAATTCCAGTCTCATTTATGAAGTTAAACAATTCATCTAAGGCAAAGTAATGAGGCCACCAAATACATACCTTGTTACATTAAACTTCTCTTTCACTCACTATTTCTAGAATCTACATTTATAGCATATCGATCCTTAACTTAGTTAACTAACTATGTAACATATATAAACTAAAATATTTCGCAAAAGAGGTTTCATCAGGAAATATATACATTAAAAAATAGGAATACACTTTCAGAAACCATAGAATTGATACGTATAACTAGGGCTGAGCATCGGGCGAAAACCGGACCGGACCGACCAAGACCGGACCGGACCGAGGACCGAGAACCGGAAAAACCATAGACCAAGACCGGACCGAATGTGGTCGGTCCGGTCCGGTCCGGTCGGTCTTCGGTCGGTCCGGTCCAATTAGGCAAGTTTTTTCGGGTTTTTGGTCGGTCCGGACCGGACCGACCGGACCGAGGACCGAATTTGCCAAAAAGGTTAGACCGAGGACCGGACCGAATGTGGTCGGTCCGGTCCGGTCGGTCTCGGTCCGGTCGGTTTTGTCGGTCGGTCCGGTCCATCCGGTCCGTTTGCTCAGCCCTACGTATAACAACTAATCAATTTGAAATATTAACAAATGAAAAATAAGGTGGAAAAAGTTCTTTTGAATTCTTAAGTTGTTGATATTAACAAACGGTGCTGAATGTCTGTTACTAAAGTAAAATAGGTTCTGCCATATTAATTTGAGTTAAAAAAAAATATATGATAGAAAGGTCATACAAATAAAAGTGTATTACATGCAAAGGGATTTACGTCAAACATCATAAATGTGGGTGAAGTTGATGATGATAATTTTGGGTGTATGATACACGCCTGAAAAGTGTATCCTACACCCAAAAGTATCATCATCACTTTACCCTCATATATGATATTTCACGTAAATACATTCGAATGTAATATACGTTTGAATCTATAAAATAGTTTGAGTAACAGGGCTCGTCTTGACTGAGATAATGAAGGAGTGTGGCATGTCATGTTAAACATCATAAATGTGGGTGAAGTTGATGATGATAATTTTGGGTGTATGATACACTCCTGAAAAGTGTATCCTACACCCAAAAGTACCATCGTCAATTCACCCTCATATATGATAATTAACGTAAATCCATTCGCATGTAATACACGTTTGAATCTATAAAATAGTTTGAGTAACAGGACTCATCTTGAATGAGATAATGAAGGAGTGTGGCATGTCATGAACAATAATCACTATATCATTATCCCTATCAACACGTGTCAATTATTAAGGCTGAATCATCTGTCAACATAGATAGATTCCAATGCTTAATTTGGACACCGTTTAGAATCACTTATGTGCTTAATATAGGTTACATGTTTTGGCTATTTCAAAAAGAGAATGAAGATCAAGCACAAGAAAACTTTTTATCAACATTAAACGGACGACATTTCATCACTTGTTTTTATCCGATAGATCTTCATTCTGTTTTGAAAGAGGCAAAACTTGTCATCAAGATGAAACACATAAATGAAACTAGATGGTTACAAGATTATCAATGGAATCCATCTAAGTTGACAGATGATCCTGCCTTAATAATTGAACTTCTTCTTATAAATTTTAGATGGAATCCATCTAAAATGAGCTTCACATTCAAACTCTTATATAGATTCAGCACTATATCACACACATAAAGTTGTACATGTTAACTACCATGTAACACACTTCATCTACGTTACATGTTTTGGCTATTTCAACAAAAAAATTAACAAGGTAATAAAGGAATTTAAAAAAGACCACATCCTTCTTGATAAAAGCCTCAAACGAATTTATTTTTTTAGTATTCTTTTATTTTTATTATATTTTTTCTTTTTTAAAAATTGATTTTTAGCTAATCGAATGCAACTTTTTTCAAAACAGATTTATTTATCTCACAGAAGACTTAAAGAACAACATATTAACGCTTGAAGTGTCAAAACATCTAAGTCAAAGCAGACTAAAGGTCACTATTAGACTTAATCTAGGGACACCTAAGAAGCCCAGAAGAAAAAAACTAAAACAGATCCAAATAAACACTTAGTGTAAGCTATCGAAAATGGTCAAAATCTAGCCATATGATACTTAATCTATTACTTGACTTATTTTTAAAATTATAGAAGATTAAAGTTAACTGAATATGAACAAAATTTAATAATCAAACTAAGTTTGAGTTTTTATAAAATATATATATATATATATATATATATATATATATATATATATATATATATATATATATATATATATATATATATATATATATATATATATATATATAATAAACTAGTCTCATCTTTTTCCTTTTTTTTTTTTTTTTTTTTTTTTTTTTTTTTAATATTAAGTAATAATTTAAAAAAATATAATTAAATTGCACAAATGTTTAAAATAATTTACAAGACTCTGCGTACCGCCAATGTACTGAAATCTTGGCAATTACAATCTCAAGCTGTCAAAACAGTTGCCCAAACCGGTTCCCTCTGATCGAGAGTACAGACTATTTCCGCCGTGTCTTAATCACAAGCAGGATGTATATAGGCTGAGGCCCGATATCTGAGTGCAACTCCGCTGGGTTAAGTAAGCAGATCATCTATGGTTTCGACATGCCCGGGATCACCCCTAGACCCGTTTATGTCTTGTTTTTTCCCATAGAATAGCTGCTTACCACCATTCCGATACAACACTTATATCGATCGCTATCGCAAAGACATGTACACAAGTTTTCACAAGTAGCACTTGAAAAATCACTATTAAAAATTGTGTGAAGTCTCATTTTCTTCAAAATCATTTTTATAATCAATATTGATTTATTCAATATATCATAAATTGCATTATATAAACCAAAAAACTTTCCACAACTAGCACATAAACTGTCATAGAGTTGAACATAATATGTCCTAAATCTTAAACTGCCGAGACAGCCCAAATCAACTGCAAGACAATTAAAAATTTCGACAACTAGCATATATCACGTAAACTAGAAAAAAAAATATAAAATATAACCCACAAACAATCCAATCAATCTCAACTTCCAAGACTACCCAAATCCTAAACTCCAACGACCTAGACACAACAAACTGTGGACTAAACAGAATAGAGAGACTTACAGTGCTTTCCTCGGTATGCAGCGGAAGACGAAACTGATTATCCAACTTGCTAATCGTGGTAGTCTCTAACCTCTTCAAACTTAACTCAGTTGAAGAGGTTAGTGACTCCCACGATTGCTAAGCAGATAAATAAATTAAGAGCCTTGTAAATAGGATTTACTTCAGATATAAATCTCCTAAAAACAACCATAAACCCTACCACTAAATAACCTGAAATACATAAAGCCCTAACCCTAACCCTAAATCGATTTGAATAATCATCGAACAATTAAACCAAATAAACAAACCATAAACCTAAACTAGAGTAACCCTAAATCCTATTGATAATTCGTTACCCTAACCCAAATCATTTTTTTAACGATTGGACCTCAGATCTGTGAGTGAAGAGAGTGCAAACGCTTTGTGAGTGACAGGGAGAGAGGAAGTAAGCGTGTTTCAAAAGACGTGTAAGCTTTTATAAGCGTGTTATTTTTTTTAAAAAGAGGTGTGTTAGATACGCTTGTTAAAAAAATAATTAAATATTTTCGAGAAAAAAAAATGTGGGTTTGGATCTTAAAACTTTGGGTAGGAGTTAGGTTCGCTCTTAGGTTCGGTGCAATAATGCATAAATAAAAAAATTATTAAAAGTACAATTCGCATAATTTTGGGTAGGTTCGGATGTTTGGATCTTAAAACTTTGGATTGGATTTAAGTTCGGTTAGGAAAAGGTCAATAATGCATAAAAAAAATAATAATTACAAGTACAATTCGCATAATTTATGGTTGGAGTTAGGTTCGGGTGTTGGACATTAAAACTTTGGTTTGGAGTTAGGTTCGGTGTAATAATGCATAAATTAAAAAAATATTATAAGTACAATTCGCTTAATTTTGGGTTTGGAGTTAGGTTCGGGTGTTGGATCTTAAAACTTTTGGTTGGAGTTAGGTTCGGTGTTAGGTTCAGTGCAATAATACATAAATAAAAAAAGTATTAAAAGTACAATTTGCATAAGTTAAAAGTACAATTCGCACTAGTAATAATTATATTTCTTACATGTTTGACTTATTTTGCCCAAAAGTACAAGTTGCATAATAGTTGACACTTACACAACTACAAGTACAATCAGTCAATCACTATTACAAACATCAAATCGAATAATAATTGTACAAGTTGCATAAAAAAATAATGTATATTTAATTTGTTACAAGTTTGACTTTTTTTTTTAAATAGTACAAGTTGCATAATAGTTCACTTACGCATAGTACAAAAAGGACACTTACACAAAGGTACTTGTGTCTTACACACACTTGTAAAAGTGTACTTGGTACTAGGACATGTGCCAACATGGTATTGGTTTGTACGATTCGCTTAGGTTACATAAGTCGCAATGGGGCAAAGGCGAAATGTAAAAAAAAGGGCAAGGCTTGAAGCATGGTCTATTCCATGGGGCAAATACACAATTACCCCTTTAATATTTGTGTTTTTACTATAAACACACTAAGCTATGATAGAATTAGTTATGAGTTCAGGGGTTTTTTTATTAAGATTCTCAAAAAAGTTTAAAGCTTTATCATAAACTTATTGTGTTATGGTAATTGAATAAGCCAATAAGCACCTTTACTAAGCATAACCCAAATACTCCTTTAGTTCTAATCTGAAGTTTTCTTATTTGATGTTATGACTTTGTTGTTATCCTCACTATAATGCTACATGTTAGTAGTGTTTGCAGTTTTATGATCTTATCGCACACACTAAAATGTAATGCAATTTGTTGTGTGCATTTTTTAGAGGAGGATTAAGTATCAACACATGATTGTCATGGAAGGATTTTCTACGCCTTCTCAAGGTATGAATCTATAATTAAGTTGAGTTGTTGATTTAGATAATATATGAATGTATTTTAATGTACCAAAGATGTGTTTTAGTACCTATATGAGAAATTTTATGGTAGAAATTTTTAACAGGTGTCTTTGAATGAGTTAATGAAACGTAGCAAGTGTTTGCTATCATTGATAACACTATGGGTGTCAACCAACGGTCTAAAATATGGGTGTCTTTAACCTTGATGATTTAGGCCAATTGTGAAAAAAGTTGCACTAAAGTGAAAGGTCAGTAAGGATTCAAACAATCCTAAAAGACTTCTGAATGTACTCTTTGTCATTGTTTGCATGCATTTATAATTTACTTATGCAGGTAATAAAAATTTCCTTATATAGTTCGGTCTTAGAGAAAAATTATTCTTATACAGTATACATAAACGTATTCTACTATTACATCTTTTTTGTTTCTCTTTATGTAATAAGAAGCTATAGTGTAAGCATCTATGTTAATTTGATAATTTCATAGTTAAACTTGAGAAGTAAATAGCACAAACTTATGAAAATATAAATTTTCACACAAAAATATACATCGATAAACATCGTATGATGGTTAATCATAATCAAGAAAATAAATCAATCTTCAAAGCTATCTAAATATGCTACATATTTTAACGAAAATATATGTAAAAGAAATACCACAATTACAAAACACATCGTAAATTGATATAACGGATTTGCAAAACTAAAAACATATATCACTAACATCTTATGCAAGTCAAGTATTATCATGTGATTTTACTTGAATAATAAAATATTATTTTTAATCTAAAAACATTCTCCTAAAATAATAGATAGATTATAACATATATACACGTGATTTTTATTTTTAGTCCACTAAGTTAAACTATTTAAAATATGTTAAGTGATTCATTTCTTAATCGATAATAATATATAATCAAAAAGAAATTTTGAAAACTCTATGCATGCACAGGTATTATAACTAGTCTTTACTAAAACAAGCTAAATCCGTTTAGAAACACCTGCTATTGGGCCTCTAGCCCATATTTTAGAATTTAGATCAATTAGGTTCATCATAAATTCATAATGAAATAATCGATCACGTTTCATTGCTTCGTAATCGTAACAATACCGAGTATTTATTTAACGGTAAACTCATATGTACGCTAAATTACATCTGTCTTAGGCTATATTAATCTAGGTAACTTTGTCTCAAGTGAGAATCAAATAATCAAAGGGAGACAACACCTTAAACAATAGTACATGTTTTATGTTGTTAAATAGAGCATTTGCTAGCATCTCTTGTCAATTGATACATGAGTGAAAATCCATAAAAAAATAAAAATAAAAAATAAGAAATAAGTGTTTGTGTATATACCCGGACGGACCTATACGTTCCGGACGAACTGTACCGGAAGGGTTAATATCCAGACGGCCCACCCAAGCATCGTCAACGATCATGACTCCAGGGACACGTGTCTCCTATGACTGACACTACATATAGGGGTGCCCCACTGCGCCACTCCCTATATGTCAGGAATAGTTACCTACTCGTACTACGCACAGTACCATACAGTAGAAAGGTACAAGTTCAAGGTAGTATAAATATTTCTCATTTACTCTTAAAATGATTAACATTTACTGCATACTCACACACATACCTTTATCAATACCTTGTACTTATTCTCACTCCTGAGCTTGGTCCTGGGACAACACCCAGGGCGAGGCTAACGCGTTTCCTTTGTATATCTCCAGGTCCAAAGAACTCTCAGGATTCTCGGCTAGGAGATAACGGGAAATTACTCAAACAAATTGGCGCCATCCGTGGGACCCGGGTTCAATCTACCAGGGTTACAGAATGTCAGGTCCACCCCCAGAAACTTCCGGATGAGGGAACAGATTGAGGGAAGAACATAACTGGAGAGAGAAAGATTAGAGTCCTCAAGAAGACCTCCCATCGGCAATTTTCGATGAGAGGAAAGGCAGTTTCAAGGGTCATACGGGGGAGATAGAAGGCATCGCGAAGGAAGAACTAATTCCTCCGGACACGATTGGTATGCCCCTTATAAACCTAGGGAACGACCCCCATTGCTCCCTCCTCAAAACGATCATCCCGTACGCCAAAACAACTACCCTCCAAAACTTACACTGAACTCTCTCACCAAGCTACCCCGGGAAGTCTTAGCAACCAAACGCCAGTTGCAACTTCCACCTCCTAGACCTCTTGGCTATCCGCCCAGAAGGGAAGATCAAGATAAATATTGTGTATCACATGGGTAATGGCCACCACACTAATGATTGTCACCAGCTCCGAAAACAAGTAGAGGCGGCCCTCGAATCAGGGAAGCTCAATCATCTTGTCAAAGATGTTCGACAGAAAGGTGGTAGACGAAGGGAAGATGAACCACTGAAAGGCAGAGTTATTAACATGGTTCGCACATGTCCAGATGATAAGAAAAGGAAGAACAGAGAGCAATTGGAAGATTGGATGAATGTGCCCATAACATTCCCACCCATATCAGCGGATGATGTGTCGGAAGAACCTATCATCATAGAGGCAGCGATAGAAGGATACCTTGTTCGAAGAGTCTTTGTGGACGAAGGGGCATCAGTAGAAATTATGTTCGAGCATTGCTTCAACCAATTGCACTCCTCAATCAAGTCAAGGTTAAGGCCCACCCGCACGGATCTACTGGGATTCGTTGGTAGCGTGACTAAACCGTTAGGAAAATTAGAGCTGGATGTAGAATTCGGAAAGGGGAGGTTCTCTAGGAGGGCGACCATGAAGTTCACCGTCATTCGTGCCCCTTCACCTTACAACATGATCCTCGGTCGGAGTGGTCTGAAAGCACTCAGAGCAATCCCTTCAACCATTCATTCAATGATGAAGTTCCCCACGCCAGGAGGAATAGCCACGCTGGCAACCCTATTTTCCGCCGTGTTGGAATGCCGAAGGATAGAAGAAAGTCAGACTGAAAGTAAAGAGGAAGATGTGGCCGAAGGACATGAACCGCGAACCAAAGAAACGGAGGAAATAATGATCAATCCGGCTTACCCGGACCAGCTCGTTACGATTGGAGGTGGCCTGACGAGGGAGTGTAGGGCCCAGCTAAAGGCGTTGCTTGTAAAAAACCTAGACGTAGTCGCGTGGGAACCGAATGACATGACAGGGGTACCTCGACGGATAATAGAACACCGTTTGAACATCAACGCCTCGGTAGAGCAAGTATGTCAGAAACGAAGGATATTTGCACCGGATAGAAGCCAAGCTGTGCTGAAGGAGGTCGAAGAGTGGACTAGGGCCGAAATCATTAGGCCGGTGAGATATCCGACATGGATATCCTACCCAGTGTTGGTAAAAAAGAGTGACGGCAACTGGAGAATGTGCGCGACTTCAAAAACGTCAACTCGACGTGCTCGAAAGACTACTACCCTCTTCCGGACATAGATTGAAAGATAGAGTCCGTCATGGGGTACAAATACAAATGTTTTCTGGACGTATATAAAGGCTACCACCAAGTGCAAATGGCCAAAGAAGATGAGGAGAAGACGACCTTTTACACGGATCAAGGAACTTACTGCTATACCAAGATGCCTTTCGGTCTTAAAAACGCCGGTGCTACATACCAAAGATTGGTAGACGCATCATTCCAAACGCAGCTGGGAAAAAATTTGGAAGCCTATGTTGATGACATGGTTATTAAGAGCAAAGAAGAAAGGACGATGACAGCGGACATCGCTGAAACGTTCGACAATTTAAGAAGGATCAACATTAAGCTTAATCCACGGAAATGTTCATTCGGAATGGAAGAAGGGAAATTCCTGGGGTATTTAGTTACTTCCGAAGGGATTCGAGCCAACCCAAAGAAGGCGAAGGCAATACTAGATATGCAATCGCCCCGGACACTAAAAGAAATACAAAGCCTCAGTGGTAAGTTAGCGGCGCTGAATCGATTCCTTTCCAGATCGGCCGAACGGTCATTACCCTTCTTCGAGACCCTGAAAAACATTACCAAGGAGAATAAGGATGAATATAGATGGACGGAGGCAGCAGAAGAGGCCTTCCAAAAGATGAAAAAACTCATTGAAGATCTTCCGTCCTTGACCACACCGACCGCAAAAGAAACCTTGTATGTGTATATCGCCACGGCTGACGAAGCTGTTAGCACCGTCCTAGTGACGGAAAGAAAGGGAAAGCAAAGTCCAGTTCATTACGTTAGTAGAACCCTGAACGAGGCAGAGAGGAATTATGCCCCTCTGGAAAAGTTGGTTCTATCTTTGTTACACGCATCAAGGAGGTTGCGCAGATACTTCAAAACCCACCCTATTAAAGTCATCACTGATCAACCAATCAAACAAATCCTTAGCAAGGCACAGACGTCCGGAAAGCTCGCCAAATATTCCGTGGAATTGGGTGCATACAACATAGATTACATCCCCCGGAATGCAATCAAAGGGCATGTTCTTGCCGATTTCTTGTCTGAAGCACCCATCGGAAATAGCTCTCCTTCCTATTTCCAGCAACCGGCAAAGAGGCCAAGCAAAGACGAAACTGAACGACTGCCATTGTTCACGGATGGTGCCTCCAACCAAAAGGGAGCCGGCGCCGGGCTAGGACTCATCAGCCCCACAAAGACAGAATATACGTATGCTCTCCGTCTGAATTTCGAAGACACCACCAACAACGAAGCCGAATATGAAGCGCTATTGGTCGGCTTAAGGATAGCGACGGACATGGGTGTGCGGAACATAAGAGTATACGTTGATTCGAAGTTGGTGGCCAATCAGATAAATGGTGACTATGTGGCCGTCAATGCCAACATGGTCAAGTACTTAGCCAAGACGAAAGAACTGACGGCGGGTTTCGACAGATTCTCCATAAGTAATATCCCCCGAGTACGAAATCAGAAAGCCGATGAATTGAGTAAGTTGGCAACCGTTGCATTTGACCACCTCACCAAGGAGGTTTTAGTCGAAGTGCTGACGGAAAGATCCATTGAGAAAAGAGAGATAAATGCAGTGGTAGAAGAAAAATGAGATAACTGGATGACACCCATCATCAAGTGTCTAAACGAAGGAATCTGGCCGGAAGACAAGAATGAAGCACGTGCTCTGAGAATGAAAATAAACCAATATGTGATGGAAGAGGGAGTTTTGTTCAAGAAATCTTATTTGGTGCCCATTTTAAGGTGTGTGGGACCTTTGCAGGCCAACTACGTAATCAGAGAAATACACATGGGAGCGTGCGAATGCATTCTGAACCCCGAATGGTCGTTGCGAAAGCCATGAGGCAGGGATACTATTGGCCAACTATGCATCGGGACGCCCGGGACGAAATTCGAAAGTGTGATTCCTGCCAAATTCACTCCAGGGTTCCCAGGCTCCCAAAGACACCGATGACATCCATAATGGCACCTAGGCCTTTTACCAATGGGGAATGGACATTCTAGGTCCCTTACCTCAGTCGGCTGGGAGGGTAAAGTATGTGATAGTGGCTATAGACTATTTCACCAAATGGATCGAAGCCAAGCCGCTAGTCCGCATAACGGGGAAAGAAGTCAAAAAATTCACGTGGGAAAACATAGTATGTAGATTTGGTCTCCCGCGGATAATAGTCACTGATAATGGAACACAGTTCATCAATGACCCGTTCAAAAGGTGGTGCGAACAACTGCACATACAACAGATTAACACGGCGGTGGCTCATGCGCAGGCAAATGGTTTAGTGGAAGCCGCCAACAAATGTCTAATGAATGGCATCAAAACCAGGCTTGGCAGAGAAAAAGCTGGATGGGTGGACGAACTACCCAACGTTTTATGGGCTCACCGGATGACCCTTAAGATGAGTAACGGAGAGACACCATTCAGCCTTACGTATGGTAGTGAGGCAGTCATACCGGCAGAGATAGGGATGCCCACTCATCGGACGATGATGGTAAGAGAAGGGATGAATGACGAAGAGATTCGTTTGAATTTAGACCTGCTACAGGAAAGGAGAGAAGAGGCAGCAATCCGAGAGGCCAAATACAAAACAAAAATAGAGAAATATTACAATCGACGGTGTAACACCCCCAATTCATGGATGCAGCGGAATTCAAACTGGGTGTTACTCGACGGCACAATAGTCACAATAGTAGAAAACGAACTCTAATTGAGTCGTTTTAAAAGATTTATCATTCAAATTATATAAATATCAGAGATTACAAAATGAGGTCCCAGATGGTTCCATGTTTACAAATTACATTAAATGTGTTTTTGAATGATAATAAAATTTATAGCCCTCTTGAATATCCGTGCCCTTCCGTGCCATCCTTGATCATCATGGACCTGAAATACATGCTTAAAAGGTCAACACAAAGGTTGAGTGATATTCATAGAGTTTGTTTAATGGTTGAACACAATATGTTGGTAGTGTGAGTTAATTAGACTCAAAAACGATGGGCTACGTTGTTATACGCCCATAAAACGTATTATTACACTAAGCTCATGACACCAAAACGTTAACGGGTACCAATATCAATCGGCGGAGTTATCCCGGTAGGTACTTTGCCGTCATACCTATGTCTCAAATATTAATGCATTTGTTTGAATTTAGTCAAAACAAATGGGATTCGTCAATCCCAATAGGCCTATTCACAATATTCGCGCTCACTATTACTAGTGATTAAATGGTTCATGATAAGGGATATTGGATTTGGCAAGGATGGTACTTACTACTTAGTGATAATAAAATAATCGGATAGCATATAATTTCAAAGCATTGTGTTCGGTTTAAAATAGCATGTATTTCCCCCAAGGGTTTGTCAAACAATTAAGTAATGAAAAGTGGGGCTATGAACTCACCTTAAGTTAAATAGCAAGTAGTGAATGTGATGGTCGAATCGTGAAGGTTTCTACGAGCAACCTATAATAGAATGTTGCGACTTAGGATTGGAGTAAAGAATATGAAGAATTGCCTATATATGTCTTGCATTTAGTCCATGATGTAGTACTTAGTGTAGTGTAAGTCTTTGAAAAGAAATGGTTTATGAAACATTTATAGTTTATATATCGCTTACTACCGTTCGGGCCGACATAATTCAGAAGTCATGTAGTAAACGTTCGAGAAGCCAGGACACTTTAATTCGTAAAGCCACAACTCATCTCGATGGCTTACTTAATGAACTCCTCACATGAGGCTCCTTACTATTGTAGTATTTGATAATATATATATATATATATATATATATATATATATATATATATATATATATATATATATATATATATATATATATATATATATATATATATAAGTTTTGATCCGAAAAGTTACATGTCCAATATTTGAATAAACTTAGGAAAGTTTACTTTTACATGAAGATTGTTATTAGAATGAGTTTCTTAAATCTTGTATGACAATTACTTGTAAGATCTCATGGTTCTTTAGATGGAGTAGATCCAAATTGCATGTTTAAGTTATCGCTAACTCTTTAGCTCATATTTTCGCCTAGGCAAGTTTATATGGTCATTTAGTCATGGCCTTGCCGTGACCTTTGGTCATTGTTCCATGGTCTTGAGACTCAACCTTGGCTTTAGCCATGGTTGTGGTCTTGAATTTAGGTCATTAGACCTCTTGGTCTTATTAAGCCATAACTATTATATAGTAACTTTGGTATATAAAATAGCTGCTAAGAAACTGAATAAAATATCATTCGTTATTGGTTTTCTGGATACGTGCACCTGAGTTTTTGAAGAAAACGTGATTCCGGACAACTTACGTGTTTTAACTTTTTGATGAATCGGACCAGAAGGGCCTCTTTTTGCGTGTTTAATTCTGTTACAAAAACATTTGGTAGTTTTTGCCGTAAAGTTTTGGTAATTTCAAATGGTCATAACTTTTGACTCGTGTACTCGTTTTAGGTGGTTCAAATTGCTATGTTTTCCTTTTTAAGTCCTCTTTAACAGTAAGTAAGTATCCAATATCATAGTTATACTATTTTGGTCGTGGTTCTCCATGAAAGTCACTAGTTTACTTGTTTAAATAACTTAAGTTAACATTCATTTACAATAACTTGTTTTACCCATTTTTATACATCATGGACATGATCACAAGACAAAATATAGCATGAATGATATGTAAATAGCATGAATATGATATTTAACAAGAAGTATGTTAGGGTTTGCTTACAACTTTTGGCTTTCAATAAAGAAAGGTAAGTAACATGTAAGGTAAGGACTTTGATTGATTATGCTTCACTTCACTTCACTTCAAGCAATCTTTCTACACTTGTATTCTTGAAAGAGAGATGATGAAGGTTGAGGTGACTTGAGTAGATTTAAACTCAAGAGAAATCACCAAAGTTTCAAAAGATTGGAAGTAAACTAGCTAAAGCAAGGGTGTTTGTGTGTGTTATGTGTGGCGTACAAAGAAGAGGAGAGGAGAGGGTATTTTATAGTGAATTGAGGAGGTTACATTCATGACTAGTCAAACCTTGGAGAGCAAGTTCAACACATGTAAACATCCTAGAGTTCTTAGCATGAGATCAAGCCACATGGTGATGACTCCCCCCCCCCCCCCCCGAGGCGATTTACAAAAAACTTAGGGAGGAAGAGTTGGTTTTTGATGATATTATCCAAGCTTATGTAGTTAGTTTTGACTCCGTAAAATGCTAACCGTAAATGATTAAGCACTAATACATAAAACCGGGTATCGTAAAAATGTGAAACTTGGAAGAATGACTAAACTAGTCAAAATACTCCATAATAAAATATAAAATGAGTGGTAGGTTCCATTGGGGTGCTAAAACCCTGCTAAAACTGAAAACACGGGTCTAAAATGCGTAATACGTAAAACGTACGAATATTGTGTAAAATTGAGAAAAGTAAAATGTTACTTTTCTAATATGATAATAATGATTTAAAATGACTTATAATGTCTAGACTGGGTTCAGTCTAGTGTCGGTTGGTATTTAATGTCTTTTAGACATAAAACCGTAAGCCTAAAAATCAAGGAATGATTTTTGGTCAAAAGAGGAGGGAAAAATATGTTGACTATTTCTAAAAATGTGAAAACTCAAATCGTCTTAGAAACGCGGTGCAGTTATAGGCTAAGGTTACGGCTAAGTAAAAGTGCTTGAAAACAAAAATTCCTGTTTTCACGGCCGAGGTTTATTTGGTCATATTTTTCTTAGTCATGATTAATTCTCAAATAAATCATGAGTGTATCAAATATTTTTCTGATGTGGGGAAAATTAACGCGGTCGAGTTTCGTTGTGCGTAGGATTTTTGAATGACGTTTTACCCTAAAACGTATAGTTCCTTAATAACTTTCGCGAAAATGATCTGATGAGTGTCAAACTTTTATTTTGCCATGGAAATGCTTTATCACACGAGAATTTGAAATAAAAATAAAATTTCGGAAAAGTGAATAGTAAAAGTGAATAGTAAAAATGAATAATGAAATTTTCGGGAATAGAAGTTAACCTGAAAATGTGAATTGTTACAGACGGGTTCGACTGGAAACCTTCCGTCCCGGAGAATTTGTGTACCGTAGAAATGAGGCCAGCCGTGTTGAGGATCAGGGTAAACTAGGCCCGAAGTGGGAAGGTCCGTACCGCGTAACAGAAGCATACCAGAATGGATCCTATAAGTTATATACGATGGATGACCAAGAGGTCCCCCGAAAGTGGCATGCAGTCAACCTCCGGAAGTGTTATTTATAGCTTGTATTATGTTTAGAGTTCTGAATGTAAGACCCACAATCAAACTATGTTACTAATGGAGTTATTAAGAACCCCACCCCAGACGGAGGGGAGGGTAATTTTCCGCTATAATTGTTGACGCAGGAAATTCTATATAAATCGAGCGGAGATTAGCTACCTTTGCCCGACTAACCTTACATTATAAAACCCAACGGCGCGAAGACGCCTAGGGGTTGCATTATCAGACCTAACGGCGCAAAGACGCCTAGGGGTTGTATTATCAGACCTAACGGCGCAAAGACGCCTAGGGGTCCCATCATCAAACCTAACGGCGCAAAGATGCCTAGGGGTTATATTATTAAACCTAACAGCGCAAAGACGCCTAGGGGTTATATTATTAAACCTAATGGCGCGAAGACGCCTAGGGGTTGTATTATCAGACCTAACGGTGCAAAGACGCCTAGGGGTCCCATCATCAAACCTAACGGCGCAAAGACGCCTAGGGGTTACATTATTAAACCTAACGGCGCAAAAACACCTAGGGGTTACATTATTAAACCTAACGACGCAAAGACACCTAGGGGTTATATTATTAAACCTAATGGCACGAAGACGCCTAGGGGTTGTATTATCAGACCTAACGGCGCAAAGACGCCTAGGGGTCCCATCATCAAACCTAACGGCGCAAAGACGCCTAGGCGTTACATTATTAAACCTAACAGTGCGAAGACACCCAGGGGTAATATTATTAAGCCTACGGCGCGAAAACGCCTAGTGATCGGTATAAAAAAAAGCGAAAAAGGATAATGAAACAATCACAGTATGTCCAAAAGGAGGAACCATCAGTAAGCAATCATAGTATGTCCAAAAGAAGGGACCATCAAAATGTACAAAATACAGATAAATTGTTCAAATATTACAAGCCATCAGTAAACAAGTGAAAATAACTAAGAGGCCTGATGCCCTGGCTCCTGCTCTTGCTCCTGTTCCTGACCGGTCGTCCCAGAGCTTCCAACACCGGGGCTAACTCCCTCTCCAGCCGGGAAAATGTTCATGATATCAGCCAGCGGAAGACGGTAGGAAGCAACAATCCTCTCAACAAAGGGAAATTGTCGGAGAAACATGGCATCATAAGCAGCGCGGAAGTTGAGGGCGGCCGGCATATCAAAACCGGAGGCAGAGTTCACAATCTCCTCTATCTGCTCGGCCTTTCGGCCAACTTTTACCCCTTCCAACCAACCAGCATCTATGGCCGCATTAAAGACCTCACCCCACGCCATTTGATACTCATCACTCTCATGAAGCCTTTTAACAACCGTGGGGATAAGCTGTCGGACATAGTTGAACCTCAAAATCTCCGCCTGGCTGGACTCAACGGTCATTCTTTCAACAGTTTTTGCCAAATTGGCGGCTTTAGCTTCCGACGTTTCCAGGGCAGTGTTTTTTCCCGCCAAGGCTTCTTCCAGAACCTTGATTCTCCCAGCCTGCTCTCCATTTTTGGCCACCAAAGCATCTCTCTCCTGCTCAACGGTTGTTAGCTGGTTGGATAACCCTTCCTCTCGGCTGGAACAACTTTGATGTTGTTGTTGAAGCTCTTGGTTGGATTTTTTCAAAGCTTCAATCGATCGGCGCCGCTCTGCAAGCCCGGACTCAAGCTCCCTTATCCGACCAGCCGAACTACCACACCCTTCGTAAGTTTAATACAACTGAGCATAATGATAACTCAGATTCTCAAAACGTTGAAGTACATCTGCTTGAGCTAAGGAACCACGCGCCAATTCAAACCATGCACGCTGGGTAGCCTGATAATCCGTCAGGCTTGATTGTTATACTCGCACAGAAGGAGAGGCGAGATGCACCATAAGGTCCCTACATACCTCAACATCATTTAATTTGGTCCCAACAGTCAGTTTCCATCCAGGAATGTAAGGTTCAGACGAATCACACCGCTCTAAAAAAGAAAAAAAGTAGAAGACGAATCATTTTAGTAAAAAAAAAAAGGAGAGAGGAATGTATATACATATAATATTATGGAAACCTCACCTACGGACCCCCTACGGGTAAATGCTTGACGAGTAGAACTGGCGGAGGTGGACCCATGGAGGCATGCGGACAAGCAGAAGCAAAAAATGACACAAAGTCCCTGAAGGCTAACAACGAAAAATGTATATAATGTCAATAGAAGTACCTCCATGCGCAAGATCTGCGACGCTGGGACGGTCCAAACCTTCATTCAGCTCGGTCGCGAACGCATCAAGACTAAGGCCATCTCCCTCAGGCCCTCCATCCACATTCTCAAGAACAACATTATCCTCGGGACCCATTCCTCCGGCATTCCCGACGTCCTCTTCAACATGAACCTCTCTATCTTCAACATTCTCAACATTATCAGCATTTTCAAGATGTTCAGCATTCTCCACATCCTCCACATTTTCAGTGTTCTCATTTTCATCAACGTTCTCATAGTCAGGATGGCTGATGTTTATGGGAGAGGGGGAACGAGTATGGTTACCATCAGAAGAGCCATCATCTTCCGATACCACGATGCTCGAAGCAGAACCCCTTTTGTGTGGTCGATGAGAAGGATCAACATCCGGACGTTTCTTGTTCACGGTCCGGGGCTGGGTAGTTTGTTTCTTCCTCTCCTTTGCAGCCCGGGAAGCTATCACTCTCTGGTCGGGTTTCTCAACGACCCTTTGCAGCCCCGTCTTGTTGGGAATTGGTTCTTTAGGGCCCAGGGGTTCCGTCACATGCATCTCAAAATCACCCCCTTCGGCTAACGAAGGTCCTTTACCAACACGAGAAACTGAGGTGTTTGGAAACCTAAGAAAGCGAGACATCAGCACAACTGCATAAGAGGAGAAGAAAACAACGTAAGTGCGTCATGTAACATAAGGACAAAAATAAAAATACATGCAATACGGACACTAGATGAACAACAAGAGAGTTACCATTCCCCTCCCCATCCTTAAAAACCGGTCTGTGATCAGGGTACTTCCAAATCTTGGTTAAACCAGCCTCAAAGAGTAGTGCTGGATGAATCGCTTGAATGTCAACCACAGCGGCTATCAGGGCCTCCACATGTTCCGGCTGATATCCACCAAATGGTGGCAGCTCGGAAACGCTAGAGTCCGGATGCCTCCAGGGCATGGATTGAGGAATCGCTCGACGATCGATCAGGAAAAACCTGTCTTTCCAATGCTTCATACTTGAGCACATCTCATTAAAAATCCTGGCCTGACCGTTCTTGCCGGTACGACGGGCGAACGAGAACCAATGCCCTTGTTTTTGTAGCATGTAGAAAAGGCGAAACAGAGTCAGGTACGGAGCAAAATTTAAACTCCTACAATACACCTCGAACAATATAACCTTCGACAAACTGATCGGAACAAGCTGAGACAGGTGCACTCAGAAATGGTTAAGAACTTGAAGTAGAAACGTTGAAAACGGAACCCTGATTCCCGAAAACTCTGGATATGCCTCGTAAATACCAATGACATTCCTCGGTAAGCGATCCATGGTCATGCCGGGCGGCGGTAAACGAGGATGTAACTCCGCCGGAATCCCATAAATCCGAGCGGCTTCCCTTACCTCTCGCTCCGACATGACGGACTCGTATATATGCATATCAAACTTGGGTATAATGTCCGCCGCGCCGGACGCCGAAGCGACATTCTCTTGTGAACCGGAAGCCATAACTAGTGTACGGAGGGGAAGGCAACTCTCTAACAATGAGGAAAGAAGGAAAAGACGGAGGAACGCACCTGATATGAAGACGAAGAAACCAATCGCTGACGTGGGAAGAAAAGTGAAAAAAGCAAAAACTGAAAAGTGAAAGAAACAAACATTATATAGGGGGATATGTGGAACAGTGAAACGTCGCTTCATGTCAGATTTACCCGTGGGCGGGGGGGGGGGGGGACATGTTTGTGTATATACCCGGACGGACCTATACGTTCCGGACGAACTGTACCGGAAGGGTTAATATCCGGACGGCCCACCCAAGCGTCGTCAACGATCATGACTCCAGGGACACGTGTCTCCTATGACTGACACTACATATAGGGGTGCCCCACTGCGCCACTCCCTATATGTCAGGAACAGTTACCTACTCGTACTACGTACAATACCATATAGTAGAAAGGTACAGGCTCAAGGTAGTATAAATACTCCTCATTTACTCTTATAATTATTAGCATTTACTGCATACTCACACACATACCTTTATCAATACCTTGTACTTATTCTCACGCCTGAGCTTGGTCCTGGGACAACACCCAGGGCGAGGCTAACGCGTTTCCTTTGTATATCTCCAGGTCCGAAGAACTCCCAGGATTCTCGACTAGGAGATAACGGCAAATTACTCAAACAATAAGAAAATTTGTTGAGTTCTCATGCCAATATAAAAGCTGTTACTCTAATATTAATACTTTTTATCAGTAAAATTCTGATATATTGTGACCAGCTAAATGTCGCTAAGACAATATTTTTCTCAAAATATTAGGGGTGTCAATTCTCGACATGACACGATAAACGACACGAACCCGACACGAAGTTAAACAGGTTTGGGTTGAGGATAAACAGGTTTGGGTCAAAAACAGGTCAACTCGTCTAACCCGTTTAATAAACGGGTCGTGTTTGGGTTGAGCAAGTGTTAAACAGGTCAACACGTGAACCCATTTAAGTATATAAGTCTCTAAAAATAAAATATATAACTTGGTTTTAATGTTGGATATGGATTAAATGTATTTTGTTATGTTCTTATGATTATAATTCAGATTTTATTGAAATTGACGCTTATAACTTATAACTCAAATATCATTGAAATTGTCGTATAGTTATTTTTATGTTATTTTCATCATATTTTATATCCTTATATCATTTTTGCATTTAAGCTAGTTAAATAAACAAACCACCAATCTTATTCACTACTTGACCTATTTACTTAAACGGGTTAAACGGGTCACAAACGGGTTACACATGTTATGTAGATCTGGGTTATGGTTGAGCTTCTTGACACGATTAATAAATTGTGTTTGGGTTGAGGTTATTTCAACCCACCGACCCGCGAACCCGAATATGTCAACACGAAC
This sequence comes from Artemisia argyi, assembly GCA_030686995.1. NCBI lineage: Eukaryota > Viridiplantae > Streptophyta > Magnoliopsida > Asterales > Asteraceae > Artemisia > Artemisia argyi. The sequence continues at coordinate 253,728,822 of CM060708.1, forward strand.
ACGACTCGATTGACACCCCTACAAAATATACATTAAACCGGTATTAGTGATAACTAACAATGATTATTAACGCCTATAGGGAGGGACATATACATTATTATATATTTTGTTAAAATTTATATCACGCTTTAAAAAAAACCAATACGATTTACCTCAAATGATGTGCAAATAAAAATAATAAAGTGTGTAAACTGCTTATCTTTTAAAGACTTTTTTTATATGAAAAAAAGAAAGGTTGGAAAAATCGTGAATCGGTAGTTGGGTGGTTGATACTCTTGTAACTTGTAATCGGTTTATACTGGATTAATCGGATTGACATTTTTGTCAAGTTTTGAGTATTTCTGGCAAGTTTAAGGTATTTCCGTTAAGATTTTCTTTAAAAAACATCTATTAATAGATATAAACAGTGACTATAAGTTGTTAAAACAATTTTACGATAAGTTTAAAGTATTTCCGACAAGATTTGCAGGTTTACGGCAAGATTGACCATCGTTAACCACCATTGACTGATTTGTTTGACCGATTTACACAAATCGGAAAGGCATGGCCTTGTAGTGCTTAGGCGGCAATTAATCAGTCTTGTAGACTTTTTTTGCAACACTAGAAAAAGTATTTTATCAGGTCATTGCTTTATGCAAAAAAGATTTACAAAAGCTTTTTATGTACAGTACATTTTTTGAATAAGAAAAATTATTGATGTGAACAACTCTCTTCTATCAAGTCATTCTTCAAAACTTGATGATAGAAAAGCTTTTGTCATTGCTCTATGCAAAAAAGATTTACAAAAGCTTCTTATGTACAGTTCAATTTTTCAATATGAAAAACTGTTGATGTGAACAACTCTTCTATTAAGTCATTTTTCAAAACTCGAGGTTAATAAAACTTTTGTTCAAATGAAAAAGAAAAAAAAAAAAAAATCAATAATGACTAATTTAAAGAAGAAAAAGGTTGTTTTATATGCGCCCTTATATTGTTTAATCAGATGGAAATATAGCCAATATCCTATACTTTATTTTCAAAAGAATAAGATACTTTAGAAAAACATGATTTTCACTTTTGTTAGAAAACTTTTCAGTATAAAATGAATAAACTTATTTTTTACTATTATCACTTGAAATAGTAAATTTGATTTGCTCCAAATCATGCGAATCAAAACATTTGCAGTTTGCACATATGAGGTACAGTCCAATAATATTCTCTCCAAATCAGGCTAAATAATCTGGCTCAGACCGGTTCAGACCCGGTCCGGTCATACTGACTCACTACTGAGTTGCTGCCAACATGGACCCCGGGCTGGCCTGTGGCGTCGACTTGCCATTTTCAGCTCGTGTCGTACCCGCCAAAAATATAAACCCAAAAATAAAAATATAATTACCTTTAGAGCTAAATATTGTACTAAATTTAAATGATTGTATAAAATTTAAAGCTTATTTTACAAGTTGGTAAATAGTTTTGTGTTTTGGAGAAAGGAATCAACTAAAAAGCAAGATTGAGACCAAAGTCACCAAACTCTTCTTTTGAGATGCAACTGGACCAACAAAAAAGAATAAAATAATTGTTTAGATGTAATTTCACTTTCACACATATTCTAACAATAATAATTATTGATAAATCAATCAATAACTATTTGCATCATGAGTAAATAAAACAATGTGTAACATTTTTAAACTGATTAGGAGTTATCAAGATAACTAGACCCACAACTCGATCGAGACTGTATTATTGTATTTGTAATGTTGGAGCTTATTGGTCATCTAATTTTTGGTATGAGAATAGACTCATAGAGAGAGTAAGACAAAGAAAACATTGTTGAATTCTATATTACCATTACCTACTTGTCTTGCTAAAGATTTCTTGGCTGATTATATAGGTAATTTTAGAGTAGGTGTTTTTTTAAATATTCTTGACATACTATTCACAAGTACATTGAGTTTTCTGTAAAAATTTAAAAACTATCAGGGCATTTTTTATTTTATTTTTGAACGGCGAATTAGTACAGTTACTAAGTTAATTATTCGATTCCAAGGTACTTACTCAAAAGGTAGTCCCTGTCAATCTCGAATAATAATTAGTGATTCGATTCCACAGTACATACCGAGAAGGTAGTCCATCCAGCCTCAAATCGACGCATCTATAGGGGCATAGGGCAGAGCCCTGAAGATTCCCACCTTTAAGAAAAACCCCACTGAGAGACTCAAAGTCGAGACCTCTTATATGTGGTAACAACCTTCCCAAGATTATATATCTTTGTATCAAGTAGTAGTTCTTATTAGAATCTATTTTTTTTAGTTAGGTTTTTCTCCAATGAAGATAGCGAATTAGTGACGGAGGCTTGCAACAGAATTTTATATAAAGTTGATATTCTTAAGCTCTTCATTAAGTATTCCAAGCTTGAAGATTTGAGCAAAGTCTTATGCTATATTATATTTTTGGGGGTTGGTGTTTTAGTGATATCATTGATTGTTTAGGTGATCAACTTATTTTCGTATCATTAAATTTTGGGAATGATTTATGTGATCTTAAGCTTAGATAGGTTAGGTAAGTGTCATGTTTTAGAATGACCGTTTCTTAAGTTTGCTTAGATGTTTTGATGTTGTTTATAGAGTTTGTTATTTTTTCAAAGTTGACAAACTATAATCTTTTGCCCTTTAAATATAAAAACTATTTTGAGCTGAACTATCGATAAGCAGGAAAACGAAGCAAACATTTCAAAGAAGAATGCTAGTTTAGTCTACTAATACAATTCTTATAATACTAATTCAAGTCTAACAACGTACGTAAGAAAGATTTCGAATCCCTGCCAAAAGGGAGGTGAACTAAAAGAGAGTAGACCGTACGGAATGACATGTATGGACGAGTAATACATTACTAGTATAATAGCGTCACACCAATAAGGCCGGTAGGCAAGGCATGGCGATGCCTTCACCATTTGCTCCACTCACGTATGATTCTTCGTGCTCTCCATCATTTGGTTCACCAAACACACACAATTCTAGACAACTTTTGGTGATCTGATCGCTAAATGAAAAAGAAAAAAAAAGGGCCTCATTAATCATTTTTTATTTTGTGTGTGAGTGTGTATGAGGTATTTAATGAGATATATTTGTATAAAGTGAGTATTTATGAAAGGTGAAGTTAGAGATGACCTTGACTACTAAATGGTGAAGTGAGGTGAAGAGAAGTGATAGGAGAGAGAAAACTGAGGTGACGCTAAGGTGTCAGGTGAAAAAACCACCCCCTTGCCTGCCAGCCTAATAGTGTCACACTGCAATCTGACTAACTTATCACTAAGGTTCTGTTTGTTTATTTAGAGGCTCTGAATCTGAATCTGAGGCATAAATGTCTGAATATGAATAAAAAAATCTTGTTAAAGTAAGATGCTATGTCATTTGCTAGGTCGTATTATTTATTTATTTTCTTTGGTTATTTTGTGTCAACAAGAGACAATAAGAGGCACTAAGATACACCTCTCAAGTCTACGTCATTAAGATGTAACTATATCTGACCGTGTTTGAACGGAAAAAAAAAAAACAAACGGTCTGAACACCCAAAATGACTAACCGATTAAAAGATTTGGCTCATTAAGAGGCATTAAAAGGCCGGTAAGACATTCAAAACAAAAAACAAACACCACATAATATTCAAGCTTAAAAATCATGTTTCAAAGGAGCTCAAATACGTAAATGTTGAAAAAAAGGCATTGTGTCTTAAACTCACACAAACATCTAATTTGTTTCAAGACTAGCATTTATCTGATTTCGTTATTTCTTAAGATGAAATGTTAAGTTGTTGTAACTTGTAAGTTGTAACAACACTATTTTGGTGACATTAGTTTGAGCATTGATTTGACATTGCTAATTGATATGCCTAATAGTTCGTCAATCTATTTGATATCAACATGAGTAAATAGAGTCACATTTTCACAAACTAGTAAAACTTAACACTTCAATTTAAAAACGAAAGTCTTTAAATCATTTGCTATTGTTATATCAACTTGAGCACAAACCAATAAGATTATAAAATTTAAAATAGTTAAAAGGAACAAAATGAAATGAAAATTAGTGGATATCAATTTTTATTACACATTTTACATCTTTACATGTTTTAGAAAAGTAACAAAACTTGAAAAAAAAAAAAAAAAAAAAAAAAAAAAAAGTTTTAAAAAAAATAAGCTTCGATTCCACTAACGATAGTAAAAAGACAAAACACTCTTTGTCTCAATACAACACAACTCTCACTCCTCTCATGCTTTTTATTCCTTTTTTCACTTTCCCAAAACCCCATTCCCACTTTTCCATTTCCCTCCTCCGGTTAACCGGAAAACATGGTTTCCGACCACCAACCTCCACCACCTCACTCTCCTCAAAAAACCCACCAACCCTACTCTTTCGCTTTGGAATATGAAGGTCCCTTGCTTCACCACGCGCTCCCACGCGCTGTCCCCATTAATCTCCACAAGATTCCGGTAGCTTCAGTTGTACCCACTTCTTTTAACTCTGGTAAACTCTGTATGCCTGTTGTGCAGCCCATTGTTGCATCTGATTTGACTAATAAGTTAGTTAAGTTAGGTAGTTTGACTGAAACTGTTATTTCTCCTACTTCTGTTATATCTTTTAGTACTAATGATGGTGATGGTGATAATGATATGGGTCATGTTAAGGATTTAGTTTTGGAAACTGAGACTACTGTTTCTCCTGCACATGATGGTGTGTTTGTTACTTCAGGTGAGTTTGTTATGGATATGGTTAATAGTAGTTCTTATGAGGTTTCTGGGAGGTGTGAGAGTTCGGGTACTTTAGGTTTTTCGGATAGTTTCGATAAGTCTAGGGAGTTTTCCGGGAATTCCCTTGCGTTTCGTGGTGAGAATGGTTGTAAGGAGAGTTTAGATTTTAATGAGATGAGTAATGGGTCGAGGTTAAGTTTTGAGTATCCGTCTTCACGTGTGGATTCTGTTAGGATGGATGGGAGGGATGGGAAGGATGGTAAGGAGGAAGGTGGGTGTGATGTTAGGAGGAACCCGTTGGTTAGTTTTTGTGATATTGAGTCTGAGGATGAGGATTTTGTTGGTGATGATGTTAAGGAAGGGAGATGTGAGGTTGCGAAAGTGAAGAGGGAGCCGGATGTGAAGACACGGAAAGGGGCGTGTTATAGGTGTTTAAAAGGAAGTAGGTTCACGGAAAAAGAGGTTTGTATAGTTTGTAATGCGAAGTATTGTGTTAATTGTGTGCTTAGAGCAATGGGGTCGATGCCTGAAGGAAGAAAGTGTGTTACTTGTATTGGATACTCGATTGATGAGTCAAAGAGAGGTAAACTGGGGAAATGTTCTCGGATGTTAAAGCGTTTACTTAATAGCTTGGAGGTTAGGCAGATAATGAAAGCGGAAAAGCTATGTGCTGTTAATCAGTTGCCTTCTGAGTATGTTTGTGTAAATGGAAAACCGCTTTCTCATGATGAGCTGGCGATACTGCAAAGCTGCCCGAACCCTCCAAAGAAGCTTAAACCAGGAAATTATTGGTATGATAAAGTATCCGGTCTTTGGGGAAAGGTATAGATTCAGTCGATTTGTTTATATAAAAAACTTATACATGGTTTGTCATCTCTTGTGTTACATTAAGTTAATGATAATATTGTATTTTTGTAAACAGGAGGGTGAGAAGCCATCAAAGATTATTAGTCCTCATCTAAATGTTGGGGCGCCTATTTTACCCGATGCTAGCAATGGAAACACCGGTGTTTTTATAAATGGTCGCGAGATAACAAAAGTTGAGCTGAGAATGCTGCAGGTTTGTATCCTGAAGATGTCGTATATGTTTTGAAATGATAAATAGTTCTATAGCAAACTTTAACACGATCATGCTAAATGTTGCAGCTTTCTGGAGTCCAGTGTGCTGGGAACCCACATTTTTGGGTGAACGATGATGGTTCGTATCAGGAAGAGGGACAGAAAAACACTAGAGGATATATATGGGGAAAAGTGAGTGTTTTTGATGAGTTTTGTGTTTTGGTGCTATTAATTTCATTCAACTGCTCTTTAAAATATTTTGTTGGTTTTCAGGCTGGTACAAAGCTTGTTTGTGCTGTACTCTCGCTTCCGGTTCCATCTAAAACAGTTTATCCATCTGGAGAGCAGATGAGCAACAACACACTTGGTCAATCTCTACCTGACTATTTTGACCAAAGTGTACCACGTAAACTTCTTTTGATTGGATGTTGTGGATCTGGTACAAGTACCATCTTCAAACAGGTAATTCTGACTTTAATTACTTTTATTTTAGATTTTCTAATTTGTGTGATGCAAGTATATTCACCTAAATGGAATGTTATTATCAGGCGAAAATCCTGTATAAAGAGATACCTTTCACTGATGAAGAACGTGAAAGTATCAAGTTCATAATCCAAAGTAACGTCTATGGCTACCTTGGGATTCTCCTTGAAGGGCGTGAGCGTTTTGAAGATGAAGTGTTGAATGAAATGAAGAAAACTGGTAGGGATTTACTGTTGTATAAGTTAGCTCTCATATTTCATGTATGTATTACTTAATTTATTTCACAAATTCTGAAAGAAATTGCTTGTTATTAACAGGAAATGATGACGCAAGCGATGAGAAAACTATATATACCATCCCCCCAAGATTGAAAACATTTTCTGACTGGCTGCTTAAAACCATGGTAGCTGGTAATTTGGAGGATATATTTCCAGCAGCCACACGGGAATATGCACCAGTAGTTGAAGAACTATGGAATCATCCAGCAATGCAAGCTACTTACAAGCGACGAAATGAATTGGAAACACTCCCCAGTATATCTAGTTATTTCTTGGAACAGGTACTTGAAAAAGTTACTTGTTTTTCACGAAGTAAACAATAGCTCGAGTGTCTAATTGTGTGTTTGTGTGAATTATCAGGCTGTCAACATATCGAAAGCAGACTATACACCTTCAGATGTTGATATCTTGTATGCTGAGCATGTTACTTCTTCAAACGGGCTTTCTAGTGTTGATTTTTCGTTCCCATTATTGCCCGAAGAAAGTGACACAACTGATCAATATAATTCTCAGCTCAGGTTCGTTAAAGAAACCATTTGTCTGGTTTAAGAAGTTGTAACTTTAGAATTATATCATAATCTTTACCACTTTCATCAGGTTCCAACTAATAAGAGTGCAAGCAAGAGGCTTTGGGGAAAACTGCAAATGGCTAGAAATGTTTGAAGACGTTCGAGTTGTCATCTTATGTGTTTCTTTGAGCGACTTCGACCAGTATGCCACTGATGGAGATGGGAATATGGTGAACAAAATGTTGCTAAACAAGAAGTTTTTCACAAGCATTGTGACACACCCGACTTACGAGCAAATGGAGTTTCTTTTAGTTCTAAACAAATTCGATGTCTTTGAGGAAAAACTTGAACGGGTTCCTTTGACTTGCTGTGACTGGTTCAGTGATTTCCAACCGATTGTCAGCCGTAGTAGTCACAACAAAAATATAAGTAGCAACAATATTAACCATACCCCATCTATGGGACAAATGGCTTCACATTATGTTGCTGTGCAGTTCAAAAAGCTATATTCGTCGCTCACCGACCGTAAGCTGTTTGTTTCAGTGGTTAAGGGTTTGGAGCCAAACAGTGTGGATCAAACACTCAAATATGCAAGGGAGATACTCCAGTGGGATGAAGAAAGACCAAACTTCAATTTCAATGAATATTCGATGTATAGTACGGAAGAAAGTATTAACTCCCAATGATCCTCACACATATGTACATAAAATGCTCGTCACGTGAACAGAAAGTCAAGAACAAGCCTGTGTGTAGTCACACTTCAATTCTGTAGCTGTTTGATTGAGTTGTATTATAGCTTTTGAAACGAATCAAATTTTAGGTGACGCAAAGGTATGTATATTATTCATCTTATCTTTATGTGCTTGTCTGACTAGTGAGTTACTTATGCTAAGCATAAGCCAAAGAGTAATCTGTTGCTGCTTGTTACTTCATACAGAAGAGTGGTGATTTTGATCATAGAAGTGCGTATGTATTGGTTAAAACAAAAACAATATTATGAAGTATATCTAAGGATGGTAACACCAAAAACTTTAGTCTTCGTGCATAAAAATACAGATATCACCAAATGTAATATCATTGTCTTTCACAAACGTATTCCATTCAGCAGTTCTGATATGTATATTACTTGCAACAACGGCCCATTTCTTTTGTCTTTCGTCGTTCTTAAGTTAAAGCAAACAGCTACGGCTTTTCTTGCCTATCAAAAGTTTCCTTTCAAACTCAATTGGTAAACTATGCATATAAGGACCGAGGTTACAATTCTGCAGGTACTTTCTCTTAATTTACCAAGACCATTAGAGGTTTAGGAGGTCTTTAATATTGCGTTTTGAATGTGATTATGTAATATGTAATATCGTAGTAAATCAGCTGCAAAAGATGGCATTTAGATGTGCTTATGCTTGAATGATCATTGTTGCTGGAACTACTCCTAAACTGATTATTTGACCCATAAAAGACAGATAACAGTAGGTAGGCACATTTGAAATGCAAGTACAAACCAACCCTTTGTACTAAAAAGTTGAATAATCTTATTTCATTCTGCCAGTAACTTGGGCTTGTGACCCAAGTGGGGGCAGTAAGGTTGATTGAAGGGCAAAGAGCTAGGGGCAATCATGGCTCGTGTGTCTGTGGGGATGGCTCGCCAAGGTGAGATTAGTCGTCTGGAGTTGGCACAAAATGGTTCGCACCCTGTGGCCCTGTGGAGACTAGTAAGGCCTCATCCAACCTTCTAGTTACGGGGCTAGGTGAAAGGCTATGTGATGAATAAATACATAAGCCGTTTCGAGACACTCCGAAGAGCAGCTGCGTTGCCCCGTTCACTCGACCATGGTTGACCCCTTCTAAGCTCGACAATAACAAGGACTAGCAAACCATCAAAAACCATTTGATATAATTTTAACTCATCTTGGACTACTTCACAATAAAAGATGATTGGCAAAGAAAAATGCTCATGGCCTTAAGAAGCATTTTCAGAGCTTTAGACTTGGACCAATGCCTTTCTTCCATTTATAGAAACATAAGGACTAAAAATATGGATTTAGTCATGACTGATGAGTTGGATACACACAGTTTTTAAAACATCAATTCAAATTTATCCAGTACAGCAATCACAAATGTTCTTATTATCAAACACAAGAGAGTCTTCCTTTTCGGAAATTACTTCTTAGACTTGTTCTTCTTGCTCTTTTTCTTTCTTCCCAGAATACCTCTCTCTTTCTGCAGAGTTATCGAGTGACAACCTCTTATTTTGCAAGGATTTCCTCCATCTCTCTCTCCTCCTACAATAGAACTTTCCAAATTTAAAAAAGGGTAATTAGTCAATATTTGATCTCCATATATTAAATTACAACCACGATTCGCTGATGGAATATAGATAACTTAAGTTGTACCTTGAACACGTTCTTATGTGGGTACACTTTATTTTCTTCCTTTTAGGCTCACCGTCTTCGTGCAAAAAAAACTTCTCATTGTCTCCACCTTCCAACCTATAAGCTTCTTCATTCTCTCTTAATAGCTGTAATCCAAAAATTTATAAAGGAGAGCCAATCCTAAAATGGGTACAACTTCTAGAATAAATGGGTAAACAAATGAGGTTTTTCCGTCTTCAGTTGGGAAGGGCGAGTCTTTAACTTAGATGTACGTGGTCTAGCGAGGGTATCCCCATGACCTTTTCTAAACCCTTTCTATAGCCACTCCCAATATGTTTAACTATGAGGTTCGAACCTGAGACCTCTTGTGAAGACATAAAGACGCCTAATGACTAGGCCACTTTGGTGGTCGTTGTACAACTTTTAGAATTATATACAATAGAAAAATTTACCTCTTCAGGATCCCTGCGGCAATTGCTCTTTTTCACCTCCTCGTGATTACGCAAGAATTGGCGCTCAAGTTCAGCAACCTTTGCAAAGTATATAAAAGCTCAACTAACATCAATATTCAATTAACATATGATGCATACGCATCAAGTAATATATCAGAAATACACATAAATCTTCCATGCTTAAGTGTATGTTTGGCACGGAGCGGTGTGGAGCTTTTTGGAGCGGTGATCAATGTGCATTTTGATTTTTAGTAGTCGTTTGGCAAAGGAGCTGTGAGCTTTGCTATTTTTTAGGAATGCTCATTTTTCCAATGCTTCTTTAAGAAGAAGTGAGCGGTGAGGGGTGGCTACTGCTCACAGGTCACTGCTACCGTCCAACGCTACTGCTCACCGCTACTTTTAACAAACACATCCTAAATCGAATCTTCCATGATTGTATATATTTCAAGGAAAAAATGTAATGCATATCGATCTGCATATAATTCTGTGATCAATATCACAATTTATAGACTACTTAGGCAAATTCATAATATATCCAAAATCGCATGTATAAAAAGTGTGATAATCAAGCCTATATATTTTCAGGCAAACAAAACGCAAAAGATTCTACCTAGATTAAACTAAGAGTGAAATAGTTTGATTATGGAAGTTATAGGAAACCGATCCTTATGTATTTTGGGATTATGCAACGAGCAGATAGGTGTCTCGTTCATCTAAAGGATTATTGTCTATACGCATCTATCAAGAGAAAAGACCTTGAAATGACAACATAACTAGAACCCAACTTATATTCCAGTGTGGATCGTTTATACATTTCGGTTTTTTTTTTAATAAACCTTGCATATTAGTAAGTCTGAGTTGTCTAATTCCTAAGTCTACAGACTAGCCAGTTCATCAAAAAACCTTTAATCGATATCGTCTCTCTATAAGAAAAATACGAAGTAGTCTAATTTTTTTCCTATCATATATATTAGCTTCGTGCTCATCGAGGGTATACGTGGGATTCTGTTCAATAACTGAGTATTGATTGATGGAGTAAAAATCATTTGCAGATTTTAGTATGTATGTATACTTCAAATCATAAGATGGTTAAATTAGTAAGACAACTCTGTGGGGTGTGTGAAAAACAAATTACTGCTTGGTTTGCTTTTTTTGCCCTGTCCGGTTCTAGTGATAGTAAGTCCATACCGTGAGGTCAATCGCAAACCAAAGGCCTTTTGGCCCAGCGGTATGTGAGTGACCCATCAAACTAGAGGTTGTGGGTTCAAGTCTCGTTGGAGACATGTGAGATAGCTGGTGTAGGTTGTAAAGTTAAGTATTCTACATACCGAGTCATTATTCACATATTGTAAAACTTAGGGGGTTTTTGGCTAAGCTTATATGATGGGTTATTATCTTATGTGTCAAATAAGCCCAAAGAATAGCAAGCTTGGATCAAGTGGTTAACATTCTTGCCTCGGGAGACAAAGGTCAAGGGTTTGATCCTTACTCCTTGCAAGGCCGGAGGTCCTTTTCTACCTTTGATAGAACCGGAAGCAGCCTCTGCATACAGCGTGGAAGATGGTATTGGGACCCATAACCCATGGAAGACGTTATTAGGAGTTACTTTACTTTACATTCTTTTTGTCAAATAAGCCCAAACTAAGTGTTCGGCTAAGCTTATATGAGTGGGCTTATGAGCTTATATAAGAAGGGGGTTTTGATAAGCCCCAAATGAAGCTTTTTAAAATGGGGTTGGGCTTATATAACATGTTGCATTATAAAATACAATTTTACTCTCAATTATACCTAATATAACATTTATATTTTTCAACTCATGTCCCTAATCATTTATCGATCTAAACTAAACCAACATGTGACATTATCAACTTATTAAATATAAGCTAATCCAAACATTAGCTTATGGGCTTAAGATATATAAGCCGCTTATATAACATAAGCATAAGCCCAACTCATAAGCTTAGCCAAACACCCCCTTATATTATACTAAAAGGAGGACCATGAAAATAACAAAATAATAAGGAAAGCAAACCTTGTCACTCCCGGCGTGGCTTGGTCTCTCATTATTAAGATAAGGAGATACAAGACTTTGCACAAATATATGAGCATTGGCATGTTCCCCAGACCTTGACGAACATGTATTATCATTACAAAAAAAAAGTCAGCCTCTTCTTCATGGGTGAAGTGCAATCATATATTTTCATATAGTGTACAACATCACACTTCATCTCGCAGTCATCCGACAAAAGTTCCCAAGAATGTTCAACATTATAGCTTCTCATTACCCATATGTTACGCTTGAGAGGATTCTCTTCGTCAGTATAAAATATGCATAGTTGGTTTTCCACAATCCCCAGTAACATCACTGAATCGAATGAATCCCACTCATATTTTGAGTCATTAGGCTGGGGGATTACTTTAAATTCCTCGCGAGATAAATCAAAAGAAAGGATTACTGTCTTTGTCTCCTCCTCATTATTATAATCATACACAAACCAATGAAGTGCCCCATTTAATACGATACCGGGCTTGTCATACATAAACCAGTACTTGACATGTCCAATAAGTTTCCAGCTATTTGATTTCAATGAAAAGACGTGAACAATTGCCCCTTCAAGATATTTCCTGATCCCCATAACAACCTTGTAGTCATCTGTGGATGAATCATAGCCAAAACTAAAGGATAGCTTGCTGTTTTCAGGGATTAGAGGCGCCTTTGGGAGTTCTCTCACCTCTCTTGTACAAGGGTTGTTTACCAAAATTAGATCTCTAAATAAAGGAGAGATGCATACAAGGCCATTTGATGAACCAACAACCTTCCACATATTGTTCTGATACTCATACAACCTCTCATCACTCTCGACAGGTATTTTCCAAACTGTTGGCATAGCTATCCTTCTATGTCCAAGGTCGTAATCGCTGTCGCAACTATCGTTTAGATGAGCTTTAACAAAACGAGAACTTGATATCAAAGAATACCATGACTTACAAACACTCTTGTAACGAATAAAATCCTTCACAGCCAATCTTAAGAGTATATACTCGACCACATCAAACACAACCATATCTAGCTAGTTTGTATTTTAGGGTTGTCGCATGATACTTAAAACAAAAAGTCAACCAGATGATGTTTATATACAAGTACGTTTGTCATACATAGAATTTGTACTTTTTTAAGCCCAGCCCAAACACCTTTAATGTTAAACATTAGCAAAAGAGTAATGTATTACTACTTGATAGTTCATACAAAAGATTGGTGATTTTGATCATGGAACTTGGAAGTGCTTACATATTGGTTAAAACGAAAACAATATTAAGAAGCAGATCTAAGGATGGTAACGCCAAGAACTTTTGCGTCTTTGTGCATCAGCTCAAAAATACAGATATCCCCAAATTTAATACCATTGTCTTCAACAAACATCTTCCATTCGGCACTTCCCAAATATCTTTTACCTGCAACAACGGCCCATGTTTTCTGTCTTGCATCATTCTTAAGTTGAAGCGAACAGCTACTGGTTTTCTTGCCCTTCAAAATCTTCCTTCTTAAATCAGTTGCCCTCTGCATATAAAGAACAAAGTTCAAGTTCTGCATGTATTTTCACTCAATTTTCCGAAACCATAAGAGGATTAGGAGGTGTTTGGTATTGCGTTATGAATGTAATTATGTGATATTAAATAATCATAAGCAGGCAATCAGCTGCAACAAGAAAAGTTGAAAACAATAGAGTTTAGATTCGCTTCTGCTTGAAGTTATTAAACCAACTATTTAACTATTGAGTTACATATAAAATGACCATTGTTGCTGGAACTACTCCTAAACCGATTATTTGACACCGAAAAATCAGATAAACAGTATTAAGGTAATCACTTTCAAGATGCAAATCCAAACACCCCCTAAGACTGAAAGATGTAAGATTTACCACTCCTCTAGTAAGAGTTGTTTTCTGCACATAAGCCATGAAGAAAGGTTTGTCGCATTTGAAATTAGCTTTAGCCTTTTCAATTGCTATCATTCCTTCCTTCATCCTTTGGTACGACTCACTCTTTTTTGAACATTCACCTTCATCTAACATCAAAATATAAGCAAACCACAATTAAAATAAAAACACGAATAGAATAAAAACTACTAGTCATATATTCAACAAACCATTGAACTTGATCCCATGATTCTGATCTTCACTCAATGATGAACTTGTCTCATCTTCTGACTTTACACTCTTCAGTTTATCACAAGCAACTTGACTTTTTCTTGCATCATCTTTGATAGTCTTCTTAGGGTAGACAATCTCGGTTGCACTTGACTCAAATATAACCATGCCAAATGTCGAAGACCCTTCATATTTGAACACTAACAACTGCCCAAATTTTATACCATAATGCTCTACAAATTCACTCCAACCATTACCTAACCAAATCTCACCTTTTGACTTCTTCAAGTCAACTTTCCAAACATCATTGTTTGGTATCTTTAGTATCACCCTCTCTAACAGATCATTCCCGTGCTTCTCAGTAAACTTCTTTGGTAACTTCTGTTTTTTTTCATAAATAAGTTCAAATCAAATAAAGTTTGCTCATTAAGACTAGCATAAATGTCATATAATACTAACATGCTTTTACTTTTGTTCCAATATGGTATGTCTACTATGTTTAATCATAATCTGGTCATTAAAGTTTCTTAGAATGTGATACTTACGTTTCGAAAACTATTGATCATATTGAAACAAAAGTAACTATTATGGCATTTTTTAAAACCTGACGGATGAAGCATGTAATAAGAATATAAACTTACACCAGTAGATCGAGGGTCTGTGGAGACAATGATTTTGAGAAAGTTGAGTGGATTTTCAGGCAAACTCAAATGCCTGTTGGACTTCATAGTGGGTGATCAAGATTTTGCAAATGGAGAAATAGTGAAATAAACTCTTGGAGTTTAATTTAAGGTGGTTGATGAATTTATGTTGATCAAGTGTGTATATATGCTACTTTTACTATCATTTAATGTTGACTGCATGCTTCATGTATTGATCAGTGTGTATATATACAACTTTTACCATCATTTTCTATTTGTACTTTGTGAAATTACCAAAACTAGTGGTAACTTGAAGAATTGTGAAAGTAAAAAAACTTTGACTTATTTTTATTGTGTATAAGTCAACTTCTTTAAACATTAAACATTTGTAACATATTCTATATCTAAAAAATTTAATCCACCATGATAATATAATCCCAAATGGGATTTCTTTACATAAATGTGAAATTTCTAATGATATTTTACCGGCTTCACGTTTCTTCACTTTCTGCAACAGTTGAAAGTCCATACTCTCGAACGAAGGATGGATTGAGGAATTTCGCAATAAAAGCCCACAGTTTATAAACATCCTCAAAGTTAGTTAAAAAGCCGAGTGAAGCAGTGACAACTTCAGCTCTAACAAACCCTCCTACGTCACCGTTCTTGCTGTCCATAGGTCTGCAAACTGTTGTATCCACAAGATCCATGCCCCCACGATTCTGTTTCGTGCTTTGTATAATCTTTACATGACTAAGAATACCAATACCAAGTGAAAGTCCATTTGCTTCAGCCATCCTTTGAACGATATCTGGACTGATTAGTCCCGTGATTCTGTCTCTAATGTTAAACGCAACAGCTGCACCCCTTTCGTACTTGATCTTTGGACCATAAATGTGGACAAGTGGATCAACATCTTCTGTATTTGAACCAGGTAATCTCAGCTGGAGCAAGGAAGTCACAAGCCAATTAATCAAAAATCGAAGCCTGAATGTGGTCTTGCTGAGGCCCAACATGTTTACATGATCAAGATGCCTACACGTTACCTCTGGTTCCTTTCTATCGGAATCATAATACTCTTCATCACTGATGAAATCATCTTTTTCATCCAAACCAAACGATACACTTCTTCCGAGCACCCTATAACTACTCTCAGCTTCATATTCTTCTTGTATTTCCGGACTATGAGTTTTTACTTCAAAGTTCTCTACTTTCTTGCCATTGTTGTTTCTATTTTTTCTTGTAAACCAAAAGGGTGGTGGTAAAGGCATCACAGATGGTGATCCATTTGGACTCTGGCCTAAATCGATCCACATTGAGTCCTCAGGCGATTCATCAGTCGCAACAGGGCTCTTCATAACAGAAAAGATATCAGTTTCATCAAATACAGGGCTGCCACCTTGTTCCATCTCGGTTTCATACACATCTCTCACTAAAGAAGGAGTGAACACACCTGAAAAAGCTGTTACTTCATCATATTCTGTCCTTGATGATTGAGGGAATCCACAAGTAGAATCGCTTTGAAATGATGGAAAAACTGGACTAATCCTCACTATACCGGAACTACTATGACTGGATTGTTTCTGAAGGCTTCGAATGACAGATTTCTTTATTAAAAGGCATCCGAATCCAGTCGGGTCATACCCAAAAACTTTGTAAAAAGACGTGATGATGAAATCAGGACGAAAGAGAGATAACCCAAGTGAGTCCATATCTAAAGGACCCAATGCACCTGCATCAAGCAACACATGCCAGTTGTTTTGTTGAGCAAATGACATCCATTGATAGGAATACTTAGCACCCGTAACTCTTGATTGAACCGGAAACACAAAAAGACCTTTAGATAAATCTTTCTTCCTTTTCTTCTTGATTAAAATCAGTTTTTTCAAATGGGTCGAACATGGTTTAAGTGTAGGCCATTTAAACCACGCGCTGTGAACCTTAGCACCTTTCTGTTTAGCACACTGACCCATCCAGTTAACCGACTGACTCTCATGATCAAACATTGTTAATAGGCTCTTATTAGTATTAAAAGGGTATGATTCGGCTAAAAGTTTGAAAGCTGAGCCTCTACTAACCGTAAAAACAAGACCATATTCGCTCTCTGGAATGTTTAAGTAATCCATGATCCTAGCTTTTATATCATATTCAACTGTACCTTTCTCCATACAACCATATAATGCATGATTACTTAAGTTTGCAGTTATTTCTGATAAACTAATTGCGCATGTTTCCCAATAATTTACAACTTGAAGAAATGAAAACAACCCAAATCCACAATAATCAAGACATACCTTGGAATCATTGTCAGTTAAGTGTGAGTACTCATCGACCCTTAACTGATCAATCTTTTCAGATGACGTGTAATTCGGATACATGGTTATGAACTTCAAGAAAGCTTCATGAAGGTCAGTGATAGAGTCTTCAGTCTCAAACGTTGTATCTGCAGCTAAAGAAGTTGCTTTTAGGAACTCTTTCTGAGCTTGTAATCTTGCTAAAGACCTTGATCTTTGTAAACCATTGTCTTCCATGTCAATGGTTTCTGAAACATCCATATTTTCGGGTTTAACAAGTGACCCGTGTTCAGATGCTTCTTTAAGAGCAGCTTGGAGCTTATTTTCTTGCACCTTTTTAACCTCTTTGGATGGTCTGGACCCTTCTTTCCTCCTGATTTTCTTGATGCAAATTAGACAAGCATGTCGAAATGAAATATGCATGAGTCTTTGCTTAAGGAATGAATAGGGGATAAAATGGCTGTTTCGTATTGCTTTTTGTGTGTTCAGCCCTTCAAAGGTTTTAGATACTCACATAGAAACTTTAATTTGCTTTGTAATGAAGAAAAGAATGGACACACACACCTTGGCCCATTGTGAATATACATATGACATAACGATATGAAAGTATGAACAAAAAGCAAATAGAAGCTGTTTAAGGAATAAAGTATGTACTACTTGCATTCAAAATCATCAAGAAAATGTACAAAAGAATGCATCTTAAGTTCCTTACATGCAAGTATATCTTTTTGCTTTTCTTTACAGAATGTTTGGTTTTATTTGTCTAATAAATTTCTATTCAAAGGATTTTTTGCGTTTTTGTTGGCCTCAACCTTTTAACCAACCGAAAGCATAAATAGAAATTGTAGATATCTTTGTAGTTGTCATTTTTTCCTTTTCTTTTACTTGCAGGGGAAGTAAGTACTTTTATAAAGATCAAACTATTACGATTATATATATATATATATATATATATATATATATATATATATATATATATATATAGTGTATCTTTATTTTCAGAACCCTGTTAAGTGCGGGAACTGCGAGAACTCCAATTTTGCATTAGAAAACATGCATGTTCATATATATATATATATATATATATATATATATATATATATATATATATATATATATATATATATATATAGTGTATCTTTATTTTCAGAACCCTGTTAAGTGCGGGAACTGCGAGAACTCCAATTTTGCATTAGAAAACATGCATGTTCATATAAAACATGTATGTTTTCTTACATACACCTTAATACACATACCTGCGTAACATACATGTTCATATAAAACATGTTAAGTGCAACATATCAATGCAAAATTGTTTTATATGAACATGTATGTTACGCAGGTATTTGTATTAAGGTGTATGTAAGAAAACATATATGTTTTATATGAACATGCATGTTTTCTAATGCAAAATTGGAGTTCTCGCAGTTCCCGCACTTAACAGGGTTCTGAAAATAAAGCCTCCCTATATATATATATATAATCCTAACCACTTTACTACTTAATCATGATTTGAAATGTAAGATTCCAATTCATTAGAATCATAACGAACCGACACACCGAGCCGACCTGCAATTCAAAATCACAAAAACCAATAATCGAAAAACTTGAAATCGAAAAAAATTAGAAACCGATATAACCTGCTTAGCACAGTTCGGTTTTGATTTTTATTTTTAAATTTCCGCAATTACTTGAACCGAACTATTTGTATATACATGTAGGTTTTAATTAAAGAAAATGATATATCTTCCTACTTGATATGCCTACATATCTTCCTACTTGTATGATCATAACAAGTGGATTGAACAAATAATTTAAATTAAGAAAAAGAACTAGTGCATTACACATGTTATAATTTAGTATGAGTAGAAGGATAAGTAGAAAGATATTGTTAGAGGATGTAGCATTGCTTTTTAACTAAATAGACATAAAACTGCACAATGATTTGAATATATTATTTCAATGCTACTTTTATAGTATAGTGGTTTTTTACTTGCCTAATATGAACATTCACTAAAGTTTAATCGTTTATGTATCGCATTCCATTAATGTATAGTAACATATAAACGTCTAATCAATAATTAATTAATTTGTTATATATGATGACTTGAATGTGATTATTAGGCCCAAAAAACCTTTTTATGGCTTTAAACTTTTTAATGTTATCTAATTCTACTTCAATGACATTCTAAGTTTTAGATTATGTTATTGTTTATCCGGCTTGATTTGGTTAAATGGTTGACCAGGACCCGAACTGCATGTGACCACTCATTTCGGGTACCCGCATATTCGATTACGTGTCTAGTATGATTGAGTTATTTAGTAAAATGAATTACCGGTCTCGCGATGGATTGTTAATTTTTTTTTAACCTAATAGCCTTATGAACACCTCTGCATGCAGTTCTTATTGTACATTTAATTTTCCAAAGTAATTTGATGGTAAAAAAGAATATTTATAAATTTTGATCTTAGTTAGTTTCGTAAAGTAGGCAGGTGACATGAACTATTTATGTAACTTTTCATTTAAGGACAGTTTTCGTAAAATGAAGTAACTAAAAGGAAATGTTTATGTAAATTTTTTGTTATAAGAAAAGTCTATAGTTTTAACTCGGGACTGTTCCCAAAATCTTAAAATTATGTAGAAGACTAAAGATTAATGGTTTTTGGGTTAATTTGTGCCATTACTAGGCTATAAAAGAGTTTAAAACTTCAAATAACCTTTCGTTACATTTTTATGAATTTGTTATTTGAATTTATTTGAAGCTCTTGAATTTCTAAAAGAAAATCCCAAAATATTTGGTTACACCAAGGAAGCAAAAGAAGTGACTTTTTTTTTAAAGTTGATGATAGAAGTTGACAATTATTTAGCTTTTCTTTTTGGCGTCGAGGGTGAAGCTTCTCGATGGTGCATTACCTTTAGCAATGTGGTGGTTGCCTCCAATTCGTTTTCTTTTATTAAGAAAAAAATCGATGCTTTTAAGTTTAAGAAATACATGTTAGCTTTTTTATGCGTTAAATAAACTTATAATGCTGTTTTACATGCTTCATGTAATGGAACATGATCATAAGTATAAAATGTGTATAAAGCTAGCCAAAATGTTAACAAGACGAAACTATGATATTTTATAAGTTGCTCGATGACTTTACACTCTGTTTCTGAGTTTTTATTTGGAGAGAAAAGAAAAGAATTTGAGAGAAAATTAAAAAAAAAAATTGCACTCATGAGTTTTTTCTAGAGGGAAGACAAGAGAAGAGGAGAGGAAATTATGTCAAAACTTTTCTTTTAATCTTCTTCCCAAATTGGGATGATTTGGAGAGAAAGTGATTTTAGAGCTTTTTTTTACTTACATCTCTCTTCATTTCTTTCCAACTCGGGAACACAAGATTAAAAAACAAAATTTTTATCCTCACCTCTTCTTTTCTCTCTTTGTTCTCCTTTCCATTTCTCTTCTTTCCATTTTAAACTCGAGGTTCGTGTTTCATGAAAGTAGCATATTATCTTACCAATTGTACTGGTGTATTATAACCTTGTGTATTGTTGAAGTAAAAATTTGCTCCCTCGCTTTAACACGTGTAGGTTTTTTCAGAGTAGATAAAGCAATGTCCTTCAAGTTCCTATGCAAGAGGAAGTACGCGTTGGCCTCGCTTTGGGTGTGACCTCAAGACCAAGTTCCGGCATGAGAATAAGTATTTGTAGTAGGCCGGAAAGCTCAACAACAAATGTGAGAGTAAATGTGTGTGAATTAGTTAAGAGTGTCAAAATAAGGTGGGGGTATTTATACTACCTCAACCTCGATACTTGTCTTTGTCTTGGAAAAACGCCGGTCTATTCCTAGCCTATATAGCAGGTGTCAGATCACGTAGGATACATAATCCCGCCAAATTTGCGATTGGCGGCACAGGCGCAGTTCATAGCGTTGTCTATTGGTTAAAAGGTTGCCATGGATAAAAGGAAGAACCATTTATGCTTTATCGTCCGTCACACGTTCCTTCGGATTTCGTCCTCCGGGCACGTGGACTATCGTCTGATCCGGCACGTGCCGTTCGGACACATACACCAACATGCGCCCCCCGCCCCCCGGTATTATGCTACTAGTTGAAGACTGATGGTGCAATACTTAAATAATTTTCGTACCCGCTATTTACTCCCACAAATGCCACCCGGTATTTGTCTATGTCTGACCCCGTATTTGTCTGTATCCGGCCCGGTGGGCTAAGATGAGCCCGACGGTAAAAAATGACTCATGGGCCTTTTAATAATATAAATTTGAATTACACCTAGTTTATCGAGACTAGCCACACGTCCTTAACGCAGAAGTTGGATGGTTAGGATTGTACCACGTCACACGTATACCGTTTGACATGACGCTTCACTCCCTCCGCCCCCAAGTCGCTTATATATACACCATTTTTTTTTACTTTACGCTTTTCTCTTTTGTCGGACGAATTATCTGCCAGTACATACTTTTCTTCGAGGTGCGTTCCATCTTGTCTTATATAATTGTTTATATTATTCCTTTTGGCATCCTTGTGAACATGGCTGAAAGTGAACCTGGAGAGATGGTTGCGCAAAAAAAAAAAAAAAAAAAAAAAAAAAAAAAAAAAATCAGTAGTTCCTAAGTTTGATATGCACATACATACTTCCCGGATGACACATGAGGAGTTAGATGATATGGTTTCCAAATATGGCATTCCGTTAAACTTGAACCCTCAGATTCCTCTTCCTGCTATCCGAATGGCTCTTGATTATGTTGATCACCTTTTCCTTCCCCGCATTGTTTCCTCTAGGTTGGTCTTTCCCTTTTTGCCTAACATCCTTCAAGAGTTGATCTAGTTTCCTAGACTCCAGTGCAATCTTGAGCTGCCTCTTTAACTGATAGCAATCTTTTGTAAGATGTCCATTTTCACCATGGTAGTCACAAAACTTATCCATGTTCTTCCTTCTTGGTTTGCCGACTAAACGGACAGGGGAAGGAAGGTTCAGCTGATGTTCGGTTGCCAAAATTTCCTTTAGCAACTTGGTCAATGTATCCAGGTTTGGAAGATTGTAGTCATTTCGACGGTAATCGTTCCAGTAATGGTTATCATTTCTTGGTACAACATAAGGGTAATACTGCTCCCTCTGCCGAAAGTTCCTTCGGCGATCATTCCTCTGTTTGTCTCCATAAGTATTGCGGGGCAGCCTCTCATTACGAAAGACATGACGACCTTTCTTGCTGGATTCTTTCGGTTCTCCTTTCGGAAATTTCGTGCTTTTATATACCTTTTCGGACCTAACATAGTCGTCACCCTTCTTATCATCTATTTTACAGTGATGGGAACCACTTTGCTAGCTCGGGGCACTTGTGCGCATTTACGAAGGCTAAGATTTGCATGATCTCTGACACGCCAATGATATAATTGGTTTCATCTGTCCACCTTTCTTTGAAGTCCGGAAGTGTTTCATTTACTTTCCAGACAATTTTTGAGATTTTCGTAGGATCTTTAAAAAAAATTCTTCAGTAGTGCAAATATAGCCAAAAACCGTTCTCTAAGATCCTCCCAATTATCAATAGTCCCGGGAGGCATACGGTCGAACCACCCTCTTGTTGCCCCGTCTAGAGCTTGCTAAAACATTCGGCACCATACTGGCATGTGCCATTTTCCCTGATTCGCAGCTCCCGCGAACCTACTAAGATGATCATCCGGATCCGTCGATCTGTTGTAGAGTTTCCTGTTTGTCGGCATGACATGTTTTGGTCCAAAAAATTCGATGATCATTCTTGTAAATGGAGACCATAAAGCTTCTTTAAAGGGTTTTTGTAACTCGTCATCTAACTTCCCACTGGTATTTTTATTTTCGGTCCTGTCTTCTTCGTCCTCGAAATCCAAGCGTATCGGCTTAAGAACACTTCTGCCTTTAGCATTATCCTTCTTTATCAGTGCCTTAAAGTGACAACACCTAACTTAGGATTTGTTCTTCCAAACTGGGTGAATCATTGTTGTTGTTCCCACTTCCTCCAGCCTGATTTTGTGGGGTTTTGAGGATAGGACCAGTCATTCTATGGCTTCGGTAGATTGAATAACGGGTCTCATCACGGATGATGCCAATTTGTTGAAGTAAAAATCTGCTCCCGAGCCTTAACAAGTGTAGGTTCCTTCGGAATAGATAAATCAACGTCCTTTAAGTACCTACGAAGAGGAAGCATGCATTAGCCTTGCCTTGGGTGTGACTCAAAGACCAAGCTCCGACATGAAAATAAGTATTTGTAGTAGACAGGAAGGCACAACAATATATGTGAGAGTAAATGTGTGTGTGAATTAGTTAAGAGTGTCATAAATGAGGTAGGGTGTTGATACTACCCCAACCTTGATATCTGTCTTGTCTTGAGAATGAACACGCCGGTTTATTCCTAGTCTATATAGCAGGTGTCTGATCACGTGTGAGACATAATTCCACGAAATTCGGGACTGGCATCGCAAGCACGCTTCGTAGCGTTGTCTATTAGTTAAAAGATTATTCTGGATAAAAGAAAGAACCCTTTTGCTTTATCGTCCGTCGCACGTTCCTTCGGATTTAGTCATCCGGGCACGTGGACTAGCATCCGGTCCGGCAAGTGCCGTCCGAACACGTACGCCCAGCATGTATATACTACTCCTATAAAACGTTAAACACAAGAAATGTACGTTGTGGTATTCAAGGTGAAGTCTCTAATATCTTCAAGAAAGTTATAGAATATGAGAATTTCACATTTTAGTTATTTTTATAGTTTCAGTTACGTCTACAGCTAGTTTGACAAACAATTATATATAAGAAAAATAAGCACAACAAAATTAACTCCGTATTCAATTTATTCTTGTAATTACCTTTGTACATATCACATAAATTTATCTACTAATGGGGTGTTGGTTATTTAACAACTGACTTTGACAAAACATATTAAAACCTTACTCACATGATGTTGAAATCCAACAACATTTACTTCATACGAAGAACTTTAACACTCGATTAGCCAACTCACTGTGCTTTCACCAGAGGCTTTCTGAACAATAAGTATCGGGCTACTTGTTTTTGGTTCTGTCTTGGTAGGTGTTACAAATCCATCTTGTGATTTTTTGTGACCATAATTCATCTTGTGAACACATTAATCTTTGGTCTCGTTGAACAACAAAAGACGAACGTGTTGTAAGATTATATAAATATTTTATTATTGCATGAGGACAAAAGATTCCAAAATAAAGCATCTAGTATCTACAAGAAAATAAAAAAGCCACCTAACCAAAGTCTTATACTCAATCTCTTATACCAATTCACTCGACCATAACTTTTTTTCAACACTAAATAAATCCAAACAAGAATATATTACGTACCAACTGATATAAGTAGACGGTTGCTGGCGTGACAAAAGGCAAACGATGTAGTAAAACCTGGCATTCTAGTTAGTCAAAACAGGTAAAGACATTAATGACGTTTCCTATGGTTGATAAACAACCTCATTTTGGTCTTACCAAACACACTTCCATTTTTAATACATGCAACAAATATAAAGCTCGGTCACACCTTAGCCTTCTTTTCATTATCACTTTAGTTTACAACGTACACCTTTATAATATAGATTAACCATATATTTTAATGGCTTCTAAGGATGCTCATCTTTTATCATCCTTTGTTGCCACTTTAGTTTTTATGATTGCTTTCGCAGTTGTTAACGCTGCTGTCGATTCTGGTAAAGCCGGGGCTTTGGGAGCTTCTTATATCTTTGGAGATTCTTTGGTCGATGCGGGAAATAATAACTTCTTGCCCACGTTATCTAAAGCTAATATTAAACCTAATGGGATTGATTTTAAACAGTCTGGAGGACAACCTACGGGTCGGTATACTAATGGTAGAACCATTGGAGACATTATTGGTACGATCCGTATAAACTCTAAACTTTTCAATTTTAGTTGAATAATTATTGTATTTGTCATTTGTGCATACTAATAAAGTGTTACATTTATATATAGGGGAGGAGCTAGGGCAACCACGTTATGCGGTGCCGTTTCTTGATCCTAATACGACTGGAGATGCGATTTTATATGGTGTGAATTACGCCTCCGGTGGTGGAGGGATTATGAACGCCACTGGGAGAATTTTTGTAAGTTGTAAGCTTGATGCAATCACAATAAACTTTTTGTTCTAACTATTATAGTATTCGTTAGACCTTTCAAAACTAAACCATAGGGTTTGTTGATAACTATGTATTTTTCTTTAAAAAGGTAACATAACATTTCGAGTAATACTATTTGTAAAAAACATGGCAAGTAATACTATTTGTAAAAATCTAAAAGTGTAAAACGTATAATGCTAAAGATGCATGAATTTAAGCAACAGATGTACCAAAGGGCAATGATAGAATGCATTCATATTTTGTACGTAACTAAGTTATGACGAATTACCTACGGAATGTAGCAATTTGATTTGGGACGTTGGTAATCTAGTACTGGAAAAATCTTGGCTCCATGCTAATAGGATGTGATTTTACAGGTGAATCGGTTATCGATGGACATCCAGATAGATTACTTCAACATCACAAGACAACAGATCGATAAACTCCTTGGTCCATCAAAAGCAAAGGAGCATGTTATGAAGAAATCAATATTCTCAATAACAATCGGATCAAATGACTTTCTCAACAATTATTTGCTTCCGGTTCTCTCCATTGGAGCTAGAGTCACACAAACACCTGACTCTTTTGTGGATGATCTCCTTAGTCACCTCAAATCCCAGCTTACCGTAAGTCTCACCTTACAACATACTTAGGATCGCATTAAAACATAGGAATTAAGTTGCAACAACTACTTAACTTTATTTGGATGTAAAAATTATTGCAGAGACTTTATCAACTGGACGCACGAAAATTCATTTTAGGAAATGTTGGGCCGATAGGATGCATTCCATATCAAAGAACAATCAATCAACTGAAGGAGGACGAATGTGTGGCGTTGCCTAATCAACTCGCCCTTAGATACAATGCTAAATTGAAGGATTTGGTTGCACAACTGAACGATAATCTCCCTGGAGCTACTTTTGTTCATGCTAACGTCTACGACTTAGTCTTGGAGCTCATTACGAACTATGATAAATATGGTAACAATCTATATATATTGTATTGCATTTTTAAGTTTAGATCAAGTCATGTTAATAAATCGAATTGTTGAATGTTCTAGGATTTAAAACAGCAAGCAAAGCATGTTGCGGGAATGGAGGTCAGTATGCAGGTATAATTCCGTGTGGCCCAACGTCGAGTTTGTGTACGGACAGAGATAAACACGTGTTTTGGGATCCTTACCACCCTAGTGAAGCTGCAAATATTCTTATCGCTAAGCAATTGCTTCAAGGTGACCCAAAAT
The DNA here is from genome assembly GCA_030686995.1 of Artemisia argyi. Classification (NCBI taxonomy): domain Eukaryota; kingdom Viridiplantae; phylum Streptophyta; class Magnoliopsida; order Asterales; family Asteraceae; genus Artemisia; species Artemisia argyi. The sequence goes on from CM060708.1 coordinate 253,755,147, forward strand.
ATGTGACCCCAATGAATCTAAAAGAACTTCGTGATCTAAATCTATAGATACGACGATCAATGATCAAGTGGTGCTTTCGTTTTTTGTATTGTGGATATCTTGATGTTTTAGTCATTGCGGTTATTGTGTACTCTCTAGTTGATTTTATACATGTATGTGAACTGGAGCAAGTGTTTCTTTTCAAATAATCGAAATATTGATTTTGTCTACTTTTGTTGTTCACTACATTGTTAACGATCACAGCCGAAGGGCTTTTAGCATAGCTGTAAGTTCTTTGTGTAATGTTAAGGTGTTCCTCCCCTACAAGGTTTTGAGTCCCGTGCTGAACAAAGGTAATTTAGGGTGTGTGTAAGTTTGCCTTTCAAAAAATACATCGTTGATGACCTCAAAAATTCTATAACCTAGCTATATCATTTTTGTTTCCTTACACGTCATGTTAAAAAAAATATACAAGATGGACTTAACTAGCCGTGTAAGTTTTCGATAACCTACGACCCCTGGTTACTAGAGCGGATTACTTCGATTTTGAAGACGACACACTTGCAGCCTACTTATATATCGACAGAAAAGTAAAAAAAAAAAAACACGAGCACACAAGATAACCCTAACCAAATCGATTAGTATTGAAAAGAATGAATGTACAATGACCTCACCCCCTCACATCTTTATTATAGAGATGAGGGGGGAAGAAAACCAACTCTTAAAGGAGTTGAAACCGGCTGCTACTACAATGGAGAAACAATAGTCTCGACTCTAGAATGCCTTTGGACTGAAGCCATCGTTTGACAACCTATTTATATATATAGACATTGCATCAACCGACATATACATTCCCTGTTGGAATATAGTAGGAACTAAAGTTACATAATAACCCCTAGACTTAACAATACTAGACTAATATGGATACTAAATATAACAATTTCCACCTTAGTACCATATTAGCCTATACTGATACGCAGCAGCTCCAACCAACACTGGAACCTCGGATAGGGGTGTGCCTTCATCCACGCACTAGTAGCAATAACCGCTACTAATATTAGCTTAGCTCCTGACTTTATAGAGAGTCCCTTTAGCCAAATAGCCTTCTTTGCAGCCTCCATAAGTGTCATATACGCCGCTTCAGTTGTTGACAAAGCCTCTATGTGCAGCATCATAGCTTTTGAGCTTCCTGCACATCCTTGTATCATAAACCCGTACCTTGTGATTGATCTACCCATGACAGTGATCGATCTACCCATAGCGTAGTCAAAATCCACAAAAAACCTGTACGTCTGTCTGTAATCCACGATCGAACCTATCCAACATACCCACATCTACAGATTCTATGTCAGGTCTCGTGCAGACCATCTGATACTCCCGGCTTCCAACCGCATATGTATATGACAACTTACCATTCTTTTCCACATCACAGTCCCCTGATAGACTACCCTCCAACGACAGTATGGAGTGTCCCTCCAACAAAGTCTGTACCAACTTTTCGTTGTGAACCCTGGACTGTGACCCCCTCAGAGTATTACCACTCTGATCCCTAATGATCTCCATACCAAGTATATTTCCTTTTGCTTTGTCCAGCAATTCCTTGGTATCCCAGATCTCAGCCTTGCATCCGCAAGAAAAAACCATACCATCTATATAGAGAAATAGATGTATGAACATACCTGGTGTATACTCTCAGTAATAGACGTCGCTGTCGTTACTGCTTTTCCTGCAACCGTTGCTGAGAACACACACATCTAACCGAGCATCCATATCTTCTTTCAATCCAGCCTTCCACTTGGAAATCACCTCACAAGCAACTGTATCATTGAAAGTCAATGACTCATGTGTGTATATCTTCTCCACTTCAACAACTACAAAAGCAGCCTCATTACTGTTTTCTTTATACCTGTATAGTTCATGTGCTAAGTGTTGCTCCCTATCACGTGCTAAATGATAGTCTATCAAATCATAAGTTTGTACTTCCTGTGAACCAGCTACCTGACCGACATTCCCCTAAGGTTCCACCTCAAATGTATGATCCTCTAGCAGTTCCACCTCAAACTCAACTACCTGCAACACATGCACTGAACCCGCACATACACTAGAACCAACGAAAGTTTTCTTGTATTCCCCACTCTCATTGAAATCCATATTCCTATAAAGCACTCCCTTTGAAGTAACGTCATCTAACCTCCAAAGTTCATAACCCACCATACGGTATCCCAGGAATATGCACTTGACCTTAACCGGTTCAAGCATCCCTTGCTTATTACTAGCAAGCCAACCGAAAAACCCTAACATATCTATAGGAGTCTTGAATCCAATCGCTGATGATGGTGACCTATTCACTAGATATGTAGACCCGGTTGTATCCTCTACCCAAAAAACCTTGTACAGACCAGAATGAATCAGAAAACAGCGTACCTTAGCTAAGAGTGTCACATTCGTCTTCTTAACCAACCCATTCTGCTGCTGTATCCCTGCAACACCCAAATGTTTGGCGACCCCACTCTTCATACATTGTTGTGTAGAACTCTGATTACAAGAATCAAGAACATTACATGTCTTGATCTTTTTCCCATTCTAAATTCTCCTAACTACTTCCTACCCTTCAGTGTCTTCCCAGTCACTGCCTGAGCGTCCAGGGTATATACGCAATTAGCCATCCTTGTTCCTGATAAAACCACCAGTGAACCCTTTATAACCTTGATCCTGCCCGACTGCATTTTCACGGTAAAACCCTCTTTTTCAAGAGTACACAGGGATATCAAGTTTTGCCTTAATTCCAGAACATACCTGACGTTATCCAAAACGAAACTTGATCCATCCCTCATTTGTACTTGAACCTTACCTGTCCTACGTAAACGGCATTCCCTGTCATCACCCAGCAGTACATTACCACCGTCAAACTCCTCAAAATCAAACAAGTAATCTCTCCTGTATGTTATATGGTATGAGCCCCCTGAATCCATGATCCAGACTAACAGTTCTTCAACACTCATAGCCATAATAACATCAACACTGTCATACCCATCAGCTCCAAAACCGGATACCTGATCTTCATTCCTGACAAAACCTTGAGATTTCTTGTGATTATACCTGGGACAATCCCTCTTCAAATGCTCCTCAGACCGACATATATAACACTTGAGTCTGCTGCTTCTTTCCTGTGACTTTGACCACGCGCTACCTTTACCCTTCTGCATATCAGTTTGATCAAACTTGCCCCTCACAAACAACCCTTCACCACCATCAACCTTTGCTTCCGTCATCTTCTGAAGTTCCCTAGAATGAAGTGTCGCGACCACGTCTTCTAGCTTCAAAGTATTCTGACAATATAGCAAATTATCCACGAAATTACCATAAGACAATGGTAAAGATGTGAGTAATAATAATGCATGATCCTCATCCGATATAGCAGTACCTATAGCCGCTAAGTCACCTACTAGCTTGTGAAACTCATCAATATGCTCAGTCTCACTATTACCCGGATGCATGTGAAAAGTACGTAACTTCTTTTTCAAGTACAAACGATTAGCTAAAGACTTTTTCATGTATAAAGTCTCCAACTTTTTCAAATTCCCATGACAGTCGTCTCTTTGGTGATCTCCCGTAGGACCAGATCACCCAAACACAAGATCCCTTTTGTGAATTTTTTTACACAAAAACCACAATCTAGCAAAGTTACTAGTGAGTAAAAAACCCTTGCTTGATCGATATAACCCTAAGAATAAACCTTCTTAGAAATCGATCAAACCAAGAAACCCTTCAAAAACTAAAAACCTTTCTTACTCAAATATCGATTGAACCTCGGAATCAATCCATCCAACAAATCGACAATCCTTGAATCAAGAAAGTACCTGACGCCTTTTGAAGTAACCCTTGTCGTACTTTATTTTTGCAAAACAGATTTCTTGTAACCTAAGAAACCTTGCAACCTCGACAAGTCTTGGACTTTCTTTTCTCCAATCCTTTGTTCATTCTTTAATCCCTTTATTAATTTGCTAAACCTTGTGAAAAACCTCACAATCACAAACCAACAAAGTCCCTTGTGCAATACCCTTCAAATTATTTAATCCTTTATTGAATAATAATAATAATAATAATAATAATAATAATAATAATAATATACCAAACTATTATTATTCAATAATAATAATAATAATAATAATAATAATAATATACTAAACTTCACTTTCCCACCAAGTATAGATATTATTATTATAAACAATTTGAAGTTAAATTGGAACATATTTTTCTCCTTTGTAGTATAACGTTGACTTTTAAACCAAAAAGAAGAAACCAAGATCTGCTTCATGTTCTTCTTCTTTGTACCTCGAAAAGAACCAAACCAAAACCAAAAAAAATTTTCGATCTTCTGTACACCGAAAACCAACTACCTTAGAACTTTCTTTAACCCGTGGCGATAACCTCGACCACTCAAAAAAATCCAAGAACCTTTGAAGTATTTTCTGTCACAAAACCCGGACTCGAAAACGATCTTCGAAGAACCCTTAACTATCAACAACCTGCTGCTCCTTGACGTCCAAAAACCTGAACACCAATAACTTTTGTTGTCGAGAACCTGGTAGCCCAAACGGAATATAACTTCTGCTCCTTCCAGAAAACCGAACAACACAGAATCCTTCTTGATCGATCCTAGATAACCAGCGAACCCGCGAACCGAGCTCTGATACCACTTGTAAGTTTTCGATAACCTACAACCCCTGGTTACTAGAGCGGATTACTTCGATCTTGAAGACGACATACTTGCAGCCTACTTATATATCGACAGAAAAGTTAAAAAAAACACGAGCACACAAGATAACCCTAACCAAAACGATTAGTATTGAAAAGAATGAATGTACAATGACCTCTCCCCCCTCACCTCTTTATTATAGAGATGAGGAGGGAAGAAAACCAACTCTTAAAGGAGTTGAAACCGGCTGCTACTACAATGGAGAAACAATAGTCTCGACTCTAAAATGCCTTTGGACTGAAGCCATCGTTTGACAACCTATGTATATATATAGACATTGCATCAACCGACATATACATTCCCCGTTGGAATATAGTAGGAACTAAAGTTACATAATAACCCCTAGACTTAACAATACTAGACTAATATGGATACTAAATATAACAAGCCGGGGGTATCAATGTGATCCATTATCCAAGATAACGTGTAGTTCAATTTTTTTTAACTAAAATGTGAAGGTATTGGACTGAAGGTTTACAATAAGATATTTAGAACACCAAGTGAAAATCTATCAATGGTAATAAAGTCGATCAAGTAACATTGTATACACCAAAAGTCAAAAGAATACCAATCTATTAAAACTTCACTATTCATTAAGGGGCTATTTCTTTTATTTTTTGTAAATAGTATCTCTAAAGATGCGTGCGAAACATTTGCAATAAGATTCTTCAGAGTAATTGTTATTTTTTTCTATCATGAAACTATTAATAATACTTGTATATGCAAAGGGTATTTTTTTTTATTTTATTTAAATTATGTATTGTTTGTTTAATGTTATAGTTATTTTTAACGCATGTGGTAAAAGATCATATAGACTTTTTGTTTTCAAAAATATATTCTTAATGTTTTTCTTATCGTACCACGAAAAGCTGCATATTAATTTATTGACATTCATCCTTCTCTTGCTTTAGACATCCCAAGCTTATGTGCCTCGAGTTCATCCATAGGAGTTTTTTCTTAATCAGAGGTGGCAATTTTGATTCACTTAATAAGGGTTAATTCAGGTTATGTTGGCTCTCTAATGTGTTTATAATAATAATAATAATAATAATAATAATAATAAATAAATAAATAAATAAATAAATAAATAAATAAAAAAGACGGGTCACATGAGTCAAACTTTGTTCAAGTTATATTATAAATGAATTTTGATTATTATTAAAAATTTTTGGTTAAAGGAAACACTTTAATAAATTTTAGAAACTACACTACAGTTTTTCGTTATAGGGGCACCTGCCCCTTGTGGCCCCTCTTTATATCTGCCCATGTCTTTGATGGACGACTTATAACACGACGAAGTACGTGTACATATGCATCGACTTACAAATCTTAAAACCGTGACAATGGCCTAAAGATATATTATAATGATGTCTAGAAATAGCACTTTGGATGGTCAAATTGGGCAATGTTTCACCTATAGGGGGTGAAATGGTTAATAAATTAAGGCGAAAGGGGTGAAGGGGCCGAAAGCCACATAAGATGTAGATTTAATTCTTAAATCTCCTGAAATCAGTTTTATTATGTAGATTCATCATTGAATGTCAACTTCGTAATTTATAATCTATGTAATCGTTAGGATAGTGTGGATTTGTAGCATCACTGAAAGGTTTCTCTTGCAAAGTATGTTGGGATTGTAAGATGAGCTTGGTAAGTTTTTGAAAGAGTTGAAGCATAATATACAAATAATCTATGTTTTGACTTATTGTACAACTTATGAAGCTCATGGTTCAAGCTCATAAAGCAACAACAACCCAAGTATATGTGTGAGTGTATGTAATGTTAGGAAAATGAATATTCATGTGAAAGAGTCGGTCATCCAAGTAACATCTAGTAAAGGTTAGCTCGTAGCCTTATTAGTATACGTTTAGTTCAAGTATTATCCATGGAGTTGGGCCGGGTCTTTACCCACTTGTAAGCCCACTCCATAGCCCATTGTGGCACCTAGACATTGTATAAAGGCCCTTTCCATCTTATGGGAAGGGTTGGTTGTTCATCATAATACACACACACTACAAAGTGTGCTTTCTATCACTAGAACTTCCTACACTCTACTCTCTCTCTCTAACCATGGATTTGTTCTTCCATAATCCCCGACCTCCCGAATCCCATAATAAACATAAACAAGATCCTACAATTGGCATATGAGCTACGGTGTTTGTTTTATGTTGATTTGTGTGGATTCGTATACCTTATTAAAGCTGTTTTACATCACGATTTTTAGATCTGATTTTTTTTATATCTTTTGTTGTTAACACTTTCTAAACATTTGTGTGTATCCAAATGGTGAATGCTAAAGTCTAAAACTTTCATCTTTTGGTATAATACAAACTGTTAATATGGTCCCTCATCGTGGTTATGATGAAATAGATCTTGGTTTGAATAATTTTTTTTGTTTTTCGTTGCGTTTTGATCAAGAAAAAACTCAGATCCATATTTTTTTATGGAAAAGTACGAAAATGACAGGTGATGTATTTTGACTGGTCAACTGTGTTTTGTGGTTGCGTTTTGTCTGGTCTAGCAACTGCGTTTTGATTACAAGAAGAGATAATTTCATGGTTTTTATGAAAAGAAACCATGGAAAAATATTGTCAAGCCTTGCGTTTTGTCAAAGTACTGCAGTTTGTCTAAGTCAACTGTGATTTGACCATTGTAATTTGCTATAAAAAGTTGCGTTTTGTCAAAACATCAAGATGAAGAAGAGACCACGACCAAAAACCTTTATACCAAGAGTCTACATGACATCAGTTCTATTCTATCATAGGTCCAATAATCAAAAATGAAATGAAACAGAAAAGGAAGATTAGTCAAGCATTAAACCACAACAGAGCCTAAACTTATCAAATCCAAAACCAACATATAACAATCCTAAGCTAGAATCAACCATTATACCCTCACCTTCACTCCCCAACACTCAATCTAAACTGAAAAGCAATTACTATAAGATATCAGCTTTCCTTTCGTGTCTACAACAGAAATATCTGACCTTGAAGGTCAATCTAACAAAAGAACAATCATCATCGATCCATTTTTTTTGAAGCATAACTTATTTAATATCTGAAACTAAAAGAAATGTTAATCATAATTTTTGTGTGTTTCTTGAAGATGTGGAATAAATTAAGTTTAGCGTGGGTTTCACGGTTTTGCTTTTGTGGCTTTCATGTGAAAACTTCCCGGCAGGTCACCCAAGCCAGTACTACTCTCATACGAATACGCTTATCCGTTACATTGATTTGGCCCTCATGAGAAGACTTACGCACATTTATACAAACTCAATAGGTGCAATGTAAAGACGTGAAAACATACAAAATTATAGAACTCGAAAAATCTAAATCTCACAATCATTAAAAAAAATTGTGCACATTAAAAAAAACTCATTATTAGCATGACACGTAAACATACAATATCATTAAAAATAAGCCCCGAGAAACTACAGACTAGACACAAACTTGTGCACTTGAAAATAAATATTAAGCTAAACAATTGTACTTGTATAGTCATGTATTATCGCCAACCAAATATTATATCAAATTTATCATCAAATCAACATAACATGCATACAAATCATATAAAACAAGGGTTATTAGCATGGTTATCAAGATCGCGATCTTGATCGTAGGATCGCACGATCTTACAATTAGAAAACCTTGCAAGATCTAAGTAGGATCGGATATAGCATAGGATCGAAGTAAGATCGTAGGATCGCTATCGATCCCGATCCTACTATAAAGCCTAATTTTTATTATTAAACAAACTGTTTACTGAAATTAATCTCACTTTCTAAATTTTGACAAAATTTTACCCTTATACTTGACCCAGCTTTACTCGTGTTGTATTTCTTTTCTACCCAAATCGTTTATTAGATGACTAAAACATAAAGTAATTGCATGTATTACGTATTTTATATTATTACGATGTTTAAACTTTGAAATTTTCATCTATATTAACTTAAATTGGTCTTTTATATCGAATTTTATATGGAACTATATATCACTACAACCCCTATCTAAAAATTTTACATTTTTGTAGGATCTTACGATCCTGATTCGATCTTACGATCACGATTTTGCGAAGACAAAAATGATCCTGAGTATGATCGCGATCTTGATAACCTTGGTTATTAGCACAAAAAGGCGTCATACTTGCTATTTTTTGTCATTGTATGTTGCGTACTTTTTTTCCCCTCAACTTGACACCAACCATTTGAATTCGTGCTATTGTGTGTATTTTGTTACTATTTCTCATGTAAAATGACCATTTTATCTAAACTTGAAAAACGTGAGGGTAATATTGTTACAAAATACACACAATAGCACGATTTAAAAAGGTTGGTGTCAAGTTGAGAAAAAAAAATTCGCAACATACAATAATAAAAAGTGACAAGTATAATGCCTTTTAGTGCTAATAACCCATAAAACAATCATCGATAGGATTCTCAAGCTTTTTACCGTATATTATATGAAACTAAATAGTAAATATGATTAAAAACATACACAACATACAAATTCATATTCAAATAAACATGATACAGTTCATAGCATATACAACAATAAGCATTAAATCATACAAAAAAAATCATCAACAACAAAATCAATCTTTTAACCACAAAAGCTTGATTTAAATAGTATGTATCATACGGATTCAATGTCATCAAACATGATTTAAATAGTAATTGTGACTAATATCAATATTCAAATAAGGGAAAATGACACAAGAAAATGCATTGAACATTATTTAAATAGTAATTGTGACTAACATCAATATCAAAGGGAGGTGATTTGTACACCATTTCTTTTATTCATTCATCACTAAATCATGTATAGCAGTGTTGTACTGTGTGCATTACTGGTGTAATTTAGTGGTGGATGGCTAAAATAAATGGTGTACAAATCATCTCCTATATTGAAATAAGGGATTCAATGTCATCAAACATGATTTATATTATTATTATTATTATTATTATTATTGTTATTATTATTATTATTTGTGGAAAACTAGAAGCGGGGTTGAATAGTTTTACGTCTTTTTAATTTGTTATAAAAGATTGTTTGAGTGTTTTCTTTACTTTCAAAAATTTAGATTCGATAATATGTGATCTCAAGTCTTGCACAATATAAACAACAATAAATATGTATGATATAGCAATAATAATGTAAGTAAAGAAATAAATGAGAGATGGAAATATCGAACCGCGAGACAAGAGATTTATAGTGGTTCGGCTACAAGGACACCTTCCTTGCCCTACTCCACTCCCCGAGCACCTAGCTCGAGAGTTTTCTTCACTATATCAACAAGCTCCCTTATGGCGGAGAAAGCCTTACACACCAATGTACACACCACAACTTCGTCATAACTAGATCACACCTTATTCACAACTACTTCACTCCTATCTATCTTCACGCCTATCTACTTCACACCTATCTACTTCACAACTATATTCTTCACAACTATCTACTTCACAACTATCTACTTCCCAACGATCTTCTTCACACCTATTTTCTTCACAACTATCTACTCTCCAACTATCTACTTCACAACAATCTTCTAAACAGTCACTTTATCTACACACTAAGCAAATCTATCTTCTACCAAATATTCACAACAAATAACACAAAGAAATATGTGTAATGAATGATGCTCTAAAAACTTGGATGTGGAAGTCACAACAAGTTGTAATACTTCTTGTCTTGGAGGATAGAAGTATTCTTCTCTTGCACTTGAGAGGTTGATTTTTGGATCACTTTGAAACAAAGATTTATGAATGTATGATCAAAGGATTAAGAGAATAGAAATGGAGATCTAGAACAGAAAATTTAGGAGTGCAAAAGGTGAGAAAAATCTGTGGAATGAATCAGTATTTATAGGGGAACAAGCTACTGTTCTGGAGCGTGGCCGGTCCCCTTAATTAGGGGCTGGTCCCCTTAATCATTAAGGGGGCCGCCTATGAATTAAGGGGGCCGCCCCCTCCAGAACGTTGGAGTTGTTTGTCCTTTTCTGTGGAAGGTTTTTTTGGATAATATTTGCCATTTTTGGTTGGAAATTTGAAATCATATATTTATAATGAATTAAACATATTCTTTTAATTCCAAAAATGATTTTGTAAAAGATATAAAATGTTTATGACATTTTATAAAAGTTCTAGTGACTTATAAAATTTTTCCTTTGATCATAGATTGCAATAAACACTTTGTTTATTCATACCTTAAGTGATTTAGATGTAAAAAGAAATATTAATCACTAAATACTTGTTTACGTCATAAAATTTTAGTTCAATGAGTTTTATGTTTTGTAATTATCAAAAAATAGAGATATTGTTAATATGTTAACAATGTTTTTAGGCATTATTTATGTCAACAATATCTCCCTCTTTGATGATTACAAAACCTTAAACTCATTAGGCCTAAAATTTAATTTTTAGACAAGTATTTTAGACTTTAATATTCTCTTCTCCCCCTTTTTGTAAAATCAAAAAGGTTAAACCGATAAAGCTCCCCCTTGATGTATGCTCCCCCTCATTTGAGAGCACCAAGGAAACGAGCTATGGAAAGCTTGGCTACAAAAAATATGTGAGGAGAACAAGACATATATATGCAAAGCAACAATAATGCAAATAAAAATAAATTCATTCAAGCATATATGAGATGATCATAGAAATGATCATCATTACAACATTCAATATGCTTGAAGCATATTGATTACAATAAAACAAAAGAAGCAACATAGTCCTAATTTGCCAAAGATATCACTTGGAATTGCTTGAAACCCATGGTTGAGTGTTTTATTTGCTTGAGGGGAACATAATTATAGAGCTTAGTTGTTTGATGGAGAAGGATATGGAGTGGGGTACGGAGCGGAAGAGGTGGATCTCACGATGTTGTATCGTGTTAAGGGTGGTATTGGATGAGGACGAGTGAGAAGATATTCAATCCAAGAAATATCTTCACTCAAGTAGAGGATTTGTTTTTGAAAGAAGATGTAACAAGGGCAAAAGTGAGTGTGGTTTGTAACTTGATCCAAGTTGAGAGAGTGAGGTAGGCAATTTGCATAGGGTGATGATGGAGGTTGCCCTTTGTTGCGTTATGCAAGATGCATAGCAAGGAGATCACTAAGATCATGGATTTGGTTTATTTCATCACGGAACTTTTGCTTTTCCGTTGCAATGTGGAGAGGATCATTGTGTTGATACGGATGAATTGGGTTTGTGTAGTTAGAATTGAAATTGTTGGAAGTGTAGTTTGATGGTTGATCAAACTTGTATGGTTCATTATAAGTGGTTGGAAGTTGAGATGTGTAGTTTGGCATGAAAGAGGATGTTTGGCCAATGTTGTATGGTTTGTAAAGAGGGTCAAATGAATGTCCTTGTGGGTTTGGTGTAAAGTTTGGGAAGTAAGTAGTTGGAGGTGTAGAGTGATTTCTAACTTCTTTGGTTATGATGGATTTGTTTCGAGGGCTTTTTCTTCGCCAAACGGGTTTCTCCGTCATCCTTGCTAGCCTTGAGGCTTTTGGTTTTGGTTTGTTTGGAGAGGTCATGATGGGATGAATGGAGAGTTTTGAAGATTGGGGATATTTATAGTGTAAGATTTGTGTGCTTATGGATGGATAAAGTTTGTTTGAGAGATTAGGACAAAACATGTTGGTGAAAATTGGGAAATGTAGGTTGAAATGGGCTAAAAAGCAGAAAAGATTATGTAAACCCGACCATCAGATGGCCGGTCCCCTTAACTAGGGGGCGGTCCCCTTAATGATTAAGGGGGCTGCCTTACATAATTAAGGGGGCCGCCCATCTGGTGATTTCCAGATTGCCAGAATTGGGTTTTTGATAGAAAATTTGCAGAAAGGTTGTATTTTTGGGTTTGGATTCAAGCAAGTTCAACTCTTTGAGGCAATATAGCATCTAATCTAATCATAATATAGCATGCATGCAAAAACACTTAAGTAAAAGAGCAAACAAGCAATTAATAAAAATATAGAAGATATAAGCAAAGGCAAGGGCACTCAATCTTCCTAGAGTAACTATCTTAGATCAAAGGCAAAGGTAACTAGTGAGTGAAAAACTAGTGATGAAACAAGATGACAACCTTATGAGTGATTTTGTCCTAGTGTGTTCCTATATGCAACAAATGTGGAGTTGTGATTGTTTCGACTCCTAAATGCAAAGAAAAATAAACTCCCTAAGAAACAATCCAAAATCTCCTTGATTCGATTTTTGCTCGATTCATGAATGTCAATGATATATATTAGATTATATACTTTGACAATTTAAGTGAGAGTTTATGCATGATTTAGGAAAAAGGTTTTTAGCATTTGTCAATAATGCAAGGAAAATGATTTTCATGCAATTCCTAGATGTGAGAATAATTTTCAAGAAATTTTAATTGGGTTTTACAAGAGAGTATATGCAATGAAAATGAGGTTTCCCAATCTTTAATTTTGTGCGAAATAGATTCCTAGACTCAGAAATGGAGAAGTGGAAGAAAAGTAAATTTTATGCAAGTAAAAATTTGTGTAAATGCGATAGAATTTAGTCAACTTGTTCCATCATTCCTAATCCTAAACGCAAGTGGTTGAGTAATTCACGCTTAAGGGGTTTAGTGAATATATCCGCAATGTTATCTTCCGATGCAACCTTTTCTATAGATATGTTTCCTTTTTGTACATTATCCCTAAGGAAGTGGTGGCGTATTTCTATATGTTTAGTCCTAGAGTGTTGAACCGGATTTTTGCTTAAATCTATCGCTCCTTTGTTATCGCACATAAAAGGAACATTTTCTAACCTAATGCCATAGTCTATGAGAGCTTGTTTCATCCATAGTGCTTGTTGACATGCCTTTCTAGTGCTTAGATATTCGGCTTCGGTGGTAGAAATAGCAAGAGCGTTTTGCTTCTTTGAAAACCAAGACGTTAGACAACATCCCATAAAAGTGCAAATACCGCTTGTGCTCTTTCTATCTACGTAGTCTCCCGCATGATCCGAATTCGCATAGACGTTGGATTCTATGCCGGATCCTTTAGGATACCATAATCCTAAGTGTATAGTGCCTTTAATGTATCGGAAGATACGCTTAACCGCTTCTAGGTGAGAGGTTTTGGGATCCTCTTGAAAGCGGGCACAAAGGCAGACACTAAACATGATATCGGGTCTACTTGCCATTAAGTATAGTAAGCTACCTATCATTCCTCTATACTTAGTGTTATCTACGGACTCGCCTTCATCATCCTTTGTGAGTTTCACTTCCGGTAGACATGGGAGTTTTCATGGGTTTTGAGTCTTCTAGGCCAAATTTTTTAAGCATTTCCTTAATGTACTTAGATTGGTTAAAGAATATTCCATCTTCTAATTGTAATCCTAGGAAGAAGTTTAGTTCACCCATCATACTCATCTCAAACTCATCAAGCATGATTTTGGCAAATTCATCACACATTTCTTGACAAGTCGATCCAAATATAATGTCATCAACATATATTTGAACAATGATGAGATTTGGGTCTTTCTTTTTAGTGAAAAGAGTGTTATCTACCATTCCCATGGAATAATTATGTTTAATAAGGAAAGCTTTTAATCGATCATACCAAGTTTTGGGAGCTTGTTTGAGTCCATATAAAGCTTTCTTTAACTTATAAACATAATCAGGTTTTGCGAAGTCAATGAATCCTGGAGGTTGTGCCACATAAACCTCCTCATTGATAAAACCGTTGAGGAATGCACTTTTCACGTCCATTTGGAATAACTTAAAGTCTAGGGCGCATGCATAGGCAAGTAATATCCTAATAGATTCTAGTCTTGCTATGGGGGCATAAGTTTCTTCATAATCAATTTCTTCTTGTTGATTATAACCTTGGGCAACTAACCTAGCTTTATTCCTAGTTACTATTCTATTTTCATCTAACTTATTCCTATATACCCATTTAGTTCCTATGATGGTCATATTCATTGGATTTGGAACTAATTCCCAAACATCATTTGCCTTAAATTGATTTAATTCTTCTTGCATAGCTATAACCCAACTTTCATCTTTTAATGCTTCATTAATATTCTTAGGTTCTATTGCTGAGAGGAAACAAAATAAGTTATTTTTATCTTAGGCGTGTGACCTAAGGGTTTTTTGATTAAGATGTCCTATTATATTATTTAATGGATGTGATCTAAATTCTTTAATATTTACAATTTCGTTATTTCCTAAGTCAATATCTTCATTATTATTTCCTATGGGTTTTGTTTTACTAACCTCAATAGCTTCATTTTCGACTAAGTCATCATCTTCTAAATGTAATGTTTTAGGAGGTGGTGGTGTTTTATCAAATGTTACATTTAATGATTCTTCTACTTTCATAGAGTGTTTGTTAAGTATTATATATGCTTTACTATTTTGTGAGTACCCTAAAAATATTCCTTCATATGATTTTGGGTCAAACTTAGTAAGGTAATCTTTAGTGTTTAAAATATAACATTTACTTCCAAATACCCTAAAGTAGCTTAAGTTAGGTTTTCTACCTTTTAGTAATTCATAAGGAGTTTTTCCTAAAATTCTCCTAATTGATACCCTATTAATAATATATGTTGATGTATCTATAGCGTGACACCAAAATTTTTGTGGGATTGATTGTTCATTTAACATTGTTCTACTCATTTCTTGCAGTGACCTATTTTCTCTTTCTACTACGCCATTTGATTGAGGAGTACGAGGAGTGGAGAAATTGTGAGATATTCCATTTAAATCACAATATTTTCTGAATTGTACTTCGTTGTCAAATTCCCTACCATGGTCCGTCCTAATGGCTACTATTGTGCATCCTAATTTATTTTGAATCATTTTACTAAATATTTCAAATTTTTCAAAGGCTTAGGTTTTGTCACTTAAGAACGTAGTCCACGTGTATCGTGAATAGTCATATACTATTACTAAGGTATACTTGTTTCCTCCATAGCTCCGCACAGCGGATGGACCAAATAGATCCATATGTAATAATTCTAGGCACCTAGTAGTGGATACTATATTCTTAGCTTTGTGACTAGCATGAACTTGTTTTCCAATCTTACATGCATCACAAAAATGCTTGTCATATCTTAGGTTAGGCAAGTTTCTAACTAGTTCTTTAGAGGCCAAAGATTGTATTTGTTGCATATTTGCATGTCCTAATCTCCTATGCCAGAATGTGGAGTTTTCGTCTAGGGTTGTCAGGCATATCCTATCTGTTTCCTAGTTTCATAACATATATGCTTCCTTTCCTAATTCCTCTACCTAAAATCTTTCCATTCTTAACTATTTCGCTATCCTCTTCGGTAAAGGTAACCCTACATTTATTATTGCATATTTGGCCTATACTAAGCAAGTTATATGTTAAATTATCTACATGCTCAACATTTTCAATAGTAAGTGAGTCTTGAGAAATCGTACCTTTGCCAATGGTTTTTCCACGCAAGTCACTACCGAAAATAACGTTACCTCCATTGTATGCCTTATACGTAGAAAATAGCTTACGGTTCCCCGTCATGTGCCTCGATCATCCGCTATCCTTGATCCATTCGTCAGGCTCCAAGTCAATTCCTAAACATATTTCGTCGGTTACTTTGGCCACAAAACATTTTTCGTCTCTTGGTTTTTCCACTTCTTCTTTGTCACTATCACTCCATGTTCCACTAACAAAGGAGCCTTGATTTTCATAACCCGACAGCTTTAGACATTCACTAATGAGATGATTTGGGCTTCCACATCTAAAGCACTTTCTTTTCCCGTAGTTATCACTTCTATTTCTTTGGAACGGTTTTCTTTCGTCTCGTGGTGATCTAGTTAATCTTCCTCGTCTTTTGAAGAATTTCTTGAATTCTCTTACGGCCATTGCATATTCTTCGTCTTCACTCTCGTCACTTGAGTCATCATCGTCACTAGGTTCCTTTTTGGCTTTTAGAGCAATGGATTTGGTTTGTTCTTTCTTGACTTTGACCCTTTCCGAATCTCTTCTTATAATTTCTTCATGGACCTTCAAGCTGCCAAAAAGTTCATCAAGTGATAACGCCATCAAATTCTTTGATTCTTCAATTGCCCTGACCTTAGCTCGCCATTTTGGATGCAATGCCCTAAGAAATTTCCTAACACAATTTTTACTAGAAAATTTCTCATCAAGTGCTTTTAAACTTGTGATAATAGTGTTAAATTTAGCAAAAGCATTATCAATTGATTCCGCTTTCGGAATAGTAAATTGTTCATATTGTTGTACAAGAAGATCTATTTTATTATCTTTGACTTGACTATTGCCTTGGTGTGTAATAAGTAGTGATTTCCAAATTTCTTTGGCGGTTTTACACATAAAAATTCTTTCATATTCTTTACGTGGTAACGCATTATAAATTACCATTTTAGCTTCATTATTTTTAGCTAGATTCTTTTTCAAATCATCATTTTGTTTTTCAAAAGGTACAATTTCATCCTTTTTAGTTTCCGGATTTTGTTGAGTGGGAGGAAAATCACCAAAGGTAATAACATGCTAAAGATGAAGATCTTTAGATTTCACATAAGTTTCGAATCTATTTTTCCAATATAAAAATCTATCACTTTCAAATAGTGGTGGTCTTTGCATAGATTGCCCTTCTAAATATTTCTCAAATTCCATAGATCGTTACAAGTTTTAAAATACAATATATTTTAAAAATCTTGCTAGATGTGGCTCCTGATACCAATTGTGGAAAACTAGAAGGGGGTTGAATAGTTTTACGTCTTTTTAATTTGTTATGAAAGATTGTTTAAGTGTTTTCTTTACTTTCAAAAACTTAGATTCGATAATATGTGATCTCAAGTCTTGCACAATATAAACAACAATAAATATGTATGATATAGCAATAATAATGTAAGTAAAGAAATAAATGAGAGATGGAAAGATCGAACCGCGAGAAAAGAGATTTATAGTGGTTCGGCTACAAGGACACCTTCCTTGCCCTACTCCACTCCCTGAGCACCTAGCTCGAGAGTTTTCTTCACTATGTCAACAAGCTCCCTTATGGCGGAGAAAGCCTTATACACCAATGTACACATCACAACTTCGTCACAACTAGATCACACCTTATTCACAACTACTTCACTCCTATCTATCTTCACGCCTATCTACTTCACACCTATCTACTTCACAACTATATTCTTCACAACTATCTACTTCACAACTATCTACTTCCCAACGATCTTCTTCACACCTATTTTCTTCACAACTATCTACTCTCCAACTATCTACTTCACAACAATCTTCTAAACAGTCACTTTATCTACACACTAAGCAAATCTATCTTCTACCAAATATTCACAACAAATAACACAAAGAAATATGTGTAATGAATGATGCTCTAACAACTTGGATGTGGAGGACACAACAAGTTGTAATACTTCTTGTCTTGGAGGATAGAAGTATTCTTCTCTTGCACTTGAGAGGTTGATGTTTGGATCACTTTGAAACAAAGATGTTAATACAAATATCGCCTAAAAACATTATTTATATTTTACGATCTTTGCTAAGTTTTGTTAATGACAAAATATGAACTTTAGTTATAGTAATAACATCACTTTAGTTTTAGTCTTGTATAACTAGGTTTACATTTCTTTTTAAGCAAAACATTGTTTTTATTTCTTTATTTAGAAAGTGTCATGTCACATCATGCAATTATGGTAAGCTTGTGTGTTTGACTTACCATAAGGTCTTACACATTTTTGGAAGTATTCCACTTTTGATTCAATGTGTTTGACTAGAATTTAGTTGATGTGATCTTGGTTGGTTTGGAAAGATTTATTGCAAAACCTACTGCAAGCTTGGCGGAACCCTGGGGGTACACGGGCGGAACCCGTCTGAGGGTTCCGCCGTATCCGCCAGACCTGCTGTTTATTTTGCTATAAATACCAAGTCACTTGCTAATTTTCATCCATCACTTTAGGATATATATTTCATATATTCTTTCAACTAACTCAGTAACATTTGATTTGTGTGATCCTCTTATGTAGCAAGGGTGTTCACAAGTTCATCCAAGAAGCTACAAGTTTCAACTCTAAAGTTGCAAGACTTGTTAGCTTTGTTATGTATAAGCTTTGGTAGTTTATACTTCATTTGTATCGTGTGTAGAAGTGATTGGTTAGTATTTTGGGCCTCAAAATACAAAAGTGTAATGGGAGTTGTTGTACCCTTGTAAAAGAACTAACAGGAGTGGTTGTACCCTTGTAAAAGAACTCGACACCTAGCCTAGTGTCGAAAATAGTGGATAGGCGACGTTTGATTGGTTCTACCTTGAACTAGGACTCGGTATCTAGCTTTGTACCGGAAAAAGTGTAAGCGACGTTGTAAAGGTTTCTCCACCGGGAAAGGAGCTTGTTGATTAGTGCTTATAACTCTCGAGTTGGAAACTCGGGGCGTGGATGTAGGGCAAGGAAAAAGAGTCCTTGTAGTTGAACCACGATAAACAATCGTGTTGTGGTTTGATCGTTTTTTCTTTCTTTGTCTTTGCTTATTACATATTGTCTTTAGTTAGAATTGTTAACTACACGTAAAGCTTTTCAAAGAATCAAACAAGTAATTTGATTTTATATCTTTAACAAACGTAAAGTATTAAAAGATAATCAAGTGAAAAAGCGGTAAACTATTCAACCCCCCTTCTAGTTTTCCACTATTGGCATCAGGAGCTACGTTACTCAAGATCTTTAAAATATATTGTATTTTAAAACTTGGATCGATCCATGGATTTTGAAAATCTCAAAGAAGGGCAACATATTCAAAACCCACCGTTATTTGAAAAAGAAAACTTCCTTGAATGGAAAAGTATATTTGAAAACTATGTGAAATCAATTGATCAAGATCTTTGGCATATTATTTCTATTGGTGATTTCAAATCAACGAAAACAAGTTTTGAAAATCAAAATGATTATCTTAAGTTTGATAAAAACATTAAAGCTAAATTAATGATTTATAAAGCTTTACCGAGAATTGAATATGAAAGAATGTATTTTTGTCAAACGGCTAATGATATTTGGAAAAATATAATCAACTTTCATCAAGAAATATGTCAAGTCAAAGATAATCAATTCGATCTCACACATGAGTTAGATGTCGTAGAAAACCTAATAGATAGACGCTTAGTTGAAGTAAATACATGTGGTACTAGTTTAAATGTTTTAAATGAAGGTACAAGTGAAGGTGATTACTTGTGTCAAGCTCATAATGGCCTTGCTTATGATTCATGGAAAGACATGGATGATGATGTAGCCAACTATCCGGTTTGTGATTCTCAACTTGATAAAACATCAAGCAAGGTACAATTTGAAACCAAACACTTTTGCTTTGACACATTTATCCTAGAGTTTTCTAAACTAGAAAATGAGTCAAAACTATTTTGTAACATGGACCTAAAAGCTATCTTTAACACTGAATCCTCAAAATCTCTTGTGAATAGTTTTGAAAAAGAAATCATGTTAGAAGATAAAATGTCTAGACTTGAGAGTAATGTTGAAATTGATCTTGAATGCAAAATATATCTAGATTACAAATATGAAATTAAAAGACAAAACGAGAAAGGAAAAATGATTGCTAAATTTGAAGAAAGTTCAAAAGCTCTTAAAAGCGTTTTGAAAAGTCAAAAATCATTTAGTGATAAAACCGGATTAGGATTTAACAAAAATGCACCATCAACAAGTAAAACAAAACAAGTTGTATTTGTGAAACCTAGGAGAGAATTGTAGGAGAAATTTTATCTCTATTTGGTGCTCATGATAAAAGGATTAAAGATATCATGTTCAATACTTTTATGTGTTTGTCTAACCTCCTTGGATTCATAAGTATTTGAGTTTAGCTCTCTTACGAGACAAGATTATTTGCTTAATGATTATCGTCTTGGTGGCTAATGTATGGAGCTTAAAAGGTACACGTCTCTTCAACTTACCTTTCATTGCTTCTTGTTGATTAGCATTAAGATTTGTCGTGGGTAATGTTATTAGTTTTTACTCTAAGGTGTTTATGTTGTGTAAGTAATAACAAGGATTAGATCCTTCGGGATTAAAGGAGTTAGACACTTCATCTAGTAGGAGATATATTTTTTTTTTACCTCTTTAAACTTTCGGGAAAAGACACGAGTAACTCTTGAGTGAGTCTCACTTAATACTTGTCTACAAGTGAGCTAACTAAGAATCTCCTAAGTGATAAGACAATCAACACTTTTGTGATGCTTGCAAATCTAGCAAAACCACAATATTGCATTGATATTTGTAGTACAACGTCTTTTAACATTATACCTTACCTTTTCAATTGTGTCTTAAATTCAACCATTCTTTTGTTAAAATTTCATATAAGACACAAAAAGAAAAATTAATCATTTGAATTCATTAGGATGATTGGGAGAAAATGATTTATAAACATCTAGGATTTGCACATCAAATTCGACCCATAGTCTTATGATGTTGCATCTCTTGGACATTTACACTCATAGTGTTTTAAGTAAATAAACCCAAAGAGTCGAGGAGTCATTGAAATTAACATTCGATGAAAGACCACCTCCTTCTAAGATATCATCTTTGGTAGATGATGACTTAGTCGAAAGTCCAACATTGATAAGACAAGTAAGTCAAGATCAATAACAAGGAATATGAACTATTAAAATTGAAAAACAACATCTTTTCAAACATTGAGTCAAGCAATATTGACAAGGTCATAAGAACTTGAATCATGGGTCATAGTAGTGATTAAAACAAATTTGATAAAAAGTGTTTTTTGAACATTAGAGTAAAGCAACTATTAAATCAAAATAGATCTTTCAAAATAGAAAATATTGTAAATTTATGAAAGACTTTTTAATAACCTATGCAAGCTCCAAAAGAAAGGAATAATCACTCAAAGACATTCCTAGTTATTCACATGTTCACAATGATTAAGTTCTTTATGACTTATCAAGAATGAGATTAGTAAATCCGTAGGTAAAACTAAACATAGAGAAATTTTTGAAAGTTTACTTGTTCTCACAACAAATAAATCCAACATTATGTTTAGTGCTTGTCTATGTGCTTGTTTTAGAGAAGATCCTAAAACAACTCTTTCGGAAGAGCTTGTTTTGGATACATCAAAAGGTACTACACAACTAGGAGTATGGTATCCCAAAAGAACAGGAATAGAAACCATAGTGTATACCAAATGGAATTATGTCGATAATATGTTGATAAGAAAAGCACAACTGGTACTTGCACTTTTATACTTACTTACCCAATGATTCTCCAAAATGCTTAAGGTTCTCATATTAGTATCGGATGGAGAAGCACGTCAACAAGCTCCACTTGAACAAGCTAACTCGCGTCGACAACGGAATTCATCTTATCAACATTGTTATCCCTTCAACAAAGGAAACATCGACTTCAGCAACAATTCAATCCATTATGTTCTTAATTGACATATTGTGATCCGTCATCATCGCCTTGGTAAAAATGTTCATTGAGGAACATCTTAACTAAGAAAGTCTTATACGTTAACCATTCTGTCAACGTTTCACGAAACCTTTTGAATGAGAAGCATTCATCATCCCTAGACTTAGGCAAAGACTCATAAGACTTAAAACCATAGTTTTGAACATTAGGATAAAACCACAAAAATCAAGACAAATACTTTTGAATTTTTCCTTTGCTGTACCCACGGAACCCTGAGACCAAACGGGCGGAACCCTCCCTTTGGTTCCGCCTGGTCCGCCGAATCTGCAGCACATTTTTATTTTAAATTCGAAACCAAACATCTCTTTACTCACAACTTCAACTTACCAACAGCCATCCCTCACTCACAAACACCTTACCACACGAAAATTAGGGCTCTCACTTACATCTCTTCCAATCCAATCAACTTTGTAAGTATTTTTATCAAAGTCTATCATTTTCATCTACATACATTAACTAGAATCTTAGGGTTTATGTATAAACTTGTTGATTCATGAAAAACCTTGGTTGTAAACTAATCATAATTTCCATTAGTTAGGAATTGTATTTTTTTTGTTACTATCATGATTTACCAAACACACCAAGTTCATTGTCTTTCAAAAATCGCTAGAACACCACCTTTCACCACATTGTTAAAACAAATGAAAAACGTCATTAAAACATCACTTGCATAATGTCTCTTGAATGCTAAAGGGAATACATAACTAATATGTATTTTCGGGTACATTCAAACGAAGCTATATTGAACTAGGAGCGTTTGGGTTATCTTTTGTTTTATAACATAACTTGCATTACAATAATGGTTCAAGCATCAAAATGAGTCAAGATAACCGCACCTCCACACTGTTTTCATATAGGCTTATACTAGAACATCCACATTATAAAAGTCATTACTTTAAACTTAAACTTTGTGTTTTCTAGGAATCAACATGCCTCCCGCAACATTCTCCGATCACAAGGAAACTCTTAAGTACTTACCCAAACACCATAGGACCAAAGGCCTTACTAAAGATCAAGTTGAAACTTTTAAGAGTCTAGAAAAATGCTACGTTCATGAAGGAAGAACCATTGATCCATCCTTACTAAAAGGAACATCCATTCGCCAAAACTTCACCGCAATCAACTTTGATTGCCTCCTAGACATCGATGAGCAAATTTGTTCTAGGTTCATCTTAGAATTCTATGCAACCATAAGCCTTTTCTTCGATGACGATGGTGAGTTCTCACTAACCTTTACAACCAATCAAATATCAAACATCATACCCTTGAAAGATTTTGCAACAATTCTTGGTGTCCCTAATGTTGGTACATGTCTCTACACGGATAAGAGGCCCCTTTCTAGTCTTGATTCCATTAAGCGTTATCATCCTTACGACACTCCTCTTGCTAATAAGGAAGAAATTCGTGAGCATCTCTTTGTTAGGACCTCAACAACTAAGAAGAATCGTTAGGGAAATGTGGTAGATAAGGACCCTTTTGGTATGGAACTCAATGTGCTTAAACCACAATTTAAGAAATGGGAAGAAATTCTTAGAGCCAACGTTATAAGTTCCATAGGAAATAGAGATCATGTCAATACATGTCTTAGCTACATGCTCTATAGCATTTCAACCGGTCAACCTTTTAACTTAGCCTATTACCTAGCCAAAAGAATGGCCGACATATCCTTGGTAGGAACAACCGCTCTTCCTTATGGAATGCTTCTCACCCGACTCTTTAGAGCAATCTCGCCTATTCCTCCTAATTATAAGGGAATGTGCCTTGACTATTCTCTCGTTCCTCACATTTTTGTCCCTCTAAGTGATAAAAGAGTCTTCAAAGTTAAGGGCAAGCGTACTCGCTCTCCTTCACCATCATCTTCATCATCTGATATGAGCGATGACGATAAACTTCCTAACTCTAAGCTACCCCCTTTAGACTACCTTCAAGAACTTCCCGTCATTAGCAATGCATCCGAAGAGTTCAAGCAAACCAAAGGAATTTTCAAGTGCTTTGGAAGGTACCTAAGAAAGCTCAATAAGAAGATAGACCGGTTGTGAGATGTGTGATTAAGGAGCGTTTGGCTTATGTAGGTTTTAGAACTTTGTATGTGTTAAACTATGTGATTTGTATTTTTTTACTTCCATGATTTATTATTTTCTTTAGATTATGTTTTGTATGAGCTTTTATGCATATTGACAATATTTGAGGTGTTTGTCAATTTTTTATGCTTATGGAAAATTTCACTAAGTATAGTGAAAATCGTTAGCCCCCGGTTAAAGTCCTATGATATGAATGTCTACATGTCCATTTTTTGCATTTCCTAATCAGACATATAATAAATTTTCATTTTTAAGAGTTTTCGAAAAATTTGAAAATCGTTTCACGGGTCAAAAACGTGGACTGCCTACTTTTCCAGGCTTGGCGGATCTGGCAGCACCCTCAAATGGGTTCCGCCAGTGTAAATTCTGGGTAACCCAGTTTTGGCCCAATGAACCAGACGGAACCCAAAACAGGGTTCCGCCTATGTTTCGCGAGGGTTCCGCCAGTCACCTGCAGAAAATTTTTGTCATTTTTCTAAATTTCAAAATTTGTAAAGTGTCAAATCATTATCTTTAGTGAGAAACATCTTCCCTTACTTCCAATAAACACATTAGGATCACTATCACTCACTAGAACAATTAGGAAGTTATTTCCCGCCAAAAATTCAAATTCAAACATAACTAACCCAAGGAACCCTTGCAAAGGATCCTTCAAAACCTTTAGAACAATTTCAACCAAATCACTTCCCATGATCACTTAGCATTGAATGCATAAGTTAGTCTTTCACTCCACCCATTTCCATTGGATTGACATCCAATGATTTGACATGTTCTTGGATATTTTCTAAATCATTAGAAACCTCAACATTTGTATGGTAAAACATCAAATCCAAACACCCCTTCCAACATCTCTTCCACTCTATAAATTTGACAATTTTGCAACACTTCAAATCACACCAACACCATCAAAATCCCTTCTCCTAAAGCTTCAAAACCACACCTTTGAAATGACTAAATCCAACGCCTCATCCGAATCATCAAAATCCCTTGCAAAAACCACTAGGATTAGTGTAAAACCTTGTTGCTTCAACAAAACCATCAAATCAAGCTCATCATCATCAAGTGATGCATCACTTGACATTTCTTCACCTATCCAAGATTCCTTAACCTTACTACCTCAACACCATCCTCAACACCTTGCAATACCAATGTGATCACTATTCAAGATTTGCTTAATCTTGCTACTCCAACACTCTCTCCAACACATTGCAACATCAACATAGCCACTATTCCGCCACCAACTAGACCTTCAAGTGATTCAACATCACCTTCTCAACAATCTTAACCATCAAAAACTCCATCACCTCAATCACCAACACTTACACCAATGGAACTCTTCCATACACCACCAACGTCACCACTACCCTATTTGGAAACTTTAGACGACCTATCACCTAAATCATCAAGCCCTCCGTTATTGTCACTCTTTGACACCATTGCTCAAATGGAAACCCAACAACAACCAAGTTTTCAACCAAATGAGTCATTAGATGATGCACCTCATCAACCATCGTTGGTTGAACGTTTAGCTTACCGTTATGCTAGACCATCAATTTTTCCACAAGATCAAGGTCATACACACCTACAATCTTTTGTGTTTCACCCAATTTACAAAGACCTTCATGGTAATCCTTTCGGAGAACCAAGCTTCCGCCACTTTGTTCAACAACAAGAACAACCACAACCACAACAAGAACCACCACAACCACAAGAACCACCACCACAAGAGCATCCCCAACACTTTGAATCTCTATTTCCTTCGTATAAGAAAATAGAAGCATCCATATGGGAAAATTCTCCAAACCTTAATGATGAGATTGACACTCATTTAAACCACCTTCATGCCTTCAAACGTATGGTTGACTCTCAAATAAACCATATTATGGTTTTACAAACAACGTTACACTCATCTAGTAAACGAACCAAAAACACCTCTCAACTATCCACATTTGCTCCTTCGAGTTCAAACCATCCACCACCAACAAATCAAACCTCTCTTCCACCAAACTTTCCCCGCCATGATTGCGGACATTGCGAAAGAACCGCTCACATTAGTGAAAGGTGTCGAATGGAAATTTGCGAGCTATCTGAAAAAATGAGGTTTATCCTTGTTAGCCTTAAAAGTAATGTTATATTCGAGAATAGCATCTCCTTCTATGTACAAGGACTAGTTTAGACAATAGTGCTAAGTTAGGCTTGTATTCTAGTATAAATACCCCTCCTAGTCTCAACTAGGAGGGTTGGATGTCTCATTTGTATTTCAAGGTGTGTGTGGTTTCCTTCTTTCTCTCTCTAGAAAATACACACACCTTCCCCTTTCTTGAAGCTAATAATATACCATGTTTACTCTTTATTTCGAGCATCCCCGACCTCCTGAAGGTGTTTCTTGATCATAACAAGTGGCATCAGAGCTAACCGGGGGCGAATCGTGGTGTTTTGTGGTGAAAAATCGTGTTTTTGGGTGAAAAAAGCAGATCTGGTACTGTTCATCGGCGATCTTATCGAGTTAGACTTGAGTCTATCGAGTTTGGATCCATTTTTTATCGAGTTAGCATGTTTGTTTATCGAGTTAGGATCCTGAGTTTCAGAGGCTATCAAGTTTGAGAACTGATTAGCGAGTTAGGATCACGTTTTGTCGAGTTAGAATCAGATTTTTGGCGAGTTAGCCATTTTGCGAGTTAGCAAATCCTCCTTATCGTTTATCGAGTAAGGACCTCACTTGGGCTTACATAAACGAAACTCTGCCAAAATTGCTCAAGGTTACCGAGTTAGGTTGTTTTACCGAGTTACACGCTTTATCGAAGTTACAAGGCTTACGAGTTACAAGGCTAACCAAGTTTGAAGCTTACCGAGTTTGAGAAGGTTACCGAGTTAGCATGTATTATCGAGTTAGCCAAATATATATATATATATATATATATATATATATATATATATATATATATATATATATATATATATATATATATATATATATATATATATATATATATATATATTTTTTTTGAGAGGAGACTGAACGTTCAATTTTTACGCGGGATTTAAATTTTGGTATAAGGTTGAAAATTTTGGCCCGAAATTCAAATTTTTTGGCCAAAATTCAAATTTTTTCGACAAAATTTGGCGTAAAAATTTTTAATACTCAAAATTTTTAGGTAACCTTTGTATTGTATTTCTTAGTGATTTTCAAATTATGGGCGAGAAAATTTTCCAATTCTATTTTTGGAGGGAAAATCCGAAATCACTACGAATCAACCAGATTGAACTTCAAGCTTCACTAAAAACACACCACGTTTTGCTTAAACGATCCTGATCAAGAATCACAATCAAATAACAACGGCTAGTATCGGATATTTGTGAATATGGGGATAATTCGTTATCATTTATTCGGGTTTGAAGTAACGTTTTACGGGCGCGTGTACTTATTTCATCTTCTTTCTTTCTTCACTTCCGCGAAGATGACTTGTTTGGGCATATATTATTAGTGACGAATACTTGGATATCTAGTTACTTTTGTGATTCTTTCTCTCTATACTCACAAAGTAGCTATCACTTTAAGGAGTTACGTTGTAGTGCTCAGTGTCTCACGTAGTTGAGGATATGTCAAGATGGATTGTGCTTATTACACTTCTTTAGGGGTATATGGTACACCGTTCTTAGTCACAAGGATAGTACAAGCTTAAGTCACAAGTCTGAGGGACTTTACTTCATTCTCAAGTTCGTCATATCGGGTTATCTTCATATGGGGTTACTACAAGAGCCGTTGTTGATTCAGATGTTGATAAAGAGTAAGACAATTTCAAATGGTATTGTTAGTAGATTGGGTTTATAGACATCTTCTCACGGGCTTATGTGATTAATGATAAAGTGCTTTCAGTTAATACTTCATGTACACAATGTTATGCTGATTCCGATGAGATCGCAATCATCAGGGGAGAGAAATGTGTACATCGAGGACGCACAACAAGTTCACGTGATCGGGCTTAATGATTTATGAAATGATTTGTGTCAGAGATTGGTTGATTCTATATCCTTATCCTCTCAACTTTTTCTACGTACTTCTACCTTATCCACCTTCACCAATTTCGGGCAACAAATTCAAGATGATCGGTGTTTCAACTTGTTACTTTGGTGTTATCATTTCATGTGTACGTTACGGGCTGATTTGGTATATGCAAGATAACTGGAATGCATTTGGTGAGATGAAGATGTTGATATTTTATTCCCCCGAATGGACAATCTTGAAGAAGGTCGAGTCTACAGTCTGTTCTACATTTTCCGCTGCGTGTTTGAAGACTAAAGACGGTTTGCATTTAATTATCAAAAGACTTCTTCAGATTCATGGCATTCATCAGAAAGGTTGTCAGTTTGGGGGAGAGCACTAATTAGGGGAGAGTGTAAAGCCAGATTTAATCCCTAATTAGATTAGCTCACATTGTTCTTCTGCAATGTGACATTTCAAAATTTTCATATCATTAATTTTAATATTTTATTGTTTGACTATTCTATTTTTTTTTATAATTAACTTCGTCGGAAGTTATCCGCGTACGTCATAACACGTTCAATTAATTCAACCGCATCTAGACTATGTCTATTCTACACTTTCTATGCACCATTGTTTCCTTACAATCCTATTTTAAAAGTCATAATTTACATTTTACAATTTTAGGTAAACCTTGCACCTTTTACATTTTACGCGATTTAAATTTATGTTTTAAGGTATAACAACGTGAACCAACCCTAGACTATAATAATTTTTTTTATATTTTATGCATTTTAACCTATTTTCATGTTGACAAGTGAGTTTTATACTTGTCGTTTTATTTTTATAGTTTACATCACTTTTATCAAGAACTGGTGTCACCAAACGCGTTTTCAACTCACGGTTTCAACTTTAACGATGTTTAAACCCTCCGATGAATTCACCACTCATCTAAACTACTCAAATAGTTCATGATAACAAGTTTTAATATTTTTGAAAGTTTTACAATTTATTCCTACCCGATATTACATTACGCGTTTCAAAAACCCTACGTTTTAATTACCGGGAGCTAAATAAACTACAAAGTTCTACTAATAACTCATTTTAATCTAAAAATTCTGCATCTAAACCTCCACTAACTCTTCCCCCTCCTATGTGTCACACCATTGTGGTGTCCATACATAAAAGATAACAAGTGTCCACACATGTTATATCTTATGCATAATCACTAGTAACTAACACATAGATCATATCACCCATGCAAAAATTTCCCTCTCTTCCTTCCTCTCTTGATATCAACGACCTAAAACAGCTAAGATACACATATTTCATCAATCCTTTTACTAAATTATTGATCATAAATTAAAGATCTTGAAGGCCTAGTCTTGTTCTTGGTTTATTACACTCAAAACATCATCAAATCTCATTATTTCTTGGTTTCTTTGGGAAGTTGTTTCAAGTGTTGATCAAGATGGTTTAAGGGCTGGTATATTAGAGTAGTTTCAAGGTTAAAAGATTGAAAGAAAATGGTGCAAGGGTTATTGGTAAAATCATAGGTTTTGTGGTCCATTGTTCTTGATTTTCTTGTTCATCACTTTTGTAAGGAAACTCAACACTCTCTTTTCATTTTATTTCTATTTTCACTTCTGTAAAAGTTATATATCTTGATGTATTTGTATATTATATAAGTTATGTTGCTTGGTTAGGCTTGGTACATAGTTAGGAAACACTAAAAACCCTAAAGGACTAGACATGCAAACTGTGAATCTGATTCAGGGGTAAAAACGGAATAAACTGATTTAATCAGTAAATATTGGACCTAAACTAAAAATATTTAGTTGTAGCCCTATGTCTTGTGGTCATTTTGACGGGTATTTCATCAAATAACTCATTACGATGATTAAACTAGAAATATTTTCGTGAAACATGCCAGATTCTGAGTTACAGATTTAAATGGTAAAAATCTCAGTGATATGTTCATTTTCACTACTTGGCCCAGTTTTATGAAATGTAGGTAACATCTTAACTTAAACATGGCCGCAAACGGGGAATTAATTGGACTTGTAGAACTCTAGATATCACATTTTTCGTGGGACTGTTGTGATATTGAAAACTGTTGGGTTGAATACTATGGGTAAATGGATTATTTTTCTACTGTTAAGTAATTTTTGGTCTAGTGGGACCCACAAAACTTGTTAGTACAGACAAATACTTTTCCGGGGATATAAGAAACTTAATTTTTCGACATACGGTTTAATAGTAACAGATTTTCTAAGATGTACAAATTATAAAAATGTTGACAGCTTTGACTTTTAAAGTGTAGAGGATTCGAAAACTCATATGACTATATCTCTAAAACTTAATTTTGAACACTTGATATAATTCGGAATTATGTACCAAGCATAGGTAAGTTAATAACTTATATATATAGCTAAGTTGCATCAATGTTTATTTTCAAAACCTAAGACAACGTATATATGTTTAGGTTCTTCGTAGAGCTACGCGGCTATCTTTCTTCGCTTGCTTGCTCGTTTCATATTACCTCCTTTATTCACGGTGAGTTCATAGCATCGCCTTTACTTATTTAAATGTTTTATAAACCTCGCGAGGGGGATACATGCTAGTTTTACAAACTGAATACAAGTAGTTTTTGGTATGTTGGACCCGATTACATGATTTATAGACATCTGACATTGAGTATTTCTTGCCAATTAAGTCCCCATCATGAACCGTTAATTCCGTAGGAAATGCTAGTATTATGAATATGCATATTTGGCCTGGCGGGCCTGGCCGGGTGAGTAGCGCTCATACATCAACGGTCACATAATATTGAGAGATTACGTGGTAAATGGCAAATCTTACCTTTTCGGGGCACTATTAAACTAGGTCAAGGTTCGGTTTCATGAGCTCAATGCTATAAATCTTTATTACCCGACTTGTATTTGTTACATGTCAACTTAATTATGTGCGTATAACAACGTAGCCCATCGTATTTTAAACTGATTTATCTTGTATTCAACTGCTTACTTATTAAACTCTATGAATTCACTCAACCTTTGTGTTGACTTTTAGCATGTTTTATCTCAGGTCCGTAAGTGACTTTCGACTTGGATGGGTGGCGCAAGAAATGGATATCTACATGATGGCTCATGTTTAAATAAAAGTTTTCATTCGATAATGTTCTAAACTTTCAAAACTTATGTATCTTTTAACTATGTTAAAAACATTTGGGACCTTGTTAACTCTGATAAATTATCGAATGTGAGGTTTTAAAAATGACTTTGTTTTAAAGTTATTTACTATACTTGTACTATTTAACCAAATAGCACCCCATGTTGTATTCCGTTGCGTTAATAAAATGGGGGTGTTAAAGAATGGTACCAGAGCACAAATTATAGTGAACTAGGTCTTTTTGTTTTTAAAAACCTAGATTATAATCATTTATTTTTTTTCAAAATCATGAGCTTCCATCATCTTGTTCGAGATCCATGCGCGCCTACTCCTGAGCTTCCTATTTCTCCCTCATATATATATCTTAATCATACTATGTTAAGGATGATTATAGGAGCACTATAATTATTTCTTAACTCGTCCGATAATCCGCGAAAGTATCACTCTTATATATATAACCTTTTGTGCACTAAACTTCCTTGTTGTATTTTATGCTATTCATGTGCATTGTGAATTTCCATCCGGAAATTTATATACATCTTCGAGTGCACAATTACTATACGTATACATATAGTGAATATTACTATATGTACTTAAGATAATTTTTTTTCTTCCCTCTCTCGACTATCTTGCTTGATCCTGAAACATTGGTATATTTCTATATAAAGTTCTCACATGAATACTAAACTCTTCTAACCATTGTGAGTTACACGATGGTCTCTCTCAGACATTGTATGCGATTACAATGGTCTCTCTTATTTATCAGACATTGTATGCGATTACAATGGTCTCTAAACTCTTTCATAACCATATGTTATATCATTTCATATAACATCGAAACTTGTTACAATTTATCAATTTCTATTGGTTGTCTTACTCCCTGTGAACTCATGTTTTCCAAGCATTTCTTGTTTATTTTCTAAAGCATCATGTCAAACCCTACATCTCCTAATTATATATGTTTCACCAAATTACTAAACAAGTAAATATGTATTTATTCATTTTGATAATCCCCTAAAACTTTCTCATACATTGTGGGTGACACAGTGGTCTCATTTATTTTCAAAAAAAAAAAAAAAAAAAAAATCGTGAGTAATGCTATGATCTTTAAAAATCTTTTCATAACCTTACACAACGGTGTTTTATATGAAACCCGTCACATTCTATTTATTTACCTTGGAAATTCACTACCATTTATAAACAACTCCTTTATTGTCATATAAACTATCTTTCATTATATTACAAACGAATTTACCATTCCCCAAAGAATTACCCCATTATTACCTTATAAACTAATAACCTTATTCACTACTATTTCATAAACTGCTCGAACTAGTTCAAAATTTACCTTTTGTCACCTCTTTACAAATCATTTGGTCAATTACCTTGTAAAACTAGTTTACTACTATCTTCTAAACCATTTTCACTACAATATTAATACACTCCTTGCCACTCTCTTACAAACTACTTTACCACCATCTTATAAACTTATCCACTGATGTACTACTATTAAATAAACTGTTTGGACTAGTTTTGAATAAACTATTTTGTTATATTAGAAATCGTTCTGTCATTTACCTTTTACCAAAATTTTCACCACCTTATAAACGATTTTGTTATTATCTTATCAATTACTCAACCTTGTTTTATTAACTAAAACCATGATTTATTATTGCCT
Source organism: Artemisia argyi (assembly GCA_030686995.1). Classification (NCBI taxonomy): domain Eukaryota; kingdom Viridiplantae; phylum Streptophyta; class Magnoliopsida; order Asterales; family Asteraceae; genus Artemisia; species Artemisia argyi. The sequence goes on from CM060708.1 coordinate 253,788,226, forward strand.
CATGAACTATTTTGTTATTATTTTATTGTTCGTCATTCTGCAATAATTCTTATAAACGGATTCATCATACAAAAGCTGAAGTTCAGTAACTTTCTCTACATCCATCAAGTTCTCTTTTGAAACCTTCATTGTTAAAGGTCCGTGTTTCTGGCCCGATGTGAACTGATTTAGAACTGCTTAAAACTTCATTTTCTACGCTCATTTCCCTTATTTGCTTATGTTACACACTCATTTACTTACTTATGATTGATTCTTACGTATATACAAACTTATATCACTCTTTGTATATAAGATACTTATGCAAACTCCATACTTGTCCAACAATGGACATATCACGAGTATAACTAAGTTAAGTATTTAAAAATTTTATCGAACCTCGATTAAATATAGTCTAGTCACCTATATTTAACCTTGGGACAGTGGAACATAGTCTGACTACCTATGTTCGACTTAGATTTTTCAAATACTAAGAATAGTTATATATGGGTTATGTCTAATTGATCTTCTACTCGATCTTCGAGAATCACAAAATTTTTATGTGAGTATAACAATTCAGCAGTATTTATACGATCGAGCAAAACAACTAAACAAATCCTCACTCTATCTTTATCACGTATTGTCAACCTTACTCCGCACCGTATTTCTGGACGACGTGAATCGAACCGCGTCGTTAGTTATTCTAGAATTCATTCCTTATGAGTATCCTCATTTTTTGTTTCTTTCACAAGTGAATCGTTCAGAGATAAAGCGAGTTGAGCTCCGGGACGACGCTCTCTTAAGGGGTACGTACTGTGACATTTCAAAATTTTCATGTCATTAATTTTAATATTTTATTGTTTGACTATTCTATTTTTTTTTATAATTAACTTCGTCGGAAGTTATCCGCGTACGTCATAACACGTTCAATTAATTCAACCGCATCTAGACTATGTCTATTCTACACTTTCTATGCACCATTGTTTCCTTACAATCCTATTTTAAAAGTCATAATTTACATTTTACAATTTTAGGTAAACCTTGCACCTTTTACATTTTACGCGATTTAAATTTATGTTTTAAGGTATAACAACGTGAACCAACCCTAGACTATAATAATTTTTTTTTATATTTTATGCATTTTAACCTATTTTCATGTTGACAAGTGAGTTTTATACTTTTCGTTTCATTTTTATAGTTTACATCACTTTTATCAAGAACTGGTGTCACCAAACGCGTTTTCAACTCACGGTTTCAACTTTAACGATGTTTAAACCCTCCGATGAATTCACCACTCATCTAAACTACTCAAATAGTTCATGATAACAAGTTTTAATATTTTTGAGAGTTTTACAATTTATTCCTACCCGATATTACATTACGCGTTTCAAAAACCCTACGTTTTAATTACCGGGAGCTAAATAAACTACAAAGTTCTACTAATAACTCATTTTAATCTAAAAATTCTGCATCTAAACCTCCACTAACTCTTCCCCCTCCTATGTGTCACACCATTGTGGTGTCCATACATAAAAGATAACAAGTGTCCACACATGTTATATCTTTTGCATAATCACTAGTAGCTAACACATAGATCATATCACCCATGCAAAAATTTCCCTCTCTTCCTTCCTCTCTTGATATCAACGACCCAAAACAGCTAAGATACACATATTTCATCAATCCTTTTACTAAATTATTGATCATAAATTAAAGATCTTGAAGGCCTAGTCTTGTTCTTGGTTTATTACACTCAAAACATCATCAAATCTCATTATTTCTTGGTTTCTTTGGGAAGTTGTTTCAAGTGTTTATCAAGATGGTTTAAGGGCTGGTATATTAGAGTAGTTTCAAGGTTAACAAGGGTATAAAAAGTTGGGTAAAATATTGAAAGAAAATGGTGCAAGGGTTATTGGTAAAATCATAGGTTTTGTGGTCCATTGTTCTTGATTTTCTTGTTCATCACTTTTGTAAGGAAACTCAACACTCTCTTTTCATTTTATTTCTATTTTCACTTCTGTAAAAGTTATATATCTTGATGTATTTGTATATTATATAAGTTATGTTGCTTGGTTAGGCTTGGTACATAGTTAGGAAACGCTAAAAACCCTAAAGGACTAGACATGCAAAATGTGAATCTGATTCAGGGGTAAAAACAGAATAAACTGATTTAATCAGTAAACATTGGACCTAAACTAAAAATATGTAGTTGTAGCCCTATGTCTTGTGGTCATTTTGACGGGTATTTCATCGAATAACTCATTACGATGATTAAACTAGAAATATTTTCGTGAAACATGCCAGATTCTGAGTACAGATTTAAATGGTAAAAATCTCAGTGATATGTTCATTTTCACTCTTGGCCCAGTTTTATGAAATGTAGGTAACATCTTAACTTAAACATGGCCGCAAATGGGGAATTAATTGGACTTGTAGAACTCTAGATATCGCATTTTTCGTGGGACTGTTGTGATATTGAAAACTGTTGGGCTGAATACTATGGGTAAATGGATTATTTTTCTACTGTTAAGTAATTTTTGGTCTAGTGGGACCCACAAAACTTGTTAGTACAGACAAATACTTTTCCGGGGATATAAGAAACTTAATTTTTCGACATACGTTTTAATAGTAACGGATTTTCTAAGATGTACAAATTATAAAAATGTTAACAGCTTTGACTTTTAAAGTGTAGAGGATTCGAAAACTCATATGACTATATCTCTAAAACTTAATTTTGAACACTTGATATAATTAGGAATTATGTACCAACCATAGGTAAGTTAATAACTTATATATATATAGCTAAGTTGCATCAATGTTTATTTTCAAAACCTAAGACAACGTATATATGTTTAGGTTCTTCGTAGAGCTACGCGGCTATCTTTCTTCGCTTGCTTGCTCGTTTCATATTACCTCCTTTGTTCACGGTGAGTTCATAGCCTCGCCTTTACTTATTTAAATGTTTTATAAACCTCGCGAGGGGGATACATGCTAGTTTTACAAACTGAGTACAAGTAGTTTTTGGTATGTTGGACCCGATTACATGATTTATAGACATCTGACATTGAGTATTTCTTGCCAATTAAGTCCCCATCATGAACCGTTAATTCCGTAGGAAATGCTAGTATTATGAATATGCATATTTGGCCTGGCGGGCCTGGCCGGGTGAGTAGCGCTCATACATCAACGGTCACATAATATTGAGAGATTACGTGGTAAATGGCAAATCTTACCTTTTCGGGGCACTATTAAACTAGGTCAAGGTTCGGTTTCATGAGCTCAATGCTATAAATCTTTATTACCCGACTTGTATTTGTTACATGTCAACTTAATTATGGGCGTATAACAACGTAGCCCATCGTATTTTAAACTGATTTATCTTGTATTCAACTGCTTACTTATTAAACTCTATGAATTCACTCAACCTTTGTGTTGACTTTTAGCATGTTTTATCTCAGGTCCGTAAGTGACTTTCGGCTTGGATGGGTGGCGCAAGAAATGGATATCTACATGATGGCTCATGTTTAAATAAAAGTTTTCATTCGATAATGTTCTAAACTTTCAAAACTTATGTATCTTTTAACTATGTTAAAAATATTTGGGACCTTGTTAACTCTGATAAATTATCGAATGTGAGGTTTTAAAAATGACTTTGTTTTAAAGTTATTTACTATACTTGTACTATTTGACCAAATAGCACCCCATGTTGTATTCCGCTGCGTTCATAAAATGGGGGTGTTAAATGCAAGTAAAAAGATGGCAGCTGAGAAGATTCAGGAAGCTGAATGAAGGAATGAAGTTTGAAGACCACTCTCAGAGCTGCTGTGCTTATGTTTTGTATTTAATCTTACTTGTAGGGAATGTTGTAAGCTATTCCCATATAACATCACTTTGGGGAGATATTGTTAGCCTTAAAAGTAATGTTATATTCGAGAATAACATCTCCTTCTATGTACAAGGACTAGTTTAGACAATAGTGCTAAGTTAGGCTTGTATTCTAGTATAAATACCCCTCCTAGTCTCAACTAGGAGGGTTGGATGTCTCATTTTATTTCAAGGTGTGTGTGGTTTCCTTCTTTCTCTCTCTAGAAAACACACACACCTTCCCCTTTCTTAAAGCTAATAATATACCATGTTTACTCTTTATTTCGCGCATCCCCGACCTCCTGAAGGTGTTTCTTGGTCTTAACAATCCTAAACCACATTTTGGACATCTACAATCCTTGTCTCACCCATCTCAAGTTTAGAGTCTCCAAAATGAAACAAAACCGTTTCTTTTGGAAAATGTTTTCCATTAAAACCAACAAACCAAGTTTAGAGCACCAACACCAAAACCAACAAAACAAAACCGTTTCACCTACACAACCTTCAAAATAAAGCCCGCTACACCCTTCAACACACATTTTCATCCTTAAACAACATTAGCCTTGTTTTTGGAAAATGTTTCTCATTAAGGATAATGATGCTTTTCTTTAATAAATGTAGGATTTTATGTTCTTAGTTTCTTTTTGTTTTTCTTTTTATTCTTAGAAGTAAAATGTTTTCTTCCAAATTTCTTGTCTTTGACTTTCTATAAGTCGAATTTTACATGAATTAAATTTCATTCTACTATAAGGTATGCATTGTTTGTTGACCATTTAGGTATTGTGAGTAAACTATGCCTTGCTATGGTAGCATACATATATCTTGTGTTTTAGAAACTAACCTTCCTTTTTGTAGGATCATTATCCATGTTTTCTTTCCTTGATACTCCATTTGGGGGAGTAATATTCAAGAGGGAGCATGAGAATTGCATTATTCCACTTCGTAACTCTTAGTTGTGTTTCAGACATAAAGTGCTTTCATGACTTGTTCTACACTTGTCTTGTGTGGCAACTAATATTTTTTTTTGTAGGTTCAAAATCCATGTCTCCTTTCTTGGCACTCCATTTAGGGGGAGTATTGTCCAAGGGGGAGCATTTGGATCATTATGTTCTCTTCTTTTTGTTTCGACAAAAAGGGGGAGAATTTATATTAAACTTGTTTCTCATATTTTTTTCTAACTCTTGCATATTACATCTTCTTAGCAAAAACAAGTTTTAATACAAACTTTATAAGACTTAACACTAAATCTTGTGGCTTACTAATAAATAAAGTTTATGTTTTGTCATCAACAAAAAGGGGGAGATTGTTAATACAAATATCGCCTAAAAACGTTATTTATATTTTACGATCTTTGCTAAGTTTTGTTAATGACAAAATATGAACTTTAGTTTATAGTAATAACATCACTTTAGTTTTAAGTCTTGTATAACTAGGTTTACATTTCTTTTTAAGCAAAACATTGTTTTTATTTCTTTATTTAGAAAGTGTCATGTCACATCATGCAATTATGGTAAGCTTGTGTGTTTGACTTACCATAAGGTCTTACACATTTTTGGAAGCATTCTACTTTTGATTCAATGTGTTTGACTAGAATTTAGTTGATGTGATCTTGGTTGGTTTAGAAAGATTTATTGCAAAACCTACTGCAAGCCTGGTGGAACCCTGGGGGTACACGGGCGGAACCTATCTGAGGGTTCCGCCGTATCCGCCAGACCTGCTGTTTATTTTGCTATAAATACCAAGCCACTTGCTAATTTTCATCCATCACTTTAGGACATGTATTTTATATATTCTTTCAACTAACTCAGTAACATTTGATTTGTGTGATCCTCTTATGTAGCAAGGGTGTTCACAAGTTCATCCAAGAAGCTACAAGTTTCAACTCTAAAGTTGCAAGACTTGTTAGCTTTGTTATGTATAAGCTTTGGTAGTTTATAGTTCATTTGTATCGTGTGTAGAAGTGATCGGTTAGTATTTTAGGCCTCAAAATACATAAGTGTAACAGGAGTTGTTGTACCCTTGTAAAAGAACTAATGGGAGTGGTTGTACCCTTGTAAAAGAACTCGACACCTAGCCTAGTGTCGGAAATAGTGGATAGGCGATGTTTGGTTGGTTCTACCTTGAACTAGGACTCGGTATCTAGCTTTGTACCGGAAAAAGTGTAAGCGACGTTGTAAAGGTTTATCCACCGGGAAAGGAGCTTGTTGATTAGTGCTTATAACTCTCGAGTTGGAAACTCGGGGCGTCGATGTAGGGCAAGGAAAAAGAGTTCTTGTAGCCGAACCACCATAAATAATCGTGTTGTAGTTTGATCGTTTCTTTCTTTTTCTTTGCTTATTACATATTGTCTTTAGTTAGAATTGTTAACTACACGTAAAGCTTTTCAAAGAATCAAACAAGTAATTTGAGTTTATATCTTTAACAAACGTAAAGTATTAAAAGATAATCAAGTGAAAAAGCGGTAAACTATTCAACCCCCCTTCTAGTTTTCCACAAAAGATTTATGAATGTATGATCAAAGGATTAAGAGAATAGAAATGGAGATCTAGAACAGAAAATTTAGGAGTGCAAAAAGTGAGAAAAATCTGTGGAATGAACCAGTATTTATAGGGGAACAAACTACTGTTCTGGAGCGTGGTCGGTCCCCTTAATTAGGGGCCGGTCCCTTTAATCATTAAGGGGGCCGCCTATGAATTAAGGGGGCCGCCCCCTCCAGAACGCTTGAGTTGTTTGTCCTTTTGTGTGGAAGGTTTTTCTAGATAATATTTGCCATTTTTGGTTGGAAATTTGAAATCATATATTTATAATGAATTAAACATATTCTTTTAATTCCAAAAATGAATTTGTAAAAGATATAAAATGTTTATGACATTTTATAAAAGTTCCAGTGACTTAGAAAATTTTTCCTTTGATCATAGATTGCAATAAACACTTTGTTTATTCATACCTTAAGTGATTTAGATGTAAAAAGAAATATTAATCACTAAATACTTGTTTACGTCATAAAATTTTAGTTCAATGAGTTTTATGTTTTGTAATTATCAAAACATAGAGATATTGTTAATATGTTAACAATGTTTTTAGACATTATTTATGTCAACATTATTATTATTATTATTATTATTATTATTATTATTATTATTATTATTATTATTATTATTATTATTATTATTATTATTATTACTATTACTATTACTATTACTATTATTATAAACCGTCACTTTTCATTGAAACCAAAGAAATTACATGAAATTGGAGGGGAGTCTAGACACGATCTGTGCTCCCACCCCTTTTTGAATACACAAACTAACTCGATGAAAAATAAAAGCACCGCTCTTAACATTGTTAGAGTGGCTGCTGGCAATATCCCCGACACGCGAGAGTGTATTCAAAGCTTCCACATCAAGTTCCCCAAACATGGAAAAAGCGAAAGGGATGAACTTGTATCCATTGTCTTCACACTTGGACGCATACTTCTTTCTTTTCTTTTCCACAGCATTACATAGCGCAGCCCCAGGAGCCCATGTCGTTGCCCCAGACCCAGCAAACGGGGAGACCCCAGTCACATCCAGACATACGTCCTTACCTTGGAACCAGTTAAACAATAGCACATCTACAGGACGTAATTCTCTCCCTTCCTCCGAAAGAAATCCCATTGGAGCCTCTTTTTGCACCATAATCCCGGCTTTAGAGCATATATCAACAAGGATATCACGCACCAAATTATGCCTGAACTTAACACCCACTTCGCTAGCGCAGTGAACCGCGTGATCCCCCCACTGGTCCATACGGTGTACATTGCAACTCGGGCATAAGCTGCCTTCGGAGAACATAGGAACCGCAAGCCTGTAGCATAACACCGAACGAAATTGGCGAGGATTCATCCTTTGTCCGAGACCGTCAATAGGGATGGCGAAGAGGAAGTCCTGCGCATGCGGGGCGCGAATATTACTAAGTATAGCCACCTGCCTTGGACTTAATGAGTACTTGGATACAAAGTCTTTCTCAATGACACCAAAATAACACTTTGCCAAGGTTTTCATCATTTGGGGGGCAGAAGCGCCCCCGATGACATTGAGGAAGTCGGTGTTACAAGTAGCGTTGAATATGTCCAAAGCATGCTGGAATGAAGGGCCGTGTGTGACAATACCCGTTTTGGTGAGTATCTTATCCTGTAAGTCGTTCGTTTGCATCCGAGAAGCGAGGAAGGCGTATTTGACGATATCCCCCGCTGAAAGGATGCCAAGCCCACCGAGCTTTATTGGAAGGGTGGCAAGCCTCCACAGCCAGTCACCAAACCTAGGCCTTGAGTCAGTAACAATCTTCTCTGAAGAGGCACGCAACGTCTGATCGAACTGAGCTTGGGCCTCTGATAAGTGCAAGGGGGAACATGTTCTCAAAGCATACGATAGTTTCGAAACTCCTGCACAACTACGCAAAAGAAGAAGCTCACATTGCGGATCATTGAGTTTGTTAATTGCCTCAATTAAATGTATGGTTTTGGAGACCCTTTTGGAAGCCAAATCCCGACAGAAGCCTTCGTCCAAACTAACCGGACCACCAAGGAGTTTGACACCATTTAGCGGGCGAGCAATATTTATAGGAAATACACCCTCCACTCTGCTTCTAGGGTCTTCGACAGGCCAGAAGAGTTCCGTCTTGTCAACATTTAAAAACAAACCACGAGCATGTAGAAACGAGCAATATTATTATTATTATTATTATTATTATTATTATTATTATTATTATTATTATTATTATTATTATTATTATTATTATTATTATTATTTTATTATTATTATTATTTATTATTATTATTATGAAAACAATCGAAAGCATGTAAAAACAGACGAAAACATATAAACATGGACGAAAATGTGTAAAAGCAGATGAAAACGTATAAAAATGGTTGGGAATGTAAGAAAACAGACAAAAAACATGTAAAAACAGACGAAAACGTATAAAACGAATGAAACGTGTAAAAATAGATGAAAACGTTAAAAAAAAAGATGAAAACGAACGAAAATGTTTAAAATCGGACAAAAACGTAAGAAAACGTATAAAAACGTAAGAAAATGAAATTTTAAGTTATTTACTAACGACCGTTAGTGTAAAGGACTAACGATGCGACGTTTAGTACATACAATAACAAAACATGTCAAGTTTTGTGTTACAATGAAAAAAAATAGTTGGCAACATATAATGGGAAAAAGTGTCAAGTTCAATGCATTTTTTTGTCATTTTCCCAAATTAGAAAGAAAAAAAAATCTTTGAAATTGTGTAAGATGTGATTCAAGTGCTTATGTGGTAAAAGTCTATGTGTTGTTTTTTGGTGTAGTTACAGTTTAATTTTAGTCATAGTATAGCTAGGTGAAAGATATGCTATTAATTATGCTTTTATTGTCGTCTTGATGCATTTTTAATCTGAAATGACCTATAAAATGCTTATTTGTAAATAACTTGTAGCATACACATATGTGGTTGTTGTGCTTGAATCCATGGTTTAAGATTGTAAAAATATATGTTGTTCACGAATTAGTCGCTGAGGCTAGGCTAAGGATCTAAACCATTATATGTGCTATTCTAAAGAAAACTTTTAAAACCAAAAACACTATAGAGAACAAAGTCTTACAATCAAGAAAACCTGCAACAAAGTTTTTTTACTCACAAACAACAAACAAACTCTTAACGAATCCCTTCTTCAAAATGCAATATTTGTTGCTTTAATAAATCTTTTTTAATTAAAAATGACATTTTTTCACAACAAAACATTTTTTCCTAATAATTTAACTGGGTTTGATAACAATCTCAACCTCACAACAAAGCTAGCTCAGTTTACACCAAGCCCAAACTCAGCCCCATTCCTAATTCCCCCAACTATGAATGACCCAAAACCCTAGACGTGTTCATTTTTTCTGGATCTCAAGTTCTGAGACATTTCAATGGAAAATCAAGACACAAACCTTGTGGTATGGAATTTCCTGTAATATTTTTGAATCTTAAACATTCAATGGAAAACCAAGACACAATCCATACCAGTATTTGTGTCTTGGTTTTCCATTGAAATAAATGAGACACAAATATTAGAGGACATCACATACCGCACGTTCTGTGTCTTGGATTTTCATTGAAATGTTTAAGAACTTTTAATCAATCCCCTAAGAAAATGAATACATCTAGGGTTTTGGGTCATTTATAGTTGGGGAAAACTAAGAATGTGGTTGAGATTGGACTTGGTAAACGAAGCTAGCTTTGTTGTGAGGTTCAGATTGTTATCAAACCTAATTAAAGTATTAGGAAATAAATGTTTTGTTTATGAAAAAAATGTCAAATTGTTAATAAAAAAGATTTATGAAATTAACAGATATTGCATTTTGAAAAAGAATGTGATTCATTAAAAGTTGTTTGTTGTGTGTAAAAAAAACTGTCTGCAGTTGGTTTTCTTGGTTTTAAGACTTTGTTCTCTGTTTGATTTTAAGACCTTTCTTCAAAACAACACATACCGATTTAGATCCTTAGCCTAGCCTCAGCACTAGCACTGATTCATAAACAACAAATATTTTCACAATCTTAAACAACGCATTCAAGCACAACCGCCAACAACCACATATGTGTAAGCTACAAATTATATACAAATAAGCATTTTATAAGTCATTTGACGTGGAAAATGCATCAAGACGACAACAAAAACATTACTAATAGCATATCCTTCACATAACTATACTATACTATGACCAAAATTAACTATAACTAGACCATTCAACTAAACAAGAAAACAACACATACACTTTTACCACAGAAGCACTTAGACCACATCTTACACAGTTTCAAGAACAATCGCATATATTCTTTAAATATCAAATTTCAACCACAAGTTTGAATATAATCTTAAACAATGCATTCAAGCACAACAACCGCATACATTCTTTAAGCATCAAATTTCAACCACAAAGTTTAAACACGATATTAAACAGTGAATTCAAGAACAACAACCGCCCACATGTGTAAGACTGTAAGCTACAAGCATTTAATGAGTCATTTTAGATGCGACAACAAAACTATAACTATGACGATTCAACTAAACCCTTAAACATACTATTCCAACTATACTATGACCTAAAAAAACAACACATACCGATTAATAAATCATAAGCACTTTTACTAGAAGCACTACACCCAAACACTCACTACAAAAAATTGGTTTAATTTCCACACTTTTTTCTCCACACTTTAAAAAAAAATGTGTAATGGTATTAATTTATTAACACTTAATAATGTGTGAAAATTGGTTACATTAATAAGTATGGAAAAAAAATTGTAAAACAATGAATTTTCCACACTTATAGTTGTGTAAAAAGAAGTTAACACTTTTAAGTGTGGAGAAATCTAATAAATGTCCACACTTATAGGTGTGGACTCAAATTCTCCACACTTTCTCAAAGTGTGGAGTGCCAAATTCTACACACTTCCTTCATAATCAGAAGTGTGGAGAAATCTAATAATTCTTCACATTTAAAAGTGTGAACTTTTTTTTGATACAACTATAAGTGTGGAAAATATATTGTTTATATTTTTTTTCACACTTATTAATGTAATCAGTTTTTACACATCATTAAGTGTTAATAAACTAATTTTACACACTTTTGATAAGTGTGAAAATAAAAGTGTGGAGAATGAACTATGTTTTTGTAGTGACTTAAACATTACACGTAAATACTTTTTTTTTTCTTTTTTTTATTTCAGATTAAAAAAAAATACTAACCTTTAAGACAACATAAATAACTCGTTACAAAATATTAAAATAAAAAAAAATCATATACACCAAACTGATACAAAAACAAATGCACGTACTTTAATTAAATTAATCAAAACAGATGCAAAAACACGATACACCAAAATCCTACCATACTCCAAAAGAACAGATGTTTAGGGATAAAAACATAATCACATAAAAAACAAATCAAAATTTAATTATAAAGTTAAGAAAAATAAACAGGAGCGAAATAATAATAAATGAAGCAAGAAAGCAGTTTAATAATAGGGTTAGCAACTTAGCATCCGCCATTTTGTTTGAGAGTAGTGTTTTTGAGCAGCAAAACATGACCAAGTATATTTAGCTTTAAAGGGTAAACTACAGCTTGGGCTTTTAAGATGACAGATCGTGAAGCATTGAGCCTTTTCAAAGTCAATGAGTTACTAGAGATCTTGTAATTTGAGCCCAGGTACAAAAATTTGGGAAAAGTATGAAAGTGTATGATTAACGTATATTGAAGAGATAGTATGAAAGATCCTGTTGGAATTACAAACTTCTAAGTCTAAGGGACTTTATTGCCAATTATGAAAGTTATTATAACTAGTGTCTTAGTTGTGCTCTATGTGTCAAGAGAAGTTATGTTGAAGGGCTAAATTGTAACTTGAGCTTATATAAGCTCATATTCAGGCTTAGGGTTTCATAACTTGTACCAAGCCTCTCTTTTGTTCTCTTTGGCATTCACACACATACTTTGTCTGTCTTTAGATTCTTGATATCACTTTGATATCTTCTTGTATTTGTATTAAAGGATCATTCTCTTTATTTGATCCTTTTTAGTCTAAGTGGTTGAGTGATTCTGTAGTGAGGTTGATTGGTGTTTTCCTAGAAGAGATCTATCATTGTCTTTGTATTCTGTTTGGTAAGCACTCGATTGATGACTTATCTTCTATAACTGTTATTAATAAACACCAAAGGGTAGTTGACTGGGTGTTAAAGATTGTTGTTCTGTGTTCTTTACCATTTTTACAGATCTGTTTGGCTTAGATAAGAAAAATACCACAGTGAAAAACTAACACTTTGTTCCCGAGTATAAAACGGAAAGAAGATAGATGGAGAGGGATAAAAACATAGAAGTAAAGTGGAGAGGAATAAGAAATGATTTTTTATCTTGTGTTCCTAAGTAAAAAAAAAAAAAAAAAAAAAAAAAAAACTTTAAAATCAAATTCACTCCATTTCATATCAATTTGGAAAGAAGAATGTGAGAATAATTTTGGTGTAATTTACTATCCTTTATTTTCTTCTCATCTCTTAAAAAATATCCGGAACACAATGTTTTTTAATTATCATCCCAAATCTTTCCCTTTTACTTCAAAAAATAAACCCGGGAACAGAGTGTAAGGGTGTATTTTAGTTGTAAAAGAATATCCTCAAATTTCTATCTTAGTATTTTTAACGAAGGATGGGGTTTTTGTTGACATAAATAATGCCTAAAAGCATTATTAACATATTATTAATATCTCTATGTTTTGATAATTACAAAACATAAACCCATTGATCTAAAATTTATGACGTAAACAAGTATTTAGTGCTTAATATTCTCTTTACATCCAAATCACTTAATGTATGAATAAACAAAGTGTTTATTGTAATCTATGATCAAAGGAAAATTTTTCTTAATCACTAGAACCTTTATAAAATGTCATAAACACTTAAATATCTTTCATAAAACATATTTGGAATTAAAAGAATATGTTTAAATCATTATAAATATATGATTTCAAATTTCCAACAAAGAATGGCAAATTCTATCTAGAAAAACCTTCCCCACAAAAGGTCAAAAAAATCCAACGTTCAGGAGGGCGACCCCCTTAATTTTACTTGGCGGCCCCCTTAATCATTAAGGGGACCGCCCCCTAATTAAGGGGACCGGCCACGCTCCAGAACAATATTTTTGTCCCTTATAAATACTAGTTCATTCCACAGAATTTTCTTACCTTTTCCATTCCTAAACTTTCTATTCTAGATCTCCATTTCTATTCTCTTAATCCTTTGATCATACATACATAAATCTTTGTTTCAAAGTGATCCAAACATCATCCTCTCAAGTGCAAGAGAAGAATACTTCTATCCTCCTAAACAAGAAGTATTGCAACTTGTTGTGATCTCCACATCCAAGTTGTTAGAGCATCATCAATAGTATCTATCTTTTTGTAAAATTAGTTGTGAATATTTGATAGTAGATAGTTTAGTTAAGTTTATAGATAGTGTGATTGGTTAGTAGTTTGTTGTGAAGGAGAAGAGTTAGGAAGTAGATTGTAGTGAAGAAGATTGGTGTGAAGTAGATAGGTGTGAAGTAGATAGGTGTGAAGTAGAAAGTTGTGAAGAAGATTGTTGTGAAGTAGATAGGTGTGAAGTAGAAAGTTGTGAAGAAGAATTGGTGTGAAGTAGATAGGTATGAAGTAGAAAGTTGTGAAGTAGATTGGTGTGTAGAGGTTGTGATTAAGTTGTGACGAAGTTGTGGTGTGTACATTGGTGTGTAAGGTTTTCTCCGCCATAAGGGAGCTTGTTGACATAGTGAAGAAAACTCTCGAGTTAGGTGCTCGGGGAGTGGAGTAGGGCAAGGAAGGTGTCCTCGTAGCCGAACCACTATAAATCTCTTGTCTCGCGGTTCGATCTTTCCATCTCTAATTTATTATATCGTACATATTTATTGTTGTTCATATTGTGCAAGACTTGAAATCACATATTATCGAATCTAAATTTTTGAAAATAAAGAAAACACTCAAACAATCTTTTGTAACAAATTAAAAAGACGTAAAACTATTCATCCCCCCCCCCCCCCTTCTAGTTTTCCACAATTGGTATCAAGAGCCACGTCTAACAAGATTTATAAAATATATTGTATTTTAAAACTTGTAACGATCTATGGAATCTGAAAAATATTTAGAAGGGCAATCTATGCAAAGACCACCACTATTTGAAAGTGATGGATTTTTATATTGAAAAAATAGATTCGAAACTTATGTGAAATCAAAAGATCTTGATCTTTGGCATGTTATTACCTTTGGTGATTTTCCTCCCACTCAACAAAATCCGGAAACTAAAAAGGATGAAGTTGTACCTTTTGAAAAACAAAATGATGATTTGAAAAAGAAACTAGCCAAAAATAATGAAGCTAAAATGGTAATTTATAATGCGTTACCACGTAAAGAATATGAAAGAATTTTTATGTGTAAAACCGCCAAAGAAATTTGGGAATCACTACTTATTACTCACCAAGGTAATAGTCAAGTCAAAGATAATAAAATAGATCTTCTTGTATAACAATATGAACAATTTACGATTCCGGAAGAGAAATCAATTGATAATGCTTTTGCTAAATTTAACACTATTATCACAAGTTTAAAAGCACTTGATGAGACATTTTCTAGTAAAAACTGTGTTAGGAAATTTCTTAGGGCAGTGCATCCAAAATGGCGAGCTAAGGTCACGGCAATTGAAGAATCAAAGAATTTGATGACGTTATCACTTGATGAACTTATTGGCAACTTGAAGGTCCATGAAAAATTATAAGAAGAGATTCGGAAACGGTCAAAGTCAAGAAAGAACAAACCAAATCCATTGCTCTAAAAGCCAAAAAGGAACCTAGTGATGATGATGACTCAAGTAACGAGAGTGAAGACGAAGAATATGCAATGGCCGTAAGAGAATTCAAGAAATTCTTCAAGAGACGAGGAAGATTCACTAGATCACCACGAGACGAAAGAAAACCGTTCCAAAGAAATAGAAGTGATAACTACGGGTTATGAAAATCAAGGCGCCTTTGTTAGTAGAACATGGAGTGATAGTGACAAAGAAGAAGTGGAAAAACCAAGAGACGAAAAATGTTTTGTGGCAAAAGCAACCGACGAAATATGTTTCGGAATTGACTTGGAGCCTGACGAATGGATCAAGGATAGCGAATGTTCGAGGCACATGACGGGGAACCGCAAGCTAATTTCTACGTATAAGGCATACAATGGAGGTAACGTTATTTTCGGTAGTGACTTGCATGGAAAAATCATTGGCAAAGGTACGATTTCTCAAGACTCACTTACTATTGAAAATGTTGAGCATGTAGATAATTTAACATATAACTTACTTAGTATAGGCCAAATATGCGATAATAAATGTAGAGTTA
Source organism: Artemisia argyi (assembly GCA_030686995.1). Lineage (NCBI taxonomy): Eukaryota > Viridiplantae > Streptophyta > Magnoliopsida > Asterales > Asteraceae > Artemisia > Artemisia argyi. The sequence continues at coordinate 253,803,999 of CM060708.1, forward strand.
CCTTTACCGAAGAGGATAACTAAATAGTTAAGAATGGAAAGATTATAGGTAGAGGAATTAGGAAAGGAGGCATATATGTTATGAAACTAGAAACAAACCTGAGGATAGGATATGCCTAACGACCCTAAACAAAAACTCCACATTGTGGCATAGGAGATTAGGACATGCAAACATGCAACAAATACAATCTTTGGCCTCTAAAGAACTAGTTAGAAACTTGCCTAATCTAAAATATGACAAGCATTTTTGTGATGTATGTAAAATTGGAAAACAAGTTCATGCTAGTCACAAAGCTAAAAATATAGTATCCACTACTAGGTGCCTAGAATTATTACATATGGATCTTTTTGGTCCATCCATTGTGCGGAGCTATGGAGGAAACAAATATACCTTAGTAATAGTAGATGACTATTCACGATACACGTGGACTAGGTTTTTAAGTGACAAGACCCAAGCCTTTGAAAAATTCGAAATATTTAGTAAAATGATTCAAAATAAATTAGGATGGACAATAGTAGCCATTAGAACGGACCATGGTAGGGAATTTGACAACGAAGTGCAATTCGGAAAATATTGTGATTTAAATGGAATATCTCACAATTTCTCCGCTCCTCATACTCCTCAATCAAATGGCGTAGTAGAAAGAAAAAATAGGTCACTACAAGAAACGAGTAGAACAATGTTAAATGAACAATCCATCCCACAAAAATTTTGGTGTCACGCTATAGATAGATCAACATATATTATTAATAGGGTATCAATTAGGAGAATTCTAGGAAAAACTCCTTATGAGTTACTAAGAGGTAGAAAACCAAACTTTAGCTACTTTAGGGTATTTGGAAGTAAATGCTATATTTTAAACACTAAGGATTACCTCACTAAGTTTGATCCAAAATCATATGAAGAAATATTTTTAGGGTACTCACAAAATAGTAAAGCATATATAATACTTAACAAGCACTCTATGAAGGTAGAAGAATCACTAAATGTAACATTTGATGAAACACCACCACCTCCTAAAACATTACCTTTAGAAGATGATGACTTAGTCGAAGATGAAGCTATTGAGGTTAGTAAAACAAAACCCATAGGAAATGATAATGAAGACATTGACTTAGGAAATAACGAAATTGTAAATGTTAAAGGATCTAGATCACATCCATTAGATAATATAATAGGACATCTTAACCAAAGAACCCTTAGGTCACAAGCCCAAGATAAAAATAACTTCTTTTGTTTCCTCTTAGCAATAGAACCTAAGAATATTAATGTGGCTTTAAAAGATGAAAGTTGGGTTATAGTTATGCAAGAAGAATTAAATCAATTTAAGGCAAATGATGTTTGTGAATTAGTCCCAAATCCAATGAATATGACCATCATAGGAACTAAATGGGTATATAGGAATAAGTTAGATGAAAATGGAATAGTAACTAGGAATAAAGCTAGGTTAGTTGCCCAAGGTTATAATCAACAAGAAGGAATTGATTATGACGAAACTTATGCCCCCGTAGCTAGACTAGAATCTATTAGGATATTACTTGCCTATGCATGCGCCCTAGATTTTAAGTTATTCCAAATGGACGTGAAAAGTGCATTCCTTAACGGTTTTATCAATGAGGAGGTTTATGTGGCACAACCTCCAGGATTCATTGACTTCGTAAAACCTGATTATGTTTATAAGTTAAAGAAAGCTTTGTATGGACTCAAACAAGCTCCCAAAGCTTGGTATGATCGATTAAAAGCTTTCCTTATTAAACATGATTATTCCATGGAAATGGTAGATAACACTCTTTTCACTAAAAAGAAAGACCCAAATCTCATCATTGTTCAAATATATGTTGATGACATTACATTTGGTTCGACTTGTCAAGACATGTGTAATGAATTTGCCAAAATCATGCATGATGAGTTTGAGATGAGTATGATGGGTGAACTAAACTTCTTCCTAGGATTACAAATAAAACAATTAGAAGATGGAATATTCTTTAACCAATCTAAGTACATTAAGGAAATGCTTAAGAAATTTGGCCTAGAAGACTCAAAACCCATGAAAACTCCCATGTCTACGGAAGTGAAACTCACAAAGGATGATGAAGGTGAGTCCGTAGATAACACCAAGTATAGAGGAATAATTGGTAGTTTACTATACTTGACGGCAAGTAGACCCGGTATCATGTTTAGTGTCTGCGTTTGTGCCCGTTTTCAAAAGGATCCCAAAACCTCTCACCTAGAAGCGGTTAAGCGTATCTTCCGATACATTAAAGGCACTATACACTTAGGATTATGGTATCCTAAGGGATCCGGCATAGAAACCATCGTATATGCGGATTCGGATCATGCGGGAGACTACGTAGATAGAAAAAGCACTAGCGGTATTTGCACGTTTATGGGATGTTGTCTAACATCTTGGTTTTCGAAGAAGCAAACCGCTCTTGCTATTTCTACCACCGAAGCCGAATATGTAAGCGCTGGAAAGGCATGTCAACAAGCACTATGGATGAAACAAGCTCTCATAGACTATGGCATTTGGTTAGAAAATGTTCCCATTATGTACGATAACAAAAGTGCGATAGATTTAAGTAAAAATCCGGTGCAACACTCTAGGACTAAACACATAGAAATACGCCACCACTTGCTTAGGGATAATGTACAAAAAGGAAACATATCCATAGAAAAGGTTGCATCGAAAGATAACATTGCGGATATATTCACTAAACCCGTTAAGCGTGAATTATTCAATCACTTGCGTTTAGGATTAGGAATTATGGAAAAAGTTGACTAAATTCTATTGCATTTAGACAAATTTTTTCTTGCATAAAATTTACTTTTCTTCCAATTCTCCATTTATGAGTCTAGGAATCTATTTTGCACAAAATTAAAGATTGGGAAACCTCATTTTCATTGCATGTATTCTATTGTAAAACCCAATCAAAGTTTCTTGAAAACTATTCTCACATCTAGGAATTACATGAACATCATTTTCCTTGCATTGTTGACAAATGCTAAAAACCTTTTTCCTAAAATCATGCATAAACTCTCACATAAATTGTCAAAGTATATAATCTAATATATATCATTGACATTCATGAATCGAGCAAAAATCGAATCAAGGAGATTTTGGATTGTTTCTTAGGAAACTTATTTTTCTTTGCATTTAGGAGTCGAAACAATCACAACTCCACATTTGTTGCATATAGGCACACACTAGGACAAAATCACTCATAATGATCTCATCTTGTTTCATCACTAGTTTTTGACTCACTAGTTACCTTTGCCTTTGATCTAAGATAGTTGCCCTAGGAAGATTAAGTGCCCTTGCCTTTGCTTGTCTCCACTAGCTTATTATTAATTGCTTATTTGCTCTTTTACTTAAGTGTTTTTGCATGCATGCTATATCATGATTAGATTAGATGCTATATTGCCTCAAGGAATTGAACTTGCTTGAATCCAAATCCAAAAACACAACCTTGTGCAAATTTTCTGCCAAAAACCCAATTCTGGCAATCTGGAAATCACCAGATGGGCGGCCCCCTTAATTATGTAAGGCGGCCCCCTTAATCATTAAGGGGACCGCCCCTTAATTAAGGGGACCGGCCATCTGATGGTCGGGTTTACATAATCTTTTCTGCTTTTTAGCCCACTTCAACCTACATTTCTCAATTTTCACCAACATATTTTGTCCTAATCTCCCAAACAAACTTTATCCATCCTTAAACACACAAATCTTACACTATAAATATCCCCACTCTTCAAAACTCTCCATTCATCCCATCATGACCTCTCCAAACAAACCAAAACCAAAAGCTTCAAGGCTAGCAAGGATGACGGAAAAACCCGTTTGGCGAAGAAAAAGCCCTCGAAACAAATCCATAATAACCAATGAAGTTGGAAATTACTCAACACCTCCAACTATTTACTTCCCAAATTTTACACCAAACCCACAAGGAAATTCATTTGATCCTCATTACAAACCATTTAACATTGGCCAAACATCTTCTTTCATGCCAAACTACACATCTCAACCTCCACCCACTTATAATGATCCATACAAGTTTGATCAACCATCAAACTATAATTCCAACTACACAAACCCAATTCATCCATATCAACACAATGATTCTCTCCACATTGCCACGGAAAAGCAAAAGTTCCGTGATGAAATAAACCAAATCCATGATCTTAGTGATCTCCTTGCTATGCATCTTGCACAACGCAACAAAGGGCAACCTCCATCATCACCCTATGCAAATTGCCTACCCCACTCTCTCAACTTGGATCAAGTTACAAACCACACTCACTTTTGTCCTTGTTGCATCTTCCTTCAAAAACAAATCCTCTACTTGAGTGAAGATATTTCTTGGATTGAATATCCTCTCACTCGTCCTCACCCAATACCACCCTTAACTCGATACAACATAGTGAGATCCACCTCTTCCGCACCATACCCCACTCCATATCCTTCTCCATCAAACAATTAAGCTTTATGCTTATGTTCCACTCAAGCAAATAAAACACTCAACCATGGGTTGAAAGCAAGTCCAAGTGTCCTCTTCGGCAATATAGGACTATGTTGTTTCTTTTGTTTTATTGTAATCAATATGCTTCAAGCATATTGAATGTTGTAATGATGATTATTTCTATGATTGTCTCTTATATGCTTGAATGAATCTATTTTTATTTGCATAATTGTTGCTTTGTATATATATGTCTTGTTTTCCTTACATATTTTTTGTAGCCAAAATTTCCATAGCTCGTTTCCTTGGTTCTCTCAAATAAGGGGGAGCATACATCAAGGGGGAGCTTTCTACCCGTTTAACTTCTTCTATGAAACTTACTCGGTTTAACCTTTTTGATTTTACAAAAAGAGGAAGAAGAGAATAATAAACTCTAAAATACTTGTCTAAAAATAAATTTTAGACCTAATGAGTTTAAGGTTTTGTAATAATCAAAAAGGGGGAGATTGTTGACATAAATAATGCGTAAAAACATTATTAACATATTATCAATATCTCTATGTTTTGATAATTACAAAACATAAACCCATTGATCTAAAATTTATGACGTAAACAAGTATTTAGTGATTAATATTCTCTTTTTTTTCATCCAAATTACTTAAGGTATGAATAAATAAAGTATTTATTGTAATCTATGATCAAAGGAAAATTTTTCTTAATCACTAGAACCTTTGTAAAATGTCATAAACACTTAAATATCTTTCATAAAACATTTTTGGAATTAAAAGAATATGTTTAAATCATTATAAATATATGATTTCAAATTTCCAACCAAAAATGGAAAATTCTATCCAGAAAAACCTTCCCCACAAAAGGTCAAAAGAATCCAACGTTCAGGAGGGCGGCCCCCTTAATCATTAAGGGGACCGCCCCCTAATTAAGGGGACCGGCCACGCTCCAGAACAGTATTTTTGTCCCTTATAAATACTAGTTCATTCCACATAATTTTCTTACCTTTTGCACTCCTAAACTTTCTGTTCTAGATCTCTATTTCTATTCTCTTAATCATTTGATCATACATACATAATTCTTTGTTTCAAAGTGATCCAAACATCATCCTCTCAAGTGCAGGAGAATAATACTTCTATCCTCTTAAACAAGAAGTATTACAACTTGTTGTGATCTTCACATCCAAGTTGTTGAGCATCATCAATAGTATCTATCTCTTTGTGAAATTAGTTGTGAATATTTGATAGTAGATAGTTTAGTTAAGTTTATAGATAGTGTGATTGGTTAGTAGTTTGTTGTGAAGGAGAAGAGTTAGGAAGTAGATTGTATTGAAGAAGATTGGTGTGAAGTAGATATGTGTGAAGTAGAAAGTTGTGAAGAAGATTGGTGTGAAGTAGATAGGTGTGAAGTAGAAAGTTGTGAAGAAGAATTGGTGTGAAGTATATAGGTGTGAAGTAGAAAGTTGTGAAGTAGATTGGTGTGTAGAGGTTGTGTAGAAGTTGTGTAGAAGTTGTGACGAAGTTGTGGTGTGTACATTGGTGTGTAAGGTTTTCTCCGCCATAAAGGAGCTTGTTGACATAGTGAAGAAAACTCTCGAGTTAGGTGCTCGGGGAGTGGAGTAGGGCAAAGAAGGTGTCCTTATAGCCGAACCACTATAAATCTCTTGTCTCGCGGTTCGATCTTTCCATCTCTAATTTATTTCTTTACTTACATTATTATTGCTATATCGTACATATTTATTGTTGTTCATATTGTGCAAGACTTGAAATCACATATTATCGAATCTAAATTTTTGAAAATAAAGAAAACACTCAAACAATCTTTTGTAACAAATTAAAAAGACGTACAACTATTCAACCCTTTTATAGTTTTCCACAGTTTTAAATCTAAAAAGGTATAAAAAAAATATAGAAAACATGTTAAGATTATATTTTAAAAATAATAAGTGATTTGTAAAAGATGTGCATGGAAAGATATTGAGAAGTGTAAATAGCTCTTTGCAAAACTATAGTTAGCTATTTACTTTCTTATAAAAGCTTTTAAAAAATTTGTGTCTAATTATACTTGGTTAATCCGATGGTGTAACACTGTAACCCTTAACTCAATCAAAGTACCAAAAATGCGCACCACAATATTGACATACTTGATTGCAATTTCCGATATCCAAATATGCAGATGAGAGCTGTTAGAGTTAAAGATGATAATGTTTATCAAGGAAAACTCAGAATTCAAGATAGATATTTATGTGTCATAAACCTTGCGAAGATGACTCGTCATAGGATCCCTGTGCAACGTCAATGCATTTAGCCAATATTTTGTTTCTCGCATGTAATTGTCGAGGTGACTGAATGGCGTTAACGACAAGCAATTTGAACTTCCATTACAAAAATGACGCTTTCTTTCTTCCCTTTTCATACGTATAGCTAGCAACTATTTGATAGAAAAAACAACTTCATAGTAATGTAAATGATACTCCCTCCGTCCCAAAATTATAGTCTCCTTTTGACTTTTTCGGTCTTTATTGTTCAACTTTGACCTTGAATATTTTTGTTTATATTACATAATACTTGATGCAAAATATATGAATAGATTGAGTTTTAAATGTATTTTTTATTGGTATAATTTTCATCAACTATTGTATAACACAAACAAAAATATTTAAAGTCAAAATTGAGAAAGAAAGACCGAAAAAGTCAAAAGGGGACTATAATTTTGGGACGGAGGTAGTAATAGCATAGAATCATCTATCATATATGAAGGGAAGGCAACACAAAATATCCATTAGTATAGGAATAAGTTATAAAGTCATCAACGAAGATATATTTTAAAGAACATATATACATCAAAGATATAGAAGGCACCAACCATTAATATAACCAAAAAAACCTCTCGCACGCACCTAAGATCATCAAATGCATTGCTGAACAAATTCCTATAATTAACTAGCAAGTTTCAAAGTTCATTAAATTAAAAGGACGTAAAATTAAAAAAATACAAGAACACAAGTAAATAATTCATTTACTACAACCCCTTGCATTATTGTAAGATCATGATTTATGTACTAAGTACTCATGGGTATCTAGAAACTATTTCCTGCAAATAAACGGTTAGATCTTTGGCTTTTGACAGCATGATCATATGACCAGCTCCCGGAAAAGATTTCACTTCGTTTGGAGGACTATCTTTTATGACAAATCTTTGAAATTCTTCGTCCATGACTTGATCTCCTTCGCATACAATATAAACCCTACTTGTTGATCCGTATTTTTCTTTAGTTAGAAGAGAATCCTTACTCATGTCCTCGAAGTAAAACGCACTTGGTCTTGTCAACATCTTCGCCAATGCCAAGTCCTACATCAAGCCAGTTAGAGATGTATAAACGATCAAATATACAAATGTTAATGGACAAGATGAGCATTGCTACAAATAAATTTTGTCAACAGACAGGATTGTCGTCCACGGGGACCAAGAGACCTGTTGGTATATATTATCCAATGTCCCCACCTCCTTTAAATGGGTCTAAGGTGAAATAGTTGGGATGTCCATTATTGGTTAATAAGAAAATAAAAACTGACTATGGTATGTTAATTAACCAGATTAATATGTGGAACTTTGAAGAGCTGGTCCATATATATAGGTCATCTTAAAGTAAACTACACACTTTAATTACACCTAGATCAATGTACACATAACTAGTAAAAGTGATATATTTATGATCTGTTTAAAAAGAATTTCTTACATCATCATATAAAAATCATTGTGATTGTCATGAAACTATGAAAGGTAGTTTTGTGTGCCTACAGATCGGTGCACATTGGTTTCACTATTATTCATGCCTTTTTCGAATCTAATTGTTAGGAAATATTTAATGTTAAGCGTAAAATGAAAGAAAATTCAGGGGGAAACATACAATAATATAGAGTAGTAAATTCTACAATTATTTTGGAAATTCTCCGTAATTAACTTTGTTTAGATTCAATGTAAGGCATCCTATTTTCACAAGTAATTATAAGAATTGATAAACTGTAAGTTTTATGTATTATTTTGGGTAGCCAGCTTTCATATTTTTCGAGTATACATAAATTGAGGGACGGAAAGAATTTATAAGGTTTATTACATTTCCCCTATAATTTATGATAGACAATTAGACGTATGAAATACACATCACAAGAGTCCAATTCTAAGAGCATTTGCACCGCAAGATTTTTGAAAGGCTTTTATAAAAGCTTTTTACTATTTGACAAAGTCTTTCAATGACTTTTTTGCATTGCATATATAGACTTTTCTAAAAGCTTTTGCCAATGACTTTGCAAACTAAAACCGGTTGAAGCTTTTAAAGGTTTTAGCAATTACAATAACTTTTTGATATTAAAAAAGTAATATAATTAAATGTTAAAAAGCTTTTAAAGGTTTTAGCATTGTAGTTGCTCTAAGTACGTGCACTGTGCACATGTCGCTCATGTTTGCCGTTGTTTGTTGGGTTACATTGTTTTTGTGATCCTAGCTAGTTTCTAATCTAACGAAAGAACGAATAAACAAAACTTTATCCGTGATTTTGTAAACTAACCCGTTTAAATGGATACAAGGTTAAATTAACTCAAAACCCTTGAATTTTTTTATTTTTTTATAAATACATTGATTATATTATATCAGAGTTTATGAACCTCTTCAAATAATCATTTTAGACCAAATTAGAGTAAGATAGTTCCAGTCGGCATGTGGTTCCCAGCCACACATGTTGATTTCCCATGCTTGTCTCATATGCATTAAAATCCAATTTCTCATAAAATCTTATCAAGATTCAAGAGTAGCATGTACCTCCGGTTGGCAATTCTGATACATCATTGTGGCTATGTAATTACTCCCTAGTTCGGCTGATGCAGGCGATCCTTTCTTAAACGTGAACTGGCAATCCATAAACATTTCCGGCTTCAAATTCTTGAAGTACTTCAAAACAAAATTAGAAGTTTTGTTATGTTGGAGGTTAGTTAAATCATGCAAGGGAGAGGAAACTATCATCATCTGTTGTAATATCATGTTAATAAACTGCGAACATATCATATTTTGAAACATTTGTAATAAAGTTGTAACGCAAAGATTTCATTTTAATACAAACAAAATTACAATTAAAAACATATCATATATTGTAATATTTGCATTTCATTTGCTAGAATTTATACTACATTATAAAGCATTTGAGACATTCTTAAAATAGAAGGCTTAAAAAATTAAGATTCAACACTTGCTTATAATGGCAAATTTTAATAAGTACATATGTAATAGCATTGGTTGCAACACTTTAAAGCACTTTTTTTGACATGTTTTTAAAAAATAAAAAATAAATACAAAGTAATTTAATAAAAGAAAAAAAAACGTCTATAACAATAATTACCTAATTAATGTTATTTTTAAAATACCCCTAACATGAAAAATACTTGTTATTATACATATTGTACAAACTAATAAAACAAAAAAAGTTTCATATAATTTACATATGGTTTTTAAAAACGGACCGGACCAACGTGTTCAACCGGGAACCGGAGTCACCACCGGTTCGGCTAACCCATAAAAACCGTTCAAAAACGATATTATTAAATCAATAAAGTTTCAAAATGCATACTAAATCACAATGTTCAAAAATAATCATTAAATCGCAAAAGTTCCTCGAGAACCAACATATACACATTTTACAATTTTTTTGATAAAACTTAACGTAAAAACTATGTTTTATAAAAATCGGACCATTTTTTCAAAGCAAATAATGCAAAGTGCTAAATGCTAATTATATATCTTATATTTATTAAACATATTTGTATAATAATAATAAATATACTCTTTAATTTAACCCATATGACTTTTTGAATATTTAGTTTTTCTTTATCTTTATAAATACTCTTTCGTTGTATCATTCATCTATGTGAGACAAATATAACAAACATTTTTTTAGAGAATTAAATTTTCTTAGTATAATGTTAGTGATTTTTAAATTTCGCTATGGAGTTATTATTTAATGATAACTTCAGAATACGGGTCATTATCAACTACATTAACATCATACCTTTACAGTATACCAGCTACCAACTCAGTACCGTAACAACATCACGTGAATAATCTACTGTTTTTATATGAAAAATATTGTTATTGCATAAAATTATTCAAAACTAAAATTGTCGTCATCCGTATGTCTATTGTATCGTAAAATATGAAACTTAAAGAAATTTTCTCTGAATACTGTTATTGCATGGTACCCGCCGCTGCAACGCGCGGATACCCTGCTAGTAAATGTAATCATGTATATAGGATGGTGATTCTTTTTGAGATCAACATAATTAGTCATTTAATATTACCAAATAAGAAACTGTCTTTATACCAAAGATTGTCGTTTTAAAAAGTTATTTAATTATTCAAAGTTGATCATGTTGATCTCAACATGATTTGAGCATTAATATATATACCTCTTTCATTTGCAAGGCCGGAGGATCCCTAGAATTCGGCATATAAGCGGATATGAAAACCGCAGCCGATACAATGTGTGAAAACCTCTCCATGGCTAGAGCAATAACAAGTCCGCCGTAGCTGTGACCCACCAACACCACCCTCTCGTCAGCAGACAACGACTCGAGAAGTTGAACCAATGGCTGTATGTAGTCTGAAAAGGTGGCTATATCCTCTAACCTACTTGGATGCACCCCAGATCCACCAAGGTCGACCGCTGTCACGCGGTAGCCAGTGGATTTTAGGTGGGCCACAACTTTGTACCAACACCATGCTCCGAGAGATAGTCCATGAACTAGCACTATGTGCTTCGATAAAGTTATATTAGTCGGCATGTGCTTGCTGTATAGGTGGATAGGGATTTTTGGTATGTCTATTTCAAGTATTTATAGATAAAACGTACTTGCTGAATATATAGTCAAGTGGGAAACAATTCAAACAGATATTCGTAATAGCCGAGTAGAGACACATAAATTAACACGCATTTATTCACCGGCCATATTTTTTAATAGCAAATGTTTTATACATGTATAATATACTTGTCTATCATTTTTTTTGGTATTGAACACTTTTTTTTTCTTTATATGGGTACTAATCCTTTAAATTTGATCTCATTGAAGTATTTTTTGACATTTTTGCCATTCGAATTATTAAAACTCTTATTAGTTGAGAGGGGTAAAAATGTCACAAAGTACATCAAAGAGACCGAATTTGAAAGATTATTACCCGTATAAAGAAAAAAATTTGTTCGATACACGGAATTAGAAATTGTGACAAATATGGTACCTTTATAAAACACTTTCCCTACTTTTAAATATCAAAATACGTGCATGTTGCAATTCATTACTTCGTACTATTTATAAGGCGGGGAAATAATGGTATACTCCCTCCGTCCCATAATTATAGTCCACTGTTGACTTTTGAAGTCTTTAGTTTTTAACTTTGACCTTAAATATCTTTATTTGTGTTATATATTACATGATGCAAAACATATGAATAAATTAGATTTTAAATGTATTTTCCATTGATATAATTTTTATCAAATATTATATAACACAAATAAAAATATATAAGGTCAAAGTTGCACAACGAAGACTTAAAAAGTCAACAGTGGACTATAATTATGGGACGGAGGTAGAACGTGTTAAATGATAAATATAGTCCAAGCTTTATTGTGGGTTTTAGTTTATTAAGGTTAAGTTTATGTTACATTGTAATCTGTAAATATTGTTTATTACTCCCTCCGTCTCAAAATTATTGTTTCCTATTGACTTTTTCGGTCTTTCATTCTCAACTTTGACTGTAAATATTTTTGTTTGTGTTATACAATTTTTGATAAGAATTATACCAAATGAAAATACATTTAAAACTCAATCCGTTCACATATTTTATATCAAGTATTATGTAATATAAACAAAAATACTTAAGGTCAAAATTGGAAAGTAAAGACCGAAAAAGTCAATAGGGGACAATAATTTTAGGACGGATATAGTAATAAACTCATGGGATTTTCATTATTTAACATGGTTAGAGGGTGGGTTTAATCTTCAGACCTAGTCGGCCATTGTGTGCCGCGTGTTTAGCCATCCACGTAAACCTTCTCTAAAATCTCTATCTTTCACTTGTCTCTTTAGTTTGTGCCAAAACCCTAATTACCAACTTTCTTTTCATTTTCTGCTCTTCAGTTGCCAGGTGCCAAACCAAACCAAAAGAGTTTGGTGCCGTACATCATTCCTTTCTAAATTTTCTTTCTTCTCCAATCTTATTTACTGTATTTGTTTATTGTTTGTAAAAGATCTTTTTCGTGTTGTAGCTGTTGTTCTTTGACGCCACACAACAAACATAAATAAATAATAAAAGAAGTGTTTTTCTTATTGTCTTTAATGTAAATGGTTAAAAAAAATAAATGAAAAAAAAAAAAAAAAATCTTGCAGTAAACAACAAAATCTTTTCTTAATGGACCCTTGATTATCTTTTCTTTCCTATATTCAATCATAATCGTTTCCTTTCTTTCAAGCTTCATCTCTTACTAACTTATACACCTGTAGAATCACATAATTTTTTAAAGGGGTAATTGTGTATTTGCCCCATGAGGTTCATCATGCTTCAAGTCTAGCCCCATGCGACTTCGAGTATAGGGTTTTGCCCTAATTCGACTTATACGTTTTATGCCATTTTGTTCATATGACCATTTTTGCCCCAAAATCAAATACAGGTGTGTAAGTGTGTGTAAGACCCAAGTACACTTGTGTATGTTGATACAAAAGTTGAGCGTTCCTGGTTATAGGCTTTTGCTCTCGTACCAATTCGCTTCTTAGTACTTGTAACCTGCGCACTAAGAAAATAAACAACACCGTTAGACTTATCGTGGGATTGTCTCCCACGATTAGACTCCAGCGTGAGAGTAAGTAATCGATTTAGGGTTCTCGTAAAGAGTTAGGGTTTGTGAATCGTACCTTGAATGAGAGTTATGTCATTCCTTATATAGGCGCAGAATCCTTGTAGGGTTCGTGCTCCTTACGTTTCGCACCCATGGTGCTTATCCGGATAAGGATATCTATTCCATAGATAGATGATCCTTATCTATACCGTGTATAGTTTTATTTGGGTTTGGGCTTATGTGAGCCTGTTCCCATTATTGATGCGGCCCAAGTTACAATAGCCCACGCACGGTGGTTTTGGGCCTTAGTAATGTTTATCATTTGGGCTCGTGGCCCATATGTAGACTATACATCATCATGTCCCCCCAGTCTAGTGTGCGTGACTCGTAGCCGCGGATGCTAGACTAATATTAACAGCGGTAAGCGTGGCGGGAGAACATTGAAATATTGCCGCCCATTTTAAAGTGCAATGCACCTAGTCATAGATATTTCAAAAGGAATACCTCAAAAATTGGGGGTTGTGTCCATGTGGCCCTCGTAAATCGGGAAAAAGTGCATGTGCCGGTTCGGTTCTAGCCACACGTTTTTGTGAGTGGGATCCACGTGGAGATAATCTAGGATTTTTTTTACTCCCTATATAATAGTCACCGCCCCATTTTTACAATCACACACAGAGTAAAACACACACTCACCATTGCTCACTTTCTTGAAAGCTATCTTTTGCAAAGAAAATAATCATTTCCTTAGGTAATTTTTGTGTGCGTTTTACTAGTGAATTAATGAAAATGGTTGCCCAGTTAGAGGACTTTCGCTCTGCGATGACGGAGAATGATATTACTCAGTTTTTATCTGACTATTTCATTCCTATGGACGTGCGTCCAGAGGCTCCAGACGTTAACGCGTGTATAGCTGATTTCCCCGAAGGGAAAATAGGGTTGTACACGAAATTCTTTGAGTACGCGAATTACCGCGTGCCAATATCTATTTTTCTGAGCGATTTGCTCAACCACTATCGCCTCCACATCTCACAGCTGCACTGTATAGGTGCGGCTAAGGTGTCGAATTTTGAAGTAAACTGTCGTTTACTTGCGATAGAACTGACCATAGCCTTGTTCCGCTCCTTTTACCACACGACGTGGTCAAATGGATGGGTATCTTTTGCGAAGCGCCCGGGGGCGCTTCAGTGTTATACTGAGAAGGTAGACTTCCTAAGAAATTGGAGGGAGCATTTTTTCTGGGTGGACGATGTGGTTTTTCCATCGCCCTATGAGTTTTATACTCAGGATACTTTGCCAAGGGATGAGCGCCCCGCACCCGGTTCCTATAGGCTGACTGATGCGCAGACTCTTGATGCCAACTGCCTAGCCATTAACCCTTTTCCGGAGGAGTTTTTGGTACACATGGGGTTGAGTCGCAATTACTTCGGCGCTGCTGATGAGGTGCCCACTTTTATAAGTGAGGAAGGCCGGGGTGGGTGTTCATCTCTTCTACTTCAAATTTTGTAAGTCTTTTTGTATGCGCACCTTTAATAACTAATCCTTTCTTCTTTCTTGTTTTTTTTATGTGCGCAGAGATGGATCTATTCGCCGTTGTGAAGCTGGACAAACCAAAGGAGGTGACTATAGGAGTGCGCCCTCTGAGGGAAGGTGAGCAGCCACTACTGGAGGCGACTGAGGGTCGCTTGACCGTGCTGCCGGAGATTGTCCTTAAAAACACGCCGCCGCTCCAAGTGACGCCTGTTCAGAGCGTGGCGCCAGAAGTGGTGGTGGCGCAAGAGGAGGCGCGTGCTGAGTCGTCTGACAGCATAGAGATCCTGAAGCCCGAGGAGGTGCTGAAGGAGGAAGTGGCGCATAATATTAAGCGCAAAGGAGAGGCTGGGACCAGTGGCCCCAAGAAGAGACGACACTACCTCATTGGGGATGCGGAGTCCTCCGCGGAGGAGGAGACGTCCGCTCCTGGCGCGGATAAGAAGGCTGCTGAGGCCTCTCCATTTCTGTAAGTATCTGCATCTCTATTATCTTTGTTGTACATGTCTTGTAGGGATGATGCCGCGAAGAATGATGGGGTCTTCGTGGATGTGGTTTCCTCTCCGCAGAATGAAAACAAGGAGGGGAAAGCCAAGGTTGATGAGGGTGGAGAGGCGCAGCAGTTGATGGATGAGTTGGCTGCGACTGCTGCGCGCCAGGCTGAGCTGGTGGCTCAGTTGAGGGAGAAGTATGTCGGGGAGAGCAGTACTCTTGCCCAGAAGGATGAGGAGATAGCGAAGCTCCGTGCGCAGCTGGCGGATGCACAGGCGGAGTTGGAGTCCTCCCGGGTGTACACTGAGAAAGTCACCCATGAGAAGTTGTCCGCCCTGGCTGAGGTGGAGGAGGCGCGCGGGAAGCTTTATCATTACAAGTCTGACATGACTTGGGCTGTTAGGTTTTTGGAAGAGAAGAAGGTGGAGCACTTTGCTAACATTGCCAAGTTCAAGGAAGATATGATAAAGATCATCCAGCTGTAGGAGGACAAGTTGCGCGGCCTGAGCATCGAGTACGATGGGGAGTTATATCCTCATTTGATGTCGACCATTGCTGAGCGCAGGTATTTCTTTTATACTCTTCTTCTTCATAATAATTTTTGTTGCTATGCTTTTTATTAACACAAATTGTCTTTGTTGATGTAGGTGGTTGATTAGCCACGGGCTGCGCTTGACAGCTATGGGCACTCTGGAGTCCCAAGAGGTGTTGGACGCCTTTGGGAAGGTGGTTCACTGTGCGGTGGCGCGGGGGAGGTCGCAGGCTATGGAGGATCTCCATGAGGCCAAGCTTTTGACCAAGGACTTGGCAGAGGTCCCTGGTTATGATGTGGCTGCCTACGATGAGTTGATGCAGGCTATGGCGGGGTTAAAGGTCCTCGAGTTGCCGCACATTGGAAGGTTGGAGCGCGACCAAGACAACCCCATAGATGTACTTATGGCGGGGTTGACGTTGGAGCGCCACCTTTTAGAGGATGCAGAGGCGCAACCAGATTACTTCCTGAAGCCTGATGTGTCGCAGCTGCAGATTCCTGTGTTCGCGCAGCCTCGCCACATCCTTACCCCGTTTGCTCTTGAGAGGGAGATTCCCTTGAAAGAGGTTTTGGAGCGTCACACACAGAGGGCTGTTCAGAAGAAGGGCATTCAGGGCAAGGCAGTGTTGTGTGGAGTGGGTGCTGCACACATCCCTAGGTCTGATGGTGTGCCCGTGAGTGTTCCTACCGTATCTCCCAAGGATGCTTTGATTCTGAGAAAGCTTCAGGAGGCGGGGAGTTCTGCTGCTCCGGAGGATAGCCCTGAGCATCGCCATAGCGTGTAGGCTTTTTGTATAGCGTGTAGGTTTTTGTATATGTATTATGAATAATGAAGTGTATCTTTCATTGTAATTTTTGTGTAAAAATGTTGAATAAGATACCTTTTTGTTGTTTAAGTTCGTGACTTAAGAAATCTACTTGCATTGTTTGCTAAGTTTAATTATCTGACCAAGTGTCTTGGCTGCGTGATTTTAAGAAATATACTTGCATTGTTTGCTAAGTTTTGTTATTTTGACCAAGTATCTTGGCTCGTTATTTGCTAAGCATGTACGGTGTACTTAGTTTGTTGCGCACCCGTCGTGGGATGCGCACGTGAAACTTACTTTGACGTCTCAAAAGTAAGGCGCTTAGCAAGGATACGTGATCCAATGTTGATGGGTTTGCAACCCTCTTACTCAACGAGTGAATTAGTAGGTTTACTCATCCTTTATGCCTTCGTGGGTCTTTAATTAGTGCATGCACGCCATGTAGGCAGAGATATAAGATAACAATATTGACATATATAAGTATGTACGCAATAAAGTGAAATACGTTATGGAGTTAGCTAGAAACCATAACATTTTATTGATACTTGCAAGTTTTTTGAAAAAAATAAAAATACAATTCCTAGGAAAGAAAAGAAAAAACAAACACTTATTGGGCATCTCTTAGGATGCAAAGGTGTCTGTGTAATGGCCGTAGCCTAAAAGTAACATCTTTTAAGATTGCAGATGTTCCAAGTGCGCGCTAGGTCGTGACCTTCCATATCGCGCAGTCTGTATGCACCGTTTCCGAGTGCATCTGTGACCTCGTAAGGTCCTTCCCACTTTGGTCTGAGCTTGCCTGTGTCTTCTGCGTGGCTCGCATCATTGGCGCGGTAAACAAAGTCTCCTGGCCTGAATGAAGTGTGTTTGACCTTTGCGTCATAATATTTCTTCATCTTTGCTTTAGCCTTTGCTTCGCGTATAGCTGCGCGTTCACGCCTTTCTTCCAGTAAGTCCAAGTCTATGCGTCGTTCCTCGTCATTTGTTGTGACGTTGACTTCTGCTGTTCGTATAGTTGGCATTCCTATCTCAGCTGGTATGATGGCTTCTGTTCCGTAGACGAGGGAAAATGGCGTGTCGCCAGTACTGGTTTTGATTGTTGTGCGATGCGCCCATAAGACATGCGAGAGCTCGTCCACCCACCTTCCTTTGTGTCTGTCAAGGCGCGCTTTTATTCCTTCCCCTAGACTGCGGTTTGCACGCTCAACTAGGCCATTGGTTTGTGGGTGTTTTACTGAAGCGAAGTGTTGCGTGATGTTCAATTGCGCGCACCAATTCACAGAATTGTTTTCCGTTGTCTGATATAATCTCTCCCGGTAGTCCGAAGCGACAGACAATGTTGTCCCAGACAAAGCGTTTGACTTGGTTTCCTGTGATGCTCACCACCGCCTTTGCTTCAATCCACTTCGTAAAGTAGTCTATGGCTACGATGAGGAACTTTACTCCTCCTGCCGCTACTGGAAAGGGTCCTGCAATGTCAATGCCCCATTTGTAAAATGGCCATGGTGAGGGAATTGGTGTTAGCTCTTGTTGTGGTCGGCGCGGGATTGGCCTATGTACTTGGCAATTGCTGCACTTCTTTATCAGATCGCGTGCGTCGCGATGCATGGTTGGCCAATAATACCTTGACCTTAGAGCGCTTGCCACCACAGATTGCGGCCCTGAGTGCATACTACATGATCCCGCGTGGATTTCTCTGAGTACGTAGTCTGCTTGAAGAGGTCCAACACATCTGAGCCATGGTTGTAAGAAAGAGCGTCGATAGAGTATGTTGTCTCGTAGTTCAAATCGTTGCGCTGTGCGCCGCACTCTTCGAGCGTCCTTATGGTCTTGTGGTAAAGTTCCCTTGCTAATGAATTCAATGATAGGTGTCATCCATGTAGGATCTTGTTCTTCTATCACTGTGGATATCTCCATTTCCAAGATTGACTTGTTTTTCCGGGTTTCTACCAATACCTGTTTTGAGAGGTGCGCGAAGCTTGTGGATGCGATCTTGCTGAGCGCATCAGCCTTCCTGTTATCTCCTCTGGGCACCTGTTTTATTGTGAACCTGTCAAAGTTTTTGATTAAGGACTTGGTCTTTTCTAGGTATTGGATCATGTGTTCATCCTTGGCTTCATATTCACCTAGCACATGGTTAGCGACTAGCCGAGAATCTACATTCGCTTCTAGGTTGCGTACACCCATTTGGATTGCGATGCGTAGTCTGGCTAGTAGGGCTTCGTATTCTGCCTCATTGTTTGTGGCTGTGAATTCAAAGCGCAGCGTATAGGTGAATTCCATACCTTCTGGATTTGTAAGAATAAGGCCCGCGCCTGATCCATCTACACATGAAGACCCATCTGTGAACAGAATCCAGGGTTCCTGTAGATCTGTTTTTGTTGCAGATGTTGGGCTGTCGGTATCTGGCTTCTCCACGATGAAATCGGCTAAGATTTGTCCTTTGATTGCAGTGCGCGGTCTGTATGAGATGTTATATTCACTTAATAGTACACTCCACTTCTGTAAGTGTCCTGATGCGTCAGGTTTAGAGATAACTTGTTTGATTGGCTGATCAGTGATTACAGCTATTGGGTGCGCTTGAAAGTATCTGCGCAACCTTTTGGCTGCGAATACTAGGGCTAAGACCAGCTTTTCCATAGCGCTGTAGTTAGTCTCTGTCTTCTTCAGGGCTTTGCTTACAAAGTATATGGGTGTCTGGACGGAGTTCCTATCTGTCAATAGCACTGCGCTAACTGCTCCATGAGTTGCTGATAAGTACATGATTAGCTCTTCTCCTGGTCGCGGTGAGACAAGTTTGGGAAGAGATGCCAGATGGTGTTTAAGTTGTTGGAAAGCTTCCTCCGCTTCTTCGGTCCAACGAAAATCTCCCTTTTTTGTGCACTTCGTGAGTGTTTTAAAGAGAGGGAGTGACTTGTCTGCTGATTTAGATAAGAAACGGTTTAGCCCTGCTAACTTTCCATTTAATGACTGGACTTCTTTGAGTGTGCGCGGTGAGGGGAGATCAATAACAACCTTTGTTTTTTCTGGACAAGGCTTGATTCCATCGGGCTCTATTAAGTATCCAAGGAACATGCCTTCGGTTGCGCCAAAGGTGCATTTCTTGGGATTTAACTTCATGTTTATTCTTCTCAATGTTCTGAACGTTTCCTCGATGTCGCGCACCAATTCATCCTCTGTGTGGCTTTTGATGACAAGGTCGTCCATGTAGACCTCCAAGTTAGGGCCTACTTGTTTCTCGAAAGCTGTGTCCACCAGTCGTTGGTATGTCGCGCCTGCGTTTTTTAAGCCAAAAGGCATTTTTGTGTAGCAGTACACTCCTTGACTGGTGTGGAATGCTGTTTTTTCTTCATCTTCGACTGCCATCTGAATTTGATGATACCCTTTGTATGCGTCTAGGAAGCATTTGAAAGGGTATCCGCATAGGGATTCTACCTTCCAGTCGATTTCTGGCATTGGGTAGCAGTCCTGTGGACATGCTTTGTTGAGGTCCGTGAAGTCCACGCACATTCTCCAACTGCCATCGCTCTTCTTTACCATAACTGGGTTAGAGAGCCAGTCGTGGTAGTACACTTCGCGCATGATGCCTGCGTCTACGAGCTTATGTACTTCTTCCAGAATAGCCTTTGCACGATCTGGGGCCTGGCCGCGCTTCTTTTGTCGTATTGGAGGATATCCTTGTCGGATTTGTAGCTTATGTTCTGTGATAGAGCGTGGCACTCCTGTCATGTGTTTGGGTTCCCATGCGAAGATGTCCAGGTTCTTCTGTAAGAGTGCGCATACGGCTATTTTACCCTTGTCAGATAAAGATCCACCAATCGAAACTTGTTGTTCCGGGTAATCGGGATGAATAGCGACTTTTAGGTTTGGTGTTTTTTTTGTGCGCTGTTCTGGAATAGTTTCTACTTCAGTTACTACCGCATTGCATTCTCTTGGTGGTACTGTTGTGTTATAGAGGGTGACAACTCCTCCTTCCACTGGAAACTTAAGCATTCTGTGCGCCGTGGATGGTACAGCGCGCATGGATGATATTCCAGGTCTCCCAATGATACCATTGTATGGTGAGGGGGACTTTATTACCATGAAATTTATCCATGTTGCGGTTGAGTGTTGTTCATCTCCTACGACCACCAGCAAGCGTAATTGCCCCATGGGCCAAATCTTTTCTCCTGTGAATCCAGTCAATGACGTTGTTGCTGGTATCAATTGACTTTGGATTTCAGGTCGCAGTCTTTTGAAACAATGATCATACAGGATGTCTGCGGATGCTCCTCCGTCAATGTACATACGGTGGATATCATGTCCTCCCGTATGTATTTCAATAGTTAGAGGTTCTACAACTGCGTTGTCCGCAGCTAAAGTAGGGAAAGATATCTCTTTTTCTGGAGAGAATTTTTGGCTGACTTTTTGCTTTATCTTGCGCTGCCATGACTGTATCATGTATATGGTATCAGCTTTTTCTTTGGGGGGTTCTTTCTTTCCCCCGTTCCTCTGTTTATCTTTTCCCTCTTTGATGTTTTTTATGAGGTGGTCCATTCTGCCTTCTCTTACTAACTTTTCAATTAGTTGTCTTAGCTGGACGCACTCGTTAGTTGTATGGCCTTTTTGACCATGGTACTCGCAGTATCCATTCCCTATGCGCTTTTCCTCTGCGGTGCGCATTGGTTGTGGTTTTGGGAAGTTTGCACCTTCTGTTACAAATATTTCCCTCGGAGTTTTTGTGAGGGGGTATACTTGTCATTGTCTCTTCCACTGCGGTAATTCCTGTTGCGGTTGTTATTCTGATCATTGGATTGTCTCCTAGGCTGCTCTTGCTGCCTATAGTTCGAATAACCCTTTTTGCTGTCCGCAGTGGCTGCTTCTCCTTGTATAAAGGATCTGGTGCGCTTTGTTAGCTCATCGAAAGTATGGGGAACTTTGTCATTTAGCTTTCGGATAAGTTCTGGGTTATTAATCCCATTCATGAACCCTGAAATTTTTAGGATTTCAGGACACGCTTTGACTTGTATGCACTCATCCTTGAAGCGTTCCATAAAAGCGCTGGTTGATTCCCCTTGGCGCTGTTTCACTCTTGCTAGTTCAACAGGGTTTTTAGCGCACTTCTTTCTCTGGGTAAAGTTGAGGCAGAATGCTTTCCGTAATTCCTCGAACCCATCAATGCTCCTACGTAGGAGTTTGCTAAACCATGTGAGCGTGTTCCCTACTAACGTAGAATTAAACATGTGGCACCACACAGGCTGTGGCCAGTTTTCGATAGTGGCGGCTGATTCGAAAATTTTTAGATGATCATCCGGATCACCTGTTCCATCATATGTTTTCACATTAGTGGGCATGCCCCTGCGTTTGCGGTCTGAGTAATCGCTGATGCGTCGTGTAAACGCGTCAATTTTCTGGCGACGCCAGGGAAGAGACATATCTTCATTCTCTTCTTCGCGACGTCTTCCTCTTGACTTCCAGTGTCCTGTTTCTTTATCCTCGTTGTCCGAGGAGTCGCTGGAGGAAAGGTAGTCTCTTTTTCGGTGCTTGCGCCGGCTTCTTTCAGAAGAAGAGCTTGAGGGACTTTCACTTGGGGATCTTCTTTTTCCCAATCTGTCTTGAATCCTCTTACTCCCAGGTTTGGAGAATCCTTGGCTTGGCGAATGTTGAGGTCCTAATCGGTCTTGTATCCCTTGACTGCCAAGTCTGGAATGAACATTAGTGCGCCTCTCGCTGTCTTCTGAGTACTGTGAATCAGTTGTTGTACCCAGCCTATCGTGGATAGTGGTACATTCTGCGCGTCTTCCTCGTGGGTAGCCCAGTGGTGATGGTTCGCGTTCGGGACCAAAATTGAGTCGAGCTTGTAGGCTCGTGCTTGCCCTTCTCCTTGCTTCTTCTTGCATGAGGGCAGTTAAGGTTTCATAATTTTGGGATACAAAATTTCCCAACGTTAGATTGGGTGTGTCCTCAGTTGCTGCAAGAATGTCTGCCTCAGTATTAGGCACCCTATCTCGGTTAGGCGCGCCTGGCGGCACAGTGTTGTTCACTGCGGGTACAGTTTGGTGAGGAGTAGTGAAGAGGGTGCGCTGGAGTTCCTCAGCGCTTTGGACCACTGGGATGATTTGGGTAGTCCTTACTGGTAGTTCTACCTCCGGAAGAGGTTGGGTTGTTCCCGCCTCTTAGTGACCAGGTGCGCTGGTGCAACCTGCCTAAGAGTCGAATCTTGTTGATTCTTTCTCTGGGGGTCACGTCTTTCTGACTGCGGAGTCCGCTGGTTTGAATTCTTATTCTTTGTCATTCTAGTTCTTAGTAGGGTCCCACGGATGGCGCCACTTGTTGATACAAAAGTTGGGCGTTCCTGGTTATAGGCTTTTGCTCTCGTACCAATTCGCTTCTTAGTACTTGTAACCTGCGCACTAAGAAAATAAACAACACCGTTAGACTTATCATGGGATTGTATCCCATGATTAGACTCCGGCGTGAGAGTAAGTAATCGATTTAGGGTTCTCGTAAAGAGTTAGGGTTTGTGAATCGTACCTTGAATGAGAGTTATGTCATTCCTTATATAGGCGCAGAATCCTTGTAGGGTTCGTGCTCCTTACGTTTCGCACCCATGGTGCTTATCCGGGTAAGGATATCTATTCCATAGATAGATGATCCTTATCTATACCGTGTATAGTTTTATTTGGGTTTGGGCATACGTGAGCCTGTTCCCATTATTGATGCGGCTCAAGTTACAATAGCCCACGCACGGTGGTTTTGGGCCTTAGTAATGTTATTATTTGGGCTCGTGGCCCATATGTAGACTATACGTCATCAGTGTAAGTGTCCTTTTTTAAGCAATATGTACCTATGTGTAAGTGCACTATTATGCAACATGTACAATTTTTTTTTAAAAGTCAAACTTTTGAAAAATAAAATATAATTTATATTTTATGCAAATTGTACTTTTTAATGAGATTAGATGTTTCAAATAGTTATATGTACTTTGTTATGCGATTTGTACAAAATGTTATTTGATTTGATATGTTGAAAGTTTATGTACTTGGTTATGCGACTTGTACTCATCCCGAACCTAAGTTTTAAGATTCAACCTCCGAACCAAATACTTAACCAACATCCAAACCAAGTACAAAACCTTACAAACATGACCACATTTCATCTCCTTTTCAAATCTATACATAACATCTCTCTCCCATCTCTTAAACCAGCACCACCACGTTACAGCCACCGCTACGCCACCATAAACCAGCACCACGACGTTACAGCCACAGCACCACCACGTTAATATGTTCTTGCTTTATTTGTTATGTTGTTAAATTTTTACTAGTTCGAATAATTTTATAAAATGTAAAAGATATTAGTTAGATTTATATTAAATGCATTAACCATTGTTAAACATTGGGCACTCAACAGTCTTTTATGGGATACCCAACCGGTGGTTCATGTACCAAAGTGTATCAATTCCCCACGGTCCTCTACATATAGCCACTCCTCATATACTACAATGACACACACATACAACTTTTTTCTAAAGCAAAACAACAATGGCTCCACTACAACTTTTCGATGAACTTGCTCATGCTTGTGGTTCCACCTTGTTGGAACGCCAGCTAGATTTATATCTTGAGAGGTCTTCTGCCAAAGACAAGGATCTGGAGCGTGATATCACGAAAGTCTGCATGAAATTATCTGAGTCCATTAAAGAAGCCCAAGCTTTTCTGAAGGAAGTCGATGTCCTAAAGGGTAGGGTCGAGGCTGTGGAGACTGCAAAGTTCCTTAGGCAACGTCAGCATAAGGATCTGCTTCGGCTGATGGCTCTGATGATTTCTATGAAGAAGACTGAGTTGAGCATGCGTGAGAAAGATATATTTGCTGAGAAGCTGAAGGGATGGTTGCCATTCTAAGTCTCTGGGTGATGCTCTTGGAAGTCTCTGGCTGGATTTCGTATTTGGTTTATGTTTCTTGGTTTATGTTTAACATGTTTCTTGGACTATGGACTCTTAAAAATTTTTAATCTTATGTTTATGGTTTATGTTTATCATTTTTTGCTTTATGGTTTATGTTTATCGTTTATCTTTTTTGATTAAGTTTGGTTATGCTACTCTCCCTAAATTCCTTTTTAAAAACTGCATATGTTATTTGTATTAAATCTGCAGGTTTATGTTTAGGGATCATTCTTATTTTTTATGCGCTATGATAGTGTTACATGAATAGACTTTTCAATTTATCCCATATAATTAATGATGTTTTGTTTAATATTGTAATGTTTAATTTATCCCATATTCGTTTTTAAAAAATGCATATGTTTTTTTTATTAAATCTGGTTTATGTTTAGGGATCATTTTTCTTTTTTATGCTCTATGATGGTGTTACATGAATAGATTTTTAAATTTATAATATATAATTAACGATATTTTGTTTAATATTGATTATGTTTGATTAAGCTACTCTCCCTAACTTCCTTTTTAAAAGCTGCATATGTTATTTGTATAAAATCTTGTTTATGTTTATCATTTATCTTTTTTATGCTCTATGATGGTGTTACATGAATGGACCTTTCAATTTATATTATATAATTAATGAGTTTTTGTTTAATATTAGTTATGTTTGGTTATGCTAATCTCCCTAAATTCCTTTTTAAAAACTGTATATGTTATTATGTGTATTAAATCTGATAATTTGCACATGAATAGTATCAAGTTTGATAATTATTGCGTTGTTATTCTTCAAACTAATATTATTTTAGTTATTGTTTTTTATTATTTATTTATGTTTTTAGAAAAAATTTAATCTTAAATGGGATTTTTTTATAAGTATAAAAATATAAGTTATAAGTATTTTTTTGAATTTTAAGAAGTTAATGGTAAAGCATTGTGCCTGAAAGGGTTGATTTATATCTATTGCATAAATGAGGGGTTTAAATTGTAATGTTGGACATCTTCCTAAATACTGCATTCCCCATTTATGCATGGGAGAAGATGGAAAGGCTGCATTAACAACCAAACTAAATGTTCCAATGCATCGAGAGTATCTTTGTGGTGTTATTTTTACACATTGTAATTTGCTATCATTAATTACAACAACCAAACCCCTATTTTCATTATATATACGCATACATTGATCACATACTTTTAACCCTATATTTTAAACATACATTTATCCACATTTTAACCCTAAACTTAAGATTGCAGACACACCAAACCTTAATAAGATGAAAGATGTAACAGAATCTGGTAAGCTAGTTGATGCGTTCAATGTTGTGGCTGAAACTGGCCGTCAATGCCTACTTGAAGTTCAACAAAAAGACCGCAGGAAGCTTGATCTGTTGGCTCAACTACTGGTGCTGTCTCGTCAAAGCTTGGAGGAGAAGGATGAGCTTTTGGAGAGGTTGGAAAAAGCTGAAGCGGATGACGAAGATTAGTATCTTTTGGTCAATGTCTTTTGCGTTTTGATGTATGTGCTAGGGTTGTATCTATATGTTTATGATCAATGAATGGAACAACGGATCAAGGATGATCAGTTATGTTTAAAGTATTTATGGCTTATTACCTTTTAGAGTATATTTATTTTTTTTGGTATAAAGGGTAAAGTAGTGTGTGTTTGACTTTCTTATCTCACACATTTCTCTCTCACACTCGGTTAAAACAAGCTGATAGATCTCAATAGCAGATTTAGGGTTTTCAATATAAGCCAAAATTAATCAAAATGTATATTAAACAATCAAATATTTATCAGGGCTATGATAAACAATTATAGTCTTTGATGATTCAGCCTAATATTTCAGGTATTTGATTTCAGTTTGCGCAAATAGATGTTGATGATGGTTTCAAGTTTAGTTAATTGATATGAAATTTCCTTTGTTATGCATGCTTGTTGAACCCCACTTAGCTATTTATGGATGGACTTCAAATTCTTCACACTGTTTTGATTGAGATGCTGATACTGGCAATCTTGATGATATAGTTGTTGAAGTTGGAACAATCAAAAGAAAGGTTAGTTGATACTTTATTTGAATCATTGAGTAGTTTATATAATCTTAGGCCGTTTACTTTATGTCGAAATTTGTTTGAAGGGAAAGTTCATGTTGTCATATTTCATTTGAAGTGTTTGGAAGTTCTTCATTTGTGTAGTAATGAGTTTGTTTGGAGTTTGTTTGTGGTTGGTTTGGGGTTTTCGGATATCGTTGATCTGTTTCAATGGTAAGCCATCTTTCCATTTTACTATATATTTAACCTCGTTTGGTTTAACTGGTATAAAATGAGGTATGGTGTGATATATATCTTTACTAAATTGAGGTATGGTGTGTGAATATATGATTCATTATATTCTTACATTTTCCTTGGAAGTGTATTTCGTTTAATCATTTAGTGTTTATTGAAACAAGTCTAGTTTGATATGGGTCTTACCCTCTCAAAACCAAACCTGATGCCCACTTACGTTTCCTGTCATAGTACCAATTTTGATACGACCCAAATGTAGAGTATCATTAATATGAAGGTTTTTTGTGTTAGTTTATCAAACTCTCTAAGCTTGCGTATCACAAAAGTAGTAAAATTCCATAACAAAAAACAAGTCTAAAAACAAGGCAAACACAATGCACAAGTTTGAATGCTACTGCAGAGACATCATTGCAAAATATATATTGATAAGTTTAATTGTGATTTGACAAGGCTCTTACCCTCTCAAAGCCCAACCTCCCCTTATGCACATTTAAGTTCACTGTCCTATTAAGAAGTTTGATATGACCCAACTGTATAGTGTGTAGGTGTGTGTTTATATTGAGATTGTGTGTGTGTGTGTTTAATATGTATTTTTTCTATGGTTATGATTGTTAATTTCTGTTTGTATTTGACTTATAAGGGCATTTGATTAGATTGCCACCCTTGAGCTACACACATGAATAGTTATTCATCATTAATTTCCCTTCCCCATGCATGAAAACACAATAACTACATCTCATTTTACATCCAATAGGAGTTTGACCAAAACTCATAACTATATTTATATAAAATATAACTTATCATATCATACATGGCTTCTTCTTCTTCTTCTTCTTACAATTTAGCAACAGCAGTCAAGAAGCATTTCAAGAAAGAGTTGACTCAAGAGAGGGGTCATTTGAAGCGATTTGTGAAAGAACATAATCAAATACAAAAGCAAGTTGAAGATCTTCAAGTTGCACTCAATGAGACTCAGCATTTGGTCCCATTGGACGAAAATACAGATGCTATTATACGTTCTCTAATTGAAACACAGGTAAGGGAGCATAACAGGATTGTTTTGTTGACTACTCTAATCAATGATATCAGTGATGGGATTCAGGAGAAGGAACGCCAAGTGCAGCTTATGGAGGTCCAAGAAGAAGAAGCATGTGCACCAAAACAAAATATAAAAAAAAGTCTCCTCTGATGAAGATTAGAGTATGATCATGATGATTGTATTTTGTAGTTATATTATGCCAGTTATTTTCTATGTTTATGTTGTGTAACTTTGAATGAAATGGCTTTAAGCCTAGTGTTGTAATGACTTTGATGAATGATTAATATTAAGTTGTAGTTATCTTTAATATTCAATCTGATGTCTACATATAATTTTACCTGTACGTGATGCGCAGTAGTATGTTAGAAGCAGGTTAAGAAAATTTTTGTAAATCACATGATACCGCAAAAAACATAGTAACTCATGACCAGGTTCAACATCAAACAAGAACAAAATTGATCTTTCAACAAGTAAACAAACTTACATTTCAAGATTAAACCACGTGATTAGATTGATGAAAGATACATAATACAAGCATTGTTAATAATTATGATAACATAGACACATACACACACACACACTTAGTGAAACATTGTTAATAATTATGATAACATAGACACATACACACAAACTTAGCGAAACATTAAGAAAAAAACAAATTATCTTCAATCCCTTTGTAGGCATCAACAATTTGTTTGCGTATTTCCGCTATTGTTGCATTGCGTTCTTCAATCATCTTTTGGCGTTCCTGTATGATCTCCTCATCCCTCTTGATTTGTTTTTCATGAAATTTTATATGCTTGTGATAAAGATCAATCAACGTTTTTTCAGTTCCATAAGCGCCAGAATGGCATTTATCCCATATATCTTGGGGTATGTCGAAAATCTTGTACTTCTCAGGAATAGGAGGAATATAATCATCTCTTGGTCGTTTATTTTTCCTGGAATCAGCGTTTGATGATGAAGATGCCATTAGGGTGAATGATTGACAGAAATGGGTGAGATAGTTTGTTATTTATACTAAGAGAAAAAATCCAATCAAAATGAAAAGTCACTAACCACAAATCGGTGTGTTTAAAAAATAACTTCAAGGTTACTAACCGTCACTAATGAATCACTAAACCCTGTGTCTATTCCAAAATTTAAAAACCATTCAGTTGCCTTTGTCAATGGTTATAAATTGGAACATCCATTGACAACTAAATCATTCAAAAGAACTTAAATATTTACACAAACAAAAAATGGCATCAAATTTACATGTATACAAATAAAAGATTCCATACACATATAAAAAAATAACTAAGTTTCACACCTTCTTTGATTCCCTATTGACTAGCACTAGTAAGAAGTTAATACTCCTTTACCTACCTCACATAATGAAGTAAATTATCC
This sequence comes from Artemisia argyi, assembly GCA_030686995.1. Lineage (NCBI taxonomy): Eukaryota > Viridiplantae > Streptophyta > Magnoliopsida > Asterales > Asteraceae > Artemisia > Artemisia argyi. The sequence continues at coordinate 253,833,321 of CM060708.1, forward strand.
TACCAACTAGGATAGTAAAGTCTCCTTCCAACTTTCTCAAGAACATAGATATGGCAGAATCTGTAACTCAAAAATTAAAGAGAAAGAAAATGAGTAGTAATGATAGATAGGTAGAGGAAGTAAGTGGTTGTATAATTGGTCTTGGTATCAGAAATGGGAACAAAACAGGAGGGGGTGGTGTAAAGATAGAGGTGTTGGATGAAAGATGCTTTATCTGTTGTGGGGATGTTAAGTGTTGGAGGCATAGTCTTGTGATACTTGAACAGGCAGGTTGTGCAACGGCAGATGAAGTAAGTTGTGGTGTCATTGGTCTGGGTATTACAAGTAGAAACATAAGTGCATGGGGTGGTGCAGATGCAACTCAATCAACTGAAGCAAAGAAGAAGAGTAAAAAGAAGCCAAGAAAGTTCATTAAAAATAACACCATAAACTAAATCACTATGGTTTTGGGCATGTCCAAACCACAAACTGAATCACTATGTTTATTCTATGTTTTAATGTTTCATTAATGTGAGTTTCTTGTTTAGGTTTGTGATACCTATTCAATTCACTAATGAAGTGTAAACATATGTAAAGAAATTATTCATACAAATCTGGATCATGAGATCCATTACATTCATTAACCATCACTAATCTCAAAACAACCAACCCCCTCATGGATATTTCTTTTTCACAACAACCTCAATTTTCTTAAACATCTTGTCTTTGACTTGCCTAGCCATCATCAACAGTGCCTTCGCCCTACGCTTATCAATTGTTTGTAGTCTCCTAAGCTTCTTTGTATTGCTCCTTGCAATTCTTGCACGTGAATAGTTTTGAAGTCTAACAATCACATCCCCCCTACGTTCGACCCTTTTAGTAATATTTTTGGACTTGTTCTCCAAATCGTTTGCCTGCTGCAAGTCTTGAAGAATCTCTGTCTGGTAAGGGCCAAGCATTAGTTCAGTTACCACATACGAGTTACGGAGAACCTTTAGATCAATATCACTTTGATAGTTGTTCATGGTTAAGGAAATAGGGAGGTGTGTTTTGCAAGTGGGTGTTTTGAGAGATGCGTATTTAGTAGGGACGTGTTTGCCTATAAAAGGGCTTATAAGATTTCCACGTACTGTGTATACATGTGTTGGACCAAAAAAAACACTTACATGACAGTTGACTTTATGGAATTCAACATTTGCAGTTTGACTCCTCAAAGTCTAAATGCAATGGGTGCAAATGCAATGGGCACAAGGGAGTGAGTGACTAGGTCACTCCCATTCAACATTTGCAAGTTTGAGTTTTGAAAGTCCAAATGCAATGGGTACGAACATAGAATACAAGCATAGTTCAAAACATTGTTCTAAAGACAATAAATTCAAACAAAGAGTAAAAACATAGAATCCAACAGACAATAAAGTGAAACATATTGTTCAAGGATAGTGGGTAACAAATTAAGAACTAGGAACTGCAGGCTCATCATCTTACTTCATCTTTTTAGCTGGCCTGTCAACATGAGGTCTGTGATTGGGTGGTATAATTACTGTTGTAGAGTCAATTCTTGTCCATTATTTGCCACTAGAACAACCATTGATCTTGAATGAGTAAATACGCGCCCATGTTTCTAGTCTGTAAGCAGCATGAACCCACTCTTCAGGTATACCAAATCCTCTTCCATCCTCATTCTTGTAGTTTGTTGCAGCCACAACATGTATACAAAAATGGCATCATACTTACATATATACAAAAAGATTCTATACACATTTCTTACAACAACTATAAATAAATAAGTTTCACACCTTCTTTGATTCCCTCCCGGACATCTTCATCTTGGTTGACTATAAGGTCTGTTGCCTGCACTATATTTGATTCCTGTATTGTATTTGGTAGCACAAGCCGAGTACTTCTTCATTATGAGTACCATACACCTCCCTAGACTGGTAACACAGACTCCAATAATATAGGATGATAAGAAGGAAAAAGAGGATATGGCAAAAGAATGTATTTGCACCAAATACACTTGTACGGCATCCTCTCTTCCCTACTTATCACTCTATAGTATAACAGGATGCACTCATAAGGTAGTCTTATATATCGAGACATGAGTAAGAAAAAGAGGATGTGACAAAATGAATCTGCACCAAATACACTTGTACGTCATCCTCTTTTTTCTTTCACATCTCTCACTATTAAGAAAACTTTATGAGCTGTAAAGCTGTTGATTAAAAAAGCTATAAGGAGACAGTGGAAGGAAACGTCTCGAACGGGATAAAAAAGGAGTGTTTTCTCGTAAAAAAACAGACCACAAACAACACGGTTCTTACCACTTAGAACTGTCTACATATGCAAGTGGACACAATTTGGTACTTTGAGCCTCCACTCGAAATCTCGTTGCCATGTCGACGAAATTTGTGCAAGGATTTGCGCCAAATCGATTGCAATGACACTGACATAGGAATGGGTTTTTCTAGGGGAAGCTCAAAGTACCAATGTGTGCCCAATTCTATGTTTGTAACCATAGGAATGGGTTACTCGTGTTGAATAGGATAATGAAGGATGGTGGATTGCCATGAACAATACACGATATATCATTATCACAATCACCACAACTCAATTACCAAGGCCCATCTATCTGACGATGTATGTGGGTTCCATTGCTTAAATTGACAGAGTTACCTAAGGTCATTTGGTGTGTCTCCGTGTCAATATCAAGCACTTCAATGTCCTTAGGTAAATCGGTCACTGTAAGCAATGGAACCCATCTACAATGTTAGATAGGTGGGCCTTGATTATTGACTTTTCCAAAGTGAAGTTTAATGTATCAAGATGTGTATTGTCGCATTAATTTGTGGATGGGTAAATATGCTTAAATTCCAGTCTCATTTATATACCTTGTTACATTAAACTTCTCTTTGACTCACTATCTATAGAATCCACAGTTATACCATATTCATCCTTAACTTTGTTAACTAACTCTGCAACATATATAAACTAAAATATTTTGCAAAAGAGGTTTCATCAGGAAATATATAAATTAGAAAATAGAAATACACTTTCAGAAACCCTAGAATTGATACGTATAACTGCTAATCAATTTAAAATATTAACAAATGAAAAATGAGGTGGAAAAAGTTCTCAATATTCTTAAGTTGTTGATATTAACAAACGGTGTTGAATGTCCGTTACTAAATTAAAATAGGTTCTGCCATATTAATTTAAGTTTAAAAAGACAATATGATAGAAAGGTCATACACATAAAGGTCATACACATAAAAGTGTATTACATGCAAAAGGATTTACATCAAGCATCATAAATGTGGGTGAAGTTGATGATGATAATTTTGGGTGTATGATACACTCCTGAAAAGTCTATCCTACACCCAAAAGTATCATCATCACTTCACCCTCATATATGATAGTTCACGTAAATCCATTTGCATGTAATACACGTTTGAATCTATAAAATAGTTTGAGTAACAGGACTCATCTTGACTGAGATAATGAAGGAGTGTGGCATGTCATGAACAATAATCACTATATCATTATCCCTATCAACACGTCTCAATTATTAAGGCTGAATCATCTGTCAACATAGATAGATTCCAATGCTTAATTTGGACACCGTCTAGTATCACTTATGTGCTTGAACTAGGTTACATGTTTTGACTATTTCAAAAAGAGAATGAAGATCAAGCGAAAGAAAACTTTTTATCAACATTAAGCGGACGAGTTTTCATCACTTGTTTTTGTCCGATTGATCTTCATTCTGTTTTGAAACAGCCAATACTTGTCATCAAGATGAAGCACATAAATGAAACTAGATGGTTACAAGATTATCAATGCAATCCATCTAAGTTGACAGATGATCCTGCCTTAATAATTGAACTTCTTCTTATAAAAGAAGATGGTCTTTCAATTTAAGGTCATTTCACCGATATGTGTACGGACACAATACTTCGATTAAGGCTGTTTTTAGAGCATACAAACAAATGCAGTGTCATGAAGTAATGTGGCCACATACTACATACAATGATAAAATGAGCTTCACATTCAAACTCTTATATAGACTCAGCAACTATATCATACACATAAAGTTGTACATGTTAACTACCATGTAACACACTGGATCTAGGTTACCTGTTTTGGATATTTCAAAAAAAAATTTAACAATGTAATACATGAATTTAAAAAAGACCACATCCTACTTGAGAAAAGTCTGAAAGTGGGTGTTTTTTTTGTTAGTATTTTTTTATTTTTACTATATTTTTTCTTTTTATCAAATGCAACTTTTTTCAAAACAGTTTATTTATCTCACAGAAGACTTAAAGAACAACAGATTAATGCTTGAAGTGTCAAAACAGAGTGAAGGTCACTATTAGACTTAATTTAGTGACACCTAAGAAGCCTAGAAGAAAAAAAGTAAAACAGATCCAAAGAAACACTTATTGTAAGCTATCCAAAATGGTCAAAATCAAGCCATACGATTAAAGTTAACTGAATATGAACAAAATTAAACAATCAAACTAAGTTTGACTTTTTATAAAAAGAGTAGCAGTTTTTATGACTTAGATATCCTGTATGCATCTAATATGTATACACCTAAAGCAGCCTTGAATACAGACATGAAACAAAATACCTTAAATTTAGTATGTTTAGTGCAACTTATGACAGATTATCATAGGTTCTGTGACAGATTTCATGAGAAATGATGATTTTATAAAAAGAGTAGCAGTTTTTATGACTTAGATATCCTGTATGCATCTAATATGTATACACCTAAAGCAGCCTTGAATACAGACATGAAACAAAATACCTTAAATTTAGTATGTTTAGTGCAACTTATGACAGATTGTCATAGGTTCTGTGACAGATTTCATGAGAAATGATGATTTTTTTTTTTTTTTTTTTTTTTTTTTTTTTTTTTTAGGGTAAAAAATCTCACATGAAAATTAAATGATTTCCTTTTTTGTCGTTCAATTGATTATAAATAAACTAGTCCCATCTAATAATTTAAAAAAAATAAATTAAATTTCACAAAATTTTAAAACAATTTACAAGACTCTGCGTACCGCCAATGTACCGAAATCTTGGCAATTACAATCTCAAGCTGTCAAAACAGTTGCCCAAACCGGTTCCCTCTGATCGAGAGTACAGACTATTTCCACCGTGTCTTAATCACAAGCAGGATGTATATAGGCTGAGGCCCGATATCTGAATGCAACTCCGCTGGGTTAAGTAAGCAGATCATCTATGGTTTCGACATGCCCGGGATCACCCCTAGACCCGTTTATGTCTTTTTTTACCCATAGAATAGCTGCTTACCACCATTCCGATACAACACTTATATCGATCGCTATCGCAAAGACATGTACACAAGTTTCCACAAGTAGCACTTGAAAAATCATTTTTAAAAATTGTGTGACGTCTCATTTTCTTCAAAAGCATTTTTATAATAAAATTCATTTGTTGAATATATCATAAATTGCATTATATAAACCAAAAAACTTTCCACAACTAGCACATAAACTGTCATAGAATCAAACATAATATGTCCTAAATCTTAAACTACCGAGACTGCCCAAATCAACTGCAAGACATTTAAAAATTTCGACAACTAGCATATATCACGTAAACCAGAAAAAAGTATAACATATAACCCACAAACAATCCAATCAATCTCAACTTCCAAGACTACCCAAATCCTAAACTCCATCAACCTAGACACAACAAACTATAAACTTAACAGAATAGAGAGACTTACAGTGCTTTACTCGGTATGCAACTGAAGACGTAACTGATTATCCAACTTGGTAATCGTGGTAGTCTCTAACCTCTTCAAACTTAACTAAGTTGAAGAGGTTATTGACTCCCACGATTGCTAAGCAGATAAATAAATTAAGAGCTTTGTAAATAGGATTTACTTCAGATATACACCTATTTCAAACTTACCCATATTAAACGTATCTAACCTAGGCATAAAACTGGTTTCTTGCTTGCTAGGATTTCAAACTTACCCATATTAAACGCTAACCATAATGTTTCTCTGAGTAAGGCATCGATAACTTAGGCATCTATCTGATTTTTCATGATATGTTTTACATGATGTGTTTCTCCAAAAACTTAGGCATCTAACTGTTTTTTCAAAAATCATTAGCAGCTAACGGAAAAGCAAATATCCCTAACCATAAAAATCCCAAAATACAAAAACAATACTCGTAACCCTGACCGCCATCTATGCACATGTAGAAGCATTCTAACTATGTAACAACCAAATATAAAACTCCCAAAAACAGCCATAAACCCTACCACTAAATAACCTGAAATACATAAAGCCCTAACCCTAAATTAAAGTAACACTAAACGATTTGAATAATCATCGAACAATTAAACCAAATAAACAAACCATAAACCTAAATTAGAGTAACCCTAAATCCAATTGATAATTCATTACCCTAACCCAAATCATTTTTTTAATGATTGGATCTCAGATATGTGAGTGAAGAGAGTGCAAACGCTTTGTGAGTGAGAGAGAGAGAGAGAGGAAGTAAGCGTGTTTCAAAAGAGGTGTACGCTTTTATAAGCGTGTTATTCTTTTAAAAAGAGGTGTGTTAGATACGCTAGTTCAAAAAATAATTAAATATTTTCAAAACCAAAAAAATTTTGGGTTTAGGTTTGGAGTTAGGTTCGGGTGTTTGGATTTTAAACTTTGGGTTGGAGTTAGGTTCGGTGTTAGGTTCGGTGCATTAAAGCATAAATAAAAAAATTATTAAAGGTACAATTCGCATAATTTTGGAGGTAGGTTTGGTTAGGAAAATGGCAATAATGCATAAATAAAAAAATTATTACAAGTACAATTAGCATAATTTTGAGTTGGAGTTAGGTACGGGTGTTGGACATTAAAACTTTGGGTTTGGAGTTAGGTTCGGTGCAATAATGCATAAATAAAAAATTTATTACAAGTACAATTCGCATAATTTTGTGTTTGGAGTTAGGTTCGGGTGTTGAATCTTAAAACTTTGGGTTGGAGTTAGGTTCGGTGTTAGGTCCGGTGCAATAATGCATAAATAAAAAAATTATTAAAAGTACAATTCGCATAAGTTAAAAGTACAATTCACACTAGTAATAATTATATTTCTTACAAGTTTGACTTATTTTGCCAAAAAGTACAAGTTGCATAATAGTTCACTTGCGCATAATACAAAAAGGACACTTACACAACTACAAGTACAATAACTATTACAAACATCAAATCGAATAAAAATTGCACAAGTTGCATAAAAAAATAATGTATATTTTATTTTTTACAAGTTTGATTTTTTTTAAATAGTACAAGTTGCATAATAGTTCACTTACTCATAGTACAAAAAGGACACTTACACAAGGAGTACTTGTGTCTTACACACACTTGTAAAAGTGTACTTGGTACTAGAACATGTGGCAACATGGTATTGGTTTGTACGATTCGCTTAGGTTACATAAGTCGCAATGGGGCAAATGCGAAATATAAAAAAAAGGGCAAGGCTTGAAGCATGGTGAACCTCATGGGGCAAATACACAATTACCCATTTTTTTTAAAATTATTCATTAGAAAGTTACGTGCGTGAATAAATTAACAAATAGCAAAGAATGTAAATTATAGAAAAGAAAGGTCAATGAAAGGATTCAGTAATGACACCATGCATCACCATTGAGTGCTGTACTGAAGAGAAAAAAAACCCGAAAAAAGTGCCCCACATTGGGAGAGAAAAGAGAAGACTGCGGTCAATGATCTTGCCTGTGGACGGGTCCTTGAGGGAGGGTCTGGTTGGCATCCTCAGGATGCATGGAACCACGATGATCCCACCGTTCTTCACTTTTTGGAGAAGTTAATTTAAAAAAAAATAATAATAAGTAATGTATCAATGATATGATAAACAACTTAGTGTAACATGCATTTATCATACTATCGTCTACTACAATTTGTAGATGGTATTGGAGAGCAAAGATATGCAGTTAACGTCAAACACTTGAGTAGTCAATGTTGATTACATGAACACCTATACATGAAAAAAAAAAGATGAAGTTAAATAATGTTGTTGATAAAAGTATATAAAAAGTTAAAAAAAAAATAATAATAATAATAAAAAATAAAAATAAATAAAACATGTCATTTATTCTCTCATAATAGTCTACAGTCTTAATTAACTAAACACGATTTCATGTTCCCATGGTATAAACGCTAGATTAAATCGACCGATCTAGAGAATTTTACCAAAAAGGGCTTATGTTTAAAAGTACATTTTTATACTAATTTGGATTTTATAGTGAAGTAGTTTTTTAGTTGGGTCGTTTGTGCTAATGTTGGTGTTTATATGTCATACATTTGAGTTTTAGCTTGTTAGTTGTTACATATGCAAATTTGTTATCACTGACACAAAAATAAAACTAAATGAAAAAGTGACCATATTTTAGATTTGATTAACTTTGAGGTTTTTCTGAAGTGTTTAGGATTCTTATTTTAGTGCTTATCTACATATTTTTTTATAAGCAAATAAGCAATTTTGAAGGTTTGGATAAAATTGTTTCTTTACTTATTAAAGTGTAAGTAGGCACTTAAAAAAGCAGAGTTTATTTTTGTAAGCAAATAAGCAGTTTAAAAGCAATGCCAAACACCCCCCTAAAATTGTTTTTTGTATCGTTGCTAATTCGATTGAATTAAAACCGATCCACAATTCAATCTCTCCACAATTCATCGCATGTTGTTATTGTGAGTTAATTGGAGATCGATATCGAGTGTAACTCATGTTACTTTAGACTTTCATTCAGCTAAGTCTTTAAAAATAGAGTATTGTTAGAACTGGAATTTTGGAAGTGAAATAAGTTGAATTTGTTTTGCAGCATCGACCATTCTACATTGCATATGTATATGTTTGGTGACTTGGCTTCAACCACATTCTGTGCTTAGAGTTCTTATTATATCTTGTGAATTTTCATATATAAGTTCAGTGAGTAAAGATTTCACCTATTATTAAGAAGATAACTATATGTAAATTGGTAACACAAGAATATGACCATCTTATCTGAAGTAACTATTGTTGTAACAGCATTTGGGCAAAAAGGGCTTTTGGGATTGCATATTATCTACTTATGCTTATTTGTAAACTTTCTTAGAATAAGCCTCCAGAGGTATACTCGTTACCCAAAAGTGCGTATCATATTTAAAAATCGCAATAAGCTAACAACCACATGAAAAATGCAGTCCCACAAATGCTCCATATCCAAGTTCTATTTATGTCTACCAATGTCGGGGCCGATGCAATAATGTTAATAGGAGAACAATACTACCGATGTTTGTGTTATATCGAATAATAGCAACTCATATCATAGATGAAAATGTTGTACGATCTACTAATAAAACACGCTATGATGGTGCATCACTTTCTTATAAGAGCAAAGGGTATGGTGGCATGCCGTTGTGCATGCTATTTTGCCAAATCATTGTCACCTCAGCATCTCACATTTCACATTCACACACCAAAATACCCCCTCTGCAGTGGCTCAAGCCGTTTGCATGCTGTTTCACAGTTTTTGGCCACTATTTTTTTTTTCATTTTTCAAACAAACTAAAATTTCATTCATTAAACAAAAAAACAAATACGAAAAAAAAAACAACAACGAAAAAAAACAAAACAAATACATTATTTTGTACCGACGAATTGTACCTAAATAATTTATATGTGACTTAATTTGTTGTTGCAACAAAAGAAAGGAACATGCTACATTTAAAGAATTTTCGTATGTAAAAAAAAAAAAAACAGATACATTTAAGTTTTGTTTGATTTTTAACCAATGGACTATTACTGCTTCTTCTTCCCTATAAACACACACAACACACACCCTTTCTTCTTCTTCTACAAACACATGCACAAAACACACACTTATTCACAAAAAACACAACATAAATAAAAAAAGTAGCAAATGGCGAAGGTGAGTTCACACACTTTTGAAATGACGTCGGTAGGGGGCGGTGCACTGGTGCCAAAATGGCGGCGCTGCTTGGCTTGCCACATCAGAAATGGCAAGCTCCTATGTCACCATACCCTTCCTTTTAACCTTGTATTTTTTTTCGCTAGACACTTACTTCTGAGAAAAAAAAATCTACTATTATCAAATGTATGAAGAGGTGTAAAAGATAATCCATTTCGGAGCATCTTTTAAAATTCTCTACGCATAAAGAAGTGTAAAAGATACTCCATACTCGACATGTGATGCGCTCCATCGAAGCTTTAAATTTATAAACAAGAATTACCGGTTAACTAGGAACACATTCGGGCAAGTATACCCTAGTCTATTGTAGTATAGTAGTGGTAAGTCAAAGTCGTCCCAAGAGACTTGGTTACACTCAAGTGTTGTTTGTTTGTTTAAGCAAGTAACAAGTTAGTGTTTATAATTGTCACGGATCAAACCACAAGAAAAGTAATATGAGAGCAAGAACACAAAGAACATACATGTCTAGACAAATGATTACATGGATATTAGGATGTTTAGTTTGGAAAACATATTATCAAAGGTCATCCTTACGGCCTATAGAACCAATAATAATTTAGTGTTTTATAAATCAAATATGCATAAGCCTCAATCAAATGGTTATATCATGAACCTTATATCTAAACAACAACAAAGAATCCTTTCGTCCAAATCTTTGTTGCCATTAATTTACTAAGTTCCATTTACTTGGAAAATGATTAGAACACATATTCAAAAGATGCCTTTCGACCTTTAATCCAAATTAAACCTTTATTTTTTATGTTTATGTTCCTTATACAATCTTCACAAAGTACAAGACCAAAACCATTCGTCGACTAATGAATTGAAATCAACCACTTTTGAGAATCCTTTCGACTATAGACTCAACAATGATTAATCAAAATAATAAACAAGACAACTTCCAATTTAACCAAATATGATGTCTTTCATCATAAACCAAACAAACACTAATTATATCCAAACATCCCTTTATCACAAGTTATCATATGAATCAAACAAGTATACAAAACAAAATCATTATTTCAATCAAACACAAAATCTCAACAATCATAGTAATCATAAACATCATGAAATATAAAAGTAATAAGGTTTACCCAAAGTATGAATTACAATAGGCAAAGGTGAAAGATTTATAGCAACCTTCAAGCCTCCAATCAACTACAAGCTTTTAACCAATCTGGAAAATAATACCCAAACGCCTTCAATAGCCCTCGAGCACACCACACGAATTCGGCAGAGGTTTGTGGTCTTTTGGGTGAGATAAGTTGGTGGAAATTCGTCCTTTAGGGTGGAGGCTCGAATTGCACCATGGTAAGGTGGTGACAAATCTTCCTTTAGGGTGGAGGCTAGAAATGCACACACACTTACACACCTAGAACCAAGGAAAAACGGTCCTATTTATACTAGAAATCAAGCCTAGGATCTTAAATGCAGCAACTTGGCCTCCAAGGTGAATAGAAGGTGTAAACACCAAGTGTAAACATCTAAAGAGGTCTTTTATTTGTGGTGGTGGAGTATATATAAGAGAAATCACACTCGTTGCTCAGTCATGATTCGTTTATTACCATAGGCTTGTACAAGAAACAAAACTCCACCGACGAGGTGTAAACACCAAGTGTAAACATCTAAAGAGGTCTTTTATTCGGGTTGTAATGTTTAGGCTTCGGGTTGTACCAGGCTTATGTTCAAATATCTCATACAAAAACATAATAGTTCGCTGGCACGAATTCTTGATTTACTCGAACAACGGATGGTCATTAGATTGTACCTTGGTTCGCTGGCGCATTATTTTCATAACTGATGGTCACCAAAATACACACTAGATCGCTGGCTCGTCATTTGATCACTCAAAAACCGGATGGTCACTACAATATTCATGCACTTGATATTCTCACAAAGCCATTTCTATATCCGGATGCTCTAAAGCTATAAACGAATAAAGTAATTTGGTAAGGGTGGGGATAAGGCATGGGAATATTTATGAAATTGGTTTTAAAAGAAAAATAAAGTCAAGTCTAAGTCCATGTTGCTAGTTACCGAACAAACTACAAACCCAAAAATGATTATAGTTACAATCTTTCTTCTCTTTGGACTTTTTCAAACCGATACATCGATTCGCCATAATAATATTCTTCATATTTTGGCAAATTGACTAACAACATATCACATAACTTTCTTTCTACATCTCTCTCTCTCTCTCTCTCTCTCTCTATATATATATATATATATATATATATATATATATATATATATATATATATATATATATATATATATATATATATATATATATATATATATATATATATATATATATATATATATATAGCATATTGGCTATAATTGTCACCTTATAGTTGCGATGACTTATTCTCTCTCTATTTTTCTTTTCTTTTCTATTTTTTTTCACTTTTTTTTTCATACATTTCTCCTTCATATAACACATCTCCCCCACACTTCGCATAAGCATCACCACAAAAATACAAATAAGAAGTTGCGCACCTTCATTTTTGTCGGAATGGCACACACGAATGGCAAAGTGTGGCTAACTATTAATCATCAAAAACAATCTAACAACCAAGCAACTAGCAACCCACCGTTTAGACTTTGACAAAGGGTAAGGCTAAGGTTTAAAGTGTAAAATATTTTTGTATTTTTCTGGATGTAACCAAAATGAAAAAGGATGGCTCAGAGGGTGAACTAAGGGTATCTAGCGTTAAAGATAAACGCTAACAAATGGGTTCAAAATACGAGGATAACTAACCGATGTGGTTAGCAAAAATTGTTTGTGTAAACGGATGGCCATTTGGTTTTATTCCTAAGGGTGCCTCTTTATCACACGAATACACTTATATAACAAGAATGCGATCTTACAGCGGTCTAGTAATGATTTACAAGTACAAGTTCTAGAATAAATAAAATCACTAGCACACTTATAGCAAAAGATCCAAGCATAAAAGATGTATGCTATATAGAGCTGGCATATCGTGTCCGAAACGACACGATAAGACACGAACACGAATGACCTAAACACGAACACGACACGATAACAAATCGTGTCACTTTTTTCGAACACGAACACGACACGAAAATTAACAGGTTACACGATAAGGAACCTGTTAAGGGACCTGTTAACAAAAATACAAAATTTAAACCAAAACATTGAAACCCAGATACCAAATCTTGTTTAAAACCTCGTTTTACATGTAAACCCACATTTATAATCAAGAAAAGTTATACCAAATCACATCGAGGTCAAATAAACTAATCCTAACACCCTCAAGAACATCACATCGAGGTCAAAATAATCAAGAAAAGTTATATAAGCCAGAGCTAGCACAAGCCGAGACCTTGTGCTCTCGGTTGAGTCTCGACACCCACAAAAACATAGACCTCTTTTACGAGACCTTGAAGCCTCGAATTGTGCTTGAACTGTTTTAATTTAACCATGGAAGACGATTGGTGGTCACGTGGGATGGTGGTCATTGCGATTGTTGTTTGTGTTTGTATATTGAAGAAGGTGTAAGCTTGATACTTGATTGTGATATGCTGAGATGAGATGAGTGTTGATGATAATAAGAGATGGATTTGTTATTGAGATGAGTTTGAAGGTGGATGTGTGTTTGGTGAAAGAAAAGCTGCGTTCTTTTTTTATGAGTGTGTATTTAGGTTTAGTCAATGGGATTAGGGTTGTGAATCATTTATATCCTACACGTTTTTATTTATTTATGGGCCGAGTGAATAATTGTGGTCTGTGGAGAACCGGTGTATCATTTTGTTTGGGCTTGGGTCGCTTGGCTGACATTGTAACAGTAACAGGTCTCTTAACAGGTCCGGACCTGTTAAGACACGAAACCTGTTAATTTCATTCGTGTCTTAACAGGTCCGGACCTGTTAAGACCTGACACGAAACCTGTTAAGAACAGGTCATGTCGTGTTAACAGGTTTCGTGTCAAAATTGCCAGCTCTAATGCTATATATGAAATAGGCTCAAATCCTCACAATTTAGTGGAAAGGGCTATAATATGCACTAGCAAATGTTATCGATCCCAGAATAGATTGCAATATTAATCGGGACACATCTCAAGTTTTTCAAAATTACAGATTTCACCAGTGGGATTATCCAGTTATTCTAATATATTAACCTAAAAACGTGAAAACAACTAGATCGTAAGGGCAAACAAGTATACAAAAATTATTTTCAAATTGGCCCAAAAAATTGGAAAATATTAAAAATGAGTTCCGTTTTTCCTATTTACTTTCCCCCCACACTTAAGTTAGGCATTGTCTTAAATATGAAAATAAACTTCAAAGCATGTAAAGTAGGGAAAATAAATAATAGATAGTCCAAGAGAAACGAAACTTCCCAGGCCAAGAAATCGCGATCGAATCTTCATATGATAAGTTGCTAAGCAAATTCTAGCATAAGCTTGTGAGATCAATCGATTTCTCTTCCACAAAACATCTACACACCAAGTGTAATATCACCAATATTCCAATCTCCAAGAGCTTATTAAATCTGCAAAAACAAACTAAACTACAAAAAAACACATAAGATCCTAAAACTCACTTTCGTAGGCATCACGGTTGCATTTAGCGTATGCAACAAGCCTTTTAAACCCCTCGGTGGCCCGAGTGGACGAGTGAAGTCTCGTGAGAGTTTCCAGTGAATATACCCACAAAGTTCAAAACATTTTATTTTTTAAAAACATGTACTTATTTATTGACAATGTACTAAAATTAAAAATGGCAAAACCGAGTTTAAGTAGAATTATAAGAAATGACGCTCTTGAAAAAACCAAAAGACATTTAAACTTAATCGATCTAAACACAAACACAAATACATAAAAACAAAATAAGAAAAATGTTTTTTTTTTTTTTTTTTTTTTTTTTTTTTTTTTTTTTATTTACCGATTGGTCCAACCAATCGGTCAGAAATCCAACCGATTCGGTTGGAAATTGACAAAGTTAATTTTTTTTTTACCGAGAGCTCCATCCGATCGGTAATCCATCCATCCGATCGGATGGATCCTCATGTCAAATCCAACCGTTCGGTTGCAACCCGCAACCGAATCGGTTGGGTGTTTGGTAATCTTTTTTTTTTTTTTTTTTTTTTTTTTTTTTTTGACAAATTTTACTTGAAACTTTTTATTGATAAAATAAAACAAAAACACATAACGCAACAAACACAAAAATAAACAAGAGTTAATAAAACACATAAACACATATATACAAGTAGAATATTAAGAACATAAAACGACACTATACAAAAACAAACATAAACAAATAAGAGCACGATCACAAAAGAAATGACAAGCACATAGACGCAAACAAATATAATTAGTCACGTAACACAAATCAAAACAAAACAATCTAAAACAAGATAGTCTTATTCCAAATTAATACGAAACTAATCAACACAAAAATAACACACACAAAAAGAAACACAAAAACATGCAAGAGATCACATAACTTATTAAACACAAAACTCACAAAACAAGAAAAATGCAAACTAAAAAATGGGAAAGAAGCCTCCAACCGATTTAGTTACGGGTGATGACTTATCGATTAAAATGATTTAGGTGGTTTTGGTGGGTTTTTTTTTCGGAAACAATTTTCGAGCACATTTAGGTAGCAAGCATTGAAATTAGAGATTTTTAAAACACATGAAACACAAGCATTCAAGCAAACATAAAAGAACAAAAAGCAAAACCCCAATAACGGCGCCAATAATTTGTTGCGGCGATGCCGGAATAATGATTAAGCAAGGAATCAAGCAAACAAGCAATTCAATCAAAGAAACATCCAAAAGCAACAAACAAACTAACAAAATAATGCAAAGCCAAATCCATGGCAGCGGCTCCAAAAACTTGATGCGCTCCATCGAAGCTTTAAATTTATAAACAAGAATTACCGGTTAACTAGGAACACATTCGGGCAAGTATACCCTAGTCAATTGTAGTATAGTAGTGGTAAGTCAAGGTCGTCCCAAGAGACTTGGTTACACTCAAGTGTTGTTTGTTTGTTTAAGTAAGTAACAAGTTAGTGGTTATGATTGTCACAGATCAAACCACAAGAAAAGCAATATGAGAACAAGAACACAAAGAACATACATGTTTAGACAAATGATTACATAGATATTAGGATGCTTAGTTTGGAAAACATATTATCAAAGGTAATCCTTACGGCCTATAGAACCAATAATAATTTAGTGTTTTATAAATCAAATATGCATAAGCCTCAATCAAATGGTTATATCATGAACCTTATATCTAAACAACAACAAAGAATCCTTTCGTCCAAAACATTGATGCCATTAATTTATTAAGTTCCATTTACTTAGAAAATGATTAAAACACATATTCAAAAGATGCTTTTCGACCTTTAATCCAAATTAAACTGTTATTTGTTATGTTTATTAAGTTCCTTATACAATCGTCACAAAGTACAAGACCAAAACCATTCATCGACTAATGAATTGAAATCAACCACTTTTGAGAATCTTTTCGACTATAGACTCAACAATGATTAATCAAAATAATAAACAAGACAACTTCCAATTTAACCAAATATGATATCTTTCATCATAAACCAAACAAACACTAATTGTATCCAAACATCCCTTTTGTTAGGAATTAAATATCAGAAGAATCAAAGCGAGTTTCCACTGAAGTTGATTCTGCTGCTGAATCTACTGCTGCTTGATTCTGCTGCTGAATCTACTGCTGCTTGATTCTGCTGCTGAATCATACTACTACTGCTTGATTCTGCTGCTGCTATGACTGTGCAGCTATGACTCATAACAAACAGCTGTGTAGATAAGACCGACTTATTCAAACTTGCATAAAAAGATAATATCTTAGTTCTAGTCATCAAATTGAACACTCCAAGTGAGTTGTTTATCTTAGATACATGATGTATCTTGTATGACTAAGCTAGAATAGTGATTAGTCATAAGCTAGTTATTTGTTGAGTCATGTAGTTTGTAAAAGATATTTCCTTGGGCTATAAAAGGAAAATCTTAGGTGTGAAAAAATACGTGTGTGTGTGTGAAAAAATACGTGTGTGTGTGTGTGAAAAAATACGAGAGACAATACAGAGAGAGACAATGCCATACACAACTCTCATTCACAGACAATAGAAAGAAAGATTCAAGGTCTTTGTAACCCTAGTGATAAGCAAAAGATCACTCGTATTATTTTTGAATAATATTGAATCGTTTGGTGTTAACTATTCCATTTCCATAACAATAAACATAAATCTTCTAAGTGTGGTTGAGTAGATTCCGCATACTTAATCATATTTACACAAACATATCTCATACACAAAGAACGAAGGTTTAACCACCTTATCAGAGCGTACAGGTTGATATTTTTGTTTTAGAAGAAGAAGTTAGAAATGGATGTTGAGTCTATTCAAACAAATGTTGCTGCTAAGTTACCAATGCTCAAACAGAATGAGTTTGAGATGTGGAGGTTAAGAATAGAACAATATTTTCAAGTGCAAGATTATGCACTGTGGGAAATTATTGAAGATGGAGATTCTTACAAGCCTACAACCACTACATCAACAGTTGATGGTAAGGAAGTTGATAAGCTGCAAACCAAGCCACAAACTGCAGAAGACAGAATTAAGAAGAAGAATGACCTAAAGGCCAGAAGCATGCTGATGATGACCATTCCAAATGATCAACTTATAAACTTCAGCAAATTCAAAGATGCAAAGTCACTATTTGAGGCCATTATTGCAAGGTATGGTGGGAATGAAGCCACCAAGAAGACCCAGAAGACTCTTCTTAAGCAACAGTTTGAAAATTTCACATCAACTAACCATGAATCTTTAGACCATATGTTCAACAGGCTACAGAATATTGTGAGTCAACTTGCTATTCTTGGAGTTGAAATACCTCAAGAAGATTTAAACTCAAAATTTCTGAGAAGCTTACCTGAAGAATGGGCTATGCATGTTGTTGTCTGGAAGAACAAGTCAGACATTGACACCATGGATCTTATGGATCTGTATAGCAACTTTAAGATTGTTGAGCAAGATTTGAAGAAAACTGGAGGTACTAGTTCAAGCACTGGGAACATGGCATTTATGTCATCTCCTAGTAATTCAGTTCCAGTTACTAATGAAAAAGTTCATGATGTTGCAAGTGCTGCAAGTTCATCAAGCAGTACTTTTGGAATTTTAGATGAGAAAACATGTTGTGCTTTCTTTACAAGCAAACATAATGGATCCATGTTAACTCATGAAGACCTTCAAGAGATCAATGATGATGATCTGGAGGAAATGGATCTAAAATGGCAAATTTCTCTTCTTAGCATGAGAGCTAAGAAATTCTATCAAAGGACGGGGAAGAAGATCACAATCAGTAGCAATGATCCTGCTGGTTATGACAAGTCAAAGATAGAATGCTACAACTGTCACAAGATGGGACACTTCTCAAGAGAATGTAGAAGGCCAAGACAGCAAGATAGCAGAAATAGAGATGTTGGAAGAAAATCCAATACAGGGGAGATGTCTGAACCAAAAGCTATGGTAGCAATTGATGGATTAGGTTTTGATTGGAGCTTCATGGATGATGAAGAAATGGGTTCTTCACAGATGGCTCTTATGGCATTTACTGCACCTGAGGTACATGATCATAAAACCTGTTCAAATACTTGTACTGCTCTTAAAGACTTAAAAATCTTAATTAAACAGTATGATGACCAAAAGGTTCGACACGCCAAATCTGATCTAGATTGTTTCAATTATAAAAGTGGTTTAGAATCTGCAGAGAGACAAATCCTACACTATAAAAGGAATGAACTTACCTTTACTGATGCTAAAACTTTACTTGAAAATGATAATCAATTTAAAGATCAAATCATTGAGGCTTTAAAAGAAGCATTGGATAGGGTTAAGACTGAGAAAGAAAACATTCAATTGACTAAAGAGAAGCTTGAACATGCTTCTAAAAATGTAAACAAAATAATAGACAGTCAAGTGAATAATAAAGTTAAGTCAGGATTAGGATATAATGCAGCCCCACCCCCTTATAGAGGTATCCCAAAACCCCCAGGGATCGACCAAGAACATTCAGGATTGTCTGAATTTCAGCTACCTGAGTTACAATATGGAGTTCAACCAAACTCTAACATAGTAGCTGATGAGCCTAAGAAAGAAAGTAAATGTTCATGTAAAACATTACTTTTTCAGGAAATTGGAATAACCTCAAGTCTTACCAACTAGGTGATGACTTTGCTTTTCACAATAAAGCTTGTTTCATTTGTGGTAGTTTTGACCATCTTGCAGCTTTCTGCAACCAATGGGTATCTGGGTATGATAGTAATAGAGTGAACTACAAAAGGCAAACACCTAAATCTCATTTTCACTCTAATTCTAAAAGATCAAAACCCAAAACAGTCACAAAAACTGTTCCTGCTGAAAGGAAAATGGTTTCTGCTGAAAAACCATATATGACTGTTTACCCAAAATCAACAATCAAGGGTGCAAAAACAACTTTCAAACATGCATCTAATATTGTTCAAAGGCCCATTCAAACAAAAGCAGTGGTCCAAAAACAAGTTTGGAGACCAAAGGGTACAACTACAAAGCTAGCAGTTACTTCTGCTAAGCATACTGCTGCTAAGGGTAACAGGGCAAATGCTGTTAAGGCCTCAGCATGTTGGATTCTTAAATCCAATGTTGCATCAACAGTCCTCAAGAGATTACATTTCATTGATGCAAGAGGCAGATCTAAGTCAGTGTTGGCTTGGATCCCCAAAGAAAACTAATTCTTTTATTTTGTGCAGGGACATTCACCAACAGATCATGAAGATCAAGGATATTCAGATAGTGGGTGTTCAAGGCACATGACAGGCAACATGTCTTATCTTTCCAACTTTCAATCAATTGATGGTGGATATGTTACCTTTGGAGGAGGAATTGGTGGAAAAATTACTGGTAAAGGTACTATCAAAACCAGTAAATTAGATTTTGAAGATGTGTTTTATGTGCAAGAGCTTAAGTATAATCTCTTTAGTGTCTCACAAATGTGTGATAGAAAGAATAATGTTCTTTTTACTGAGACTGAATGTCTTGTACTTTCTCCTGATTTTAAGATGCCTGATGAAAGTCAAGTACTTCTTAAAATTCCTAGGAAGGGCAATATGTACAGTGTTGATATGAATAACATTGTTTCTAAAGATGCTTTAACTTGTCTTGTTGCAAAGGCCACATTAGATGAATCTATGTTATGGCATAGGAGACTTGGTCATATTAACTTCAAAACCATAAATAAGATTGTTAAGAATGGTTTGGTAAGAGGTTTACCTCAAAAACGTTTTGAAAATGATCAAACATGCATTGTTTGTCTTAAAGGCAAACAACACAAAGTCACTTATAAGCCCAAGATTTTTAACTCTATCAGTCAATCATTGTTTATGCTTCATATGGACTTATTTGGACCTGTTTCAGTAAGTAGTATAATGCATAAGAGATTTTGTCTAGTTGTTACTGATGACTATAGTAGATTTACATGGGTATTCTTTTTAGGAACTAAGGATGAGACTTCTAGCATCCTTAAGACCTTCATTACAGAGATAGAAAACCTAGTAAGCAAAAGAGTAAAAGTCATTAGATGTGATAATGGGACAGAATTTAAAAATAGAGTTATGGATGATTTCTGCAAAGAAAAAGGTATTAAAAGAGAATTTAGTGTTGCTAGAACTCCTCAACAGAATGGAGTAGCTGAAAGAAAGAATAGAACACTAATAGAAGCTGCTAGAACTATGTTAGCTGATTCAAAGTTGCCTATAACTTTTTGGGCTGAAGCAGTCAACACTGCTTGTTATGTTCAGAACAGAGTTTTAATAGTACAGCCTCACAATAAGACATCATATGAGCTTTTTAAAGGTAGAACTCCTGCAATAGGATTTCTTAGACCTTTTGGATGTCATGTGACAATTCTGAATACCTTAGACCATTTGAGAAAATTTGATGGTAAAGCAGATGAAGGTTTCTTTGTTGGATATTCTCTCAATAGCAAAGCTTTTAGAGTATACAACATAAGAACTAAGAGAGTAGAAGAGAGTCTACATATAGAGTTCTTAGAGAACAAGTCTAATGTAGAAGGTCAAGGACCAAAATGGCTATTTGATCTTGAAACTCTAACCCATTCAATGAATTATGTGCCTGTTGTTGCAGAAACTAATGATTTTTCAGGTTCACAAGCAACAGATGAGGCAAGGTTAGACAAGAAGACACATAAAGATTATGTGATGATGCCAATATGGTCAAATACCAATGTGGAATCAACTTCAACCAATGGAGAATCTTCTTCTGGCAAAGCTAAAGAAGATGTTGAAGATAAAATCAGAGAAGGAAGAACAGAAGAACAGCAAAATGTTCCTGCTGATGAGCAAAATGTTCCTGCTGATGAGCAAAATGTTCCCGCTGATGATCAAACAATTCCTGCTGATAAGCAAATTGTCTCTGCTGATAGTCCTTCAGAAGAAACAAAATCAGACTTTTCAGAAGATGAGGTGGATTTAAGCAATATTCCATCTGATTATCAAGTTCCTTCCACTCCACAAACACGAATTCACAAAGTCCACTCCCTAGAAAATGTGATTGGAGATGTACAATCTGGTGTGAAGACAAGACAACAATTGATGTCTTCAGATCAAAAAGGGATTCTTGATGCCCTTTATGCTTCAAAGCAACATGAGTCTTCAAACTCCTGTTTGTTTGTATGTTTTCTCTCACAAGATGAACCAAAGAATATTCATAAAGCCCTAGAGAATTCAAGCTGGTTAGAGGCTATGCAAGAGGAGCTTCTTCAGTTCAAAATTCAAAAGGTATGGGTGCTAGTTGATTTACCTTATGGTGTAAGGGTAATTGGCACTAGATGGGTTTTTAGAAATAAAAGGGATGAAAGAGGCATAGTGATTAAGAATAAAGCTAGATTAGTAGCACAAGGGTACACACAAGAAGAAGGGATAGACTATGATGAGGTTTATGCTCCAGTAGCTCGAATTGAGGCAATTAGGCTTTTCTTAGCTTATGCTTCATTTATGAACTTCACAGTTTACCAAATGGATGTCAAGAGTGCATTTTTATATGGTTCAATTGAAGAAGAGGTGTATGTTACACAACCTCCAGGCTTCACTGACCCTGACCATCCAGACAAAGTGTACAAGGTAGTTAAAGCTCTATATGGCCTACATCAGGCACCAAGAGCTTGGTATGCAACACTAGCTTCCTATTTATTAGAGAATGGATTTCAAAGAGGAAAGATTGATCAGACACTTTTCATCAAACAGCACAAGAAAGATCTTCTGTTAGTACAGGTGTATGTGGATGACATTATCTTTGGATCTACAAGGAAGGAGATGTGTTTATACTTTGAAAAACTTATGAAAGATAAGTTTCAGATGAGTTCTATGGGAGAACTTACATTCTTTTTGGGTCTGCAAGTTAAGCAATCATCTGAAGGCATATTTATTAGTCAAGACAAATATGTTGCAGAGATACTTAGAAAATTTCAATTTGCTGATTCAAAAATAGCAAGCACCCCAATAGATCCTGAGAAGCCACTTCTTAAAGATGCAGATGGAGAAAATGTGGATGTACATACATACAGATCTATGATAGGTTCTTTGATGTATCTTACATCATCCAGACCTGATATCATGTTCTCTGTTTGTGCTTGTGCAAGATTTCAAGTAACTCCAAAGGTTTCTCATTTAACAGCAGTCAAAAGAATTTTTAGATATCTCAAAGGTCAACCAAGGTTGGGTTTATGGTATTCTAGAGAATCACCTTTTGATTTGATAGCATTCTCAGACAGTGACTATGCTGGTGCTAGCTTGGACAGAAAGTCAACAACCGGAGGATGTCAATTCCTTGGATGCAGACTTATCTCATGGCAGTGTAAGAAGCAAACAATTGTGGCAAATTCAACAACTGAAGCTGAATATGTAGCTGCTGCAAGTTGTTGTGGTCAAGTTCTATGGCTTCAAAACCAACTTCTTGATTATGGGTACAATTTCTTACATACCATTATACATATTGATAATAGTAGTACAATTTGCATTATTAAAAATCCAGTGCAACATTCTAAAACAAAACACATTGAAATAAGACATCATTTTATAAGAGATTGCAATGAGAAAAGGTTAATTCAAGTAATGAAAATTGCTTCAGAACAAAACTTTGCAGATCTTCTTACCAAAGCTTTTGATGTTGGAAGATTTCAGTACTTGGTAGCAAGTATTGGAATGCTTAATCTTTAAATTTTTTTTCAATATAATGTGTTTTTGTATATAGATTTTGTTAATGCATCTAACTTTGTTATCTAAGTCTACTATTAACAATATTTGAAGTTATTCATACAGTTAGTTTTATGATTATTCTAATTCAAGACAAGTACTTTGTACTTTGTTCTTTTGGTTTTAGACTAACAATTTCAAGTATGAATGTTTGAGCTGAAAGGTTATTTCAAGTGAAATCTGCTGATCATTGCTGCTGAAAGCTGATCATTTCCACTGATATAATAGGTTCATGATAGAAAAAGTTTGGGACTTAAAAAAAAAATCCTTAAAACTTCTTTCTTGGAATCTGATTATGATATTTCACTTTGAATTGATAAATTAGTTGATCAGTTAATCACTGATACAACTCACTTTCTATCATTTTATACTCTCAAGTATAATGTGACTAGTCTACGGATATCTGATAGAAAGAACAGCGAGCAAAAGTGAATCTAACACTTGTGTTAGAGGTAACAAATGCCACGAGCTGGAAACCCTGTAAAGAAAGCCTTTTGAATAGGTTTATCTATACACAGGCGGTTATTTATAACTGAAAACATTGGTTCTCACACAACCAGAGGTTGCTTTAAACCGAAATTTTGATTAAGTGTCTGTTACACACTTAATCCTTTCAAAATGGTTGTAAGCAGTATGATTTTTTATAATAAAATCATATACATACTGCTAAGGCAAAAGTTTCTTAAAAGGATTTTCAAAAGATGACTTTAAAAACCATCAAATGATGGACCATAAGTCAAAAATTGTCCATTGAATCACCTCTCATAGGAGTTAACACACCTAGAAGTGATGAGGACAGAATCTTAAACTCTTAAGGAATTGATGGCTTCATGTACAAATTGTCTGAAAACATGGAAAAATGCTAGATCAGATGATGATGTTATGACTGTGGGAAAATCTTTCAAACAAGGGGAGGATATCAATATAAGATGATATTTGAATCTCAGGGGAGGAAATTCAAGCCCAGTTTAAGGAAGATTAACCAAAAGAAAAGAAAAGACAAGATCATACAAGATGATGACATAGAGGTTGAAAATGACAAGAACATTCTTTAAAGTTGTATTCAGAAAGGATGAAGCATTTCAAAGGAGAAAGTTCTATCTAGGTGAAAAGATTCAATTTCAGTTCACTACGTTTGTTCATCACTTGTTGAAAGATCAGAAAGCAGATAAGTTCCAGAGAAAGATAAGTTCATTCACTCAGAAGAGAAGAAAGTTCAGATCAACCAAATCTGACAATGAAGTGTTTGAAAGATCTTCACAAAGTCCTCATTTAATTCAGAAAAACATGTTTGAATGTGATTCACATGTTTAGGGGAGGATTGTTAGGAATTAAATATCAGAAGAATCAAAGCGAGTTTCCACTGAAGTTGATTCTGCTGCTGAATCTACTGCTGCTTGATTCTGCTGCTGAATCTACTGCTGCTTGATTCTGCTGCTGAATCTACTGCTGCTTGATTCTGCTGCTGAATCATACTACTACTGCTTGATTCTGCTGCTGCTATGACTGTGCAGCTATGACTCATAACAAACAGCTGTGTAGATAAGACCGACTTATTCAAACTTGCATAAAAAGATAATATCTTAGTTCTAGTCATCAAATTGAACACTCCAAGTGAGTTGTTTATCTTAGATACATGATGTATCTTGTATGACTAAGCTAGAATAGTGATTAGTCATAAGCTAGTTATTTGTTGAGTCATGTAGTTTGTAAAAGATATTTCCTTGGGCTATAAAAGGAAAATCTTAGATGTGAAAAAATACGTGTGTGTGTGTGAAAAAATACGTGTGTGTGTGTGAAAAAATACGAGAGACAATACAGAGAGAGACAATGCCATACACAACTCTCATTCACAGACAATAGAAAGAAAGATTCAAGGTCTTTGTAACCCTAGTGATAAGCAAAAGATCACTCGTATTATTTTTGAATAATATTGAATCGTTTGGTGTTAACTATTCCATTTCCATAACAATAAACATAAATCTTCTAAGTGTGGTTGAGTAGATTCCGCATACTTAATCATATTTACACAAACATATCTCATACACAAAGAACGAAGGTTTAACCACCTTATCGTGTAATCGGTCACCTTCAACACCTTTATCACAAGTTATCATATGAATCAAACAAGTGTACAAAACAAAATCATTATTTCAATCAAACACAAAATCTCTACAATCATAGTAATCATAAACATCATGAAATATAAAAGTAACAAGGTTTACCCAAAGTATGAATTATAATAGGCAAAGGTGTAAGATTTATAGCAACCTTCAAGCCTCCAATCAACTACAAGCTTCTAACCAATTTGGAAAATAATACCCAAACGCCTTCAATAGCCCTCGAGCACACTACACGAATTCGGCATAGGTTTGTGGTCTTTTGGGTGAGATAAGTTGGTGGAAATTCGTCCTTTAGGGTGGAGGCTCGAATTGCACCATGGTAAGGTGGTGACAAATCTTCCTTTAGGGTGGAGGCTAGAAATGCACACACACTTACACACCTAGAACCAAGGAAAAACGGTCCTATTTATAGTAGAAATCAAGCCTAGGATCTTAAATGCAGCAACTTGGCCCATTTCTTTGAAATCACACTCCAAGGTGAATAGAAGGACCTAGAATACTAGAAAGAATGCCCTAGAATCGAGTAGAATGAAATAGAACAAAGTGTGCAAAAATTATACGAGTTGACCAACCGATCGGTTTCGGGGCATTACCGATCGGTTGGATGAGACGTATGGGTCTAACCGGTTGGTTGGATTCCAACCGATCGGTTACTCGGAACATTTTCATCTAACCGTTCGGTAATCCATCCATCCATTCGGTTGGATGCATTTTCACAGAAAATGGTAAACTTCAAAGTTGTAGATCTTTCTCTTAGCTTTCCGTGGCCGAAAACGGGAGGTCAAACGGAGTCCGTATGCTCAATATATGGCCAAAATGGTGAAGGTATGTTGGGAACAACGAGTCTTCCTATAATTCTTCGTTTTAGCTTCTTTCCTTCATTTCTTTTCTCGTTTTCCTTCTTGTCCTTTATTCTTGACTCTTTGGAGTGACAACTTCATGACTTTTATATTCATGAATATGCTCCAAGAAACTTTCATTTGTCGGGAATTCTTCGTACATGCATAAATCTTCATTTATTGATCACTTTTACGTCTTTTCCTTCATTTTTCTGTTCTTGGCTAGCATACACGCTTTTATACGATTAAGTGACAAAAACAACCAAAAAACATACAAAAAACGCCACTAAAAACATGCACAATTTGAGCGTTATCAACATGATATTTGTCAAGTGCATGTTGGGTGTAATCCTCGTCTCCGGCTCCACTTTGTGCGCCAATCGACGGACATTATCGTACAATTGACAAAATTGAACCACTTTAAGACGCAAACCCTTCCATTTCCCGTTTAACAAATCGTAGGTTCGAACACTGGATACCTTCATTGCTTGCTCAACATAACCTAAAACTTCCTTCTAAAACCCTTTTCCTTACTCGTATTAGGTTGGATGTTATCTTTGGATATACGAACCCAAACTTTACACAATGCAATTTCTTCTTTAGTGGTCCATGGAGTGTTACGGGTACCTTCATTGTCATTTTTAGACGTCTTCTTTTGACATCTTTTTGACAATAAAACCCTTTATAACCTTGATCCTTCCAGACCGCATTTTATAGTAAAACCTTCTTTTCAAGAGTGCCCAACTATATCAAGTTTCGCCTTAATTCTAGGTACCACCAGTGAACCCTTTATAACCTTGATCTTGCCATACCGCATCTTCACGGTAAAACCCTCTTTTCAAGAGTGCCCAATGATATCAAGTTTTGCCTTAATTCCGGAACATGCATGAAATTGTCCAAAACGAAACTTGACCTATCTCTCATCTGTACTTGAACCTTATATGTCCCCCGTACACGACATTCCCTTCTATCACCTAAAAATACATTACTACCGTCATACTCCTCAAAATCAAACAAGTAATCTCTCTTGTATGTTATATGGTTTGAGCCCCTTGAATCCATGATCTAGCCCAATAGTTCTTCAACACTTATAGCAATCATAACATCATCACTGTCATACCTATCATATCCAGAACCAGATACATGATCTTCAATCCTAACAAAACTTTGAGATTTCTTGTTATTATACCTGGGACAATCCCTCTTCAAATGGTCCTCAGGATGACATCTATAACACTCGAGTCTGCTGCTTCTTCCTTGTGGCGTTGACCACACCCTATGTGACATTTCTAAAAATTCATGTCATTTATTTTAATAGTTTATTATTCAACTATTCTATTTTAACTAATTAACTTCGTCGGAAGTTATCCGTGTACGTTCAATTAATTCAACCGCGACTAGACTACGTCTATTCTACACTTTTTATGCATCATTGTTTCCTTACAATCCTATAAAAAAAATCACTTTTCAATTACTCCATTTTTACGTAAACCTTGCACCTTTACGTTTTACCCGATTTAAATTTACGTTTTAAGGTTTTGACAAAGTGAACCAACCCTAGACTATGATAATTTTCATATTTTATGAATTTTTAAACTATTTCATGTTTACTAAAGAGTTTTATACTTGTCGTGTCATTTTTATAGCTTACGCCACTTTTATCAAGAACCGGTGTCACCAAACGTGTTTTTGACTAACGGTTTCATTTTTTACGACGTTTAAACACTCCGATAAACCCAAGCCTCTCATGAAATATTAAAATTAGCCATTTTAACACTTCATAACAACTTCATAATATTTTTATAACACTTTTCCAAAATTCATGTTTTCAGGTCTCCCGGTACTACGTAATTCGCGTTTTTAATACCGTGCGCTTGTTCTAAACCCCACAAACACACTAAGACACCGAATATTAATCAAATATTAATAAACCCTTCCCATTTAATACCAATGGCCGGCCATATACCCACACACACTCCACATTACTTCATTTTTCAAGAAAATTCATCATTCTCTCTCTTCACATGCAAATCTCACCAAACTCCAAATAAACATCCAACTCCTCTTCCTCCTTGTTACAGCCACGAATCATCATCTCCACACCCTCACCTCTGTGATTTCCATCATCAAAATAATCTCCATAACATTTCTTTGAAGACCCTTGAAGAAGATGGTGATTTGAATCGAAGATTAGAAGGTTTTCTTGGAGTTTCTTGGTGTTTTATTGGTGTTTTCTTGAAGTATTACTCAAGATTATTGTTGAGTCATCTCCACAGCCCTCAAGCCATATTTGAAGAGTATAAGAGAAGGTCTAATCTTGTGGTGGTGTCATTTGGGTCGTTTCTATCCAAGACCTAGAAAAGGTTTCATTGATTTTCACTCCTAGTAAGCATATCACATCATCCTCTTTGATTTTTGTCACATGCAAATGGTTTTTGTTATTTAATTAATTATGGGTTTTCTGATTTTGATGAGTTTTAGTGTTCTTGAGTTGTTTGTGATGATTAGTGTGGCATTGCATGATGATTGATGATGTTTTGGATGAGTTTAGAATAGGTTTAGTTGGATTTGATGGGACTGTTTTTACATCAGTAGAAAAATGTGTGTTTTCCCATTAAGATTTGGCCTGGAGCCTATGATTAAATTACATTTTTAGATAGATATAGGTCTAAGCTTCATGTGGCGAGTTGGAGGAATTTTTATCTCCTCCGGATGATCAAGTTATGCCAAAATTAGTAAAACTAGTCAATATAGGTACCTTGCAGATTGTTTGTGTGTTAATCGTAAATTCTTGGCATAGAGCCTAATGAATCTTTTCATAAATGGATAGTATAATATCTCAGGTCCTAGTGGCGAGTTGGCTGGAAAACCAACTATTTCGGATGGTCGAGATACGACCAAAAACCGTGGAAACATATTTAGTGTGTATCCGGAAATTGTAATGCAGATTGTTTCACTTATAATTAATAAATTTTGAACTAGGGGCTACTGGGTTTTTACATGGGTGAAGGGTACAACATATGAGGACCATGTGGCTAATTGTAGGGTTTACCAATTCTCCCGGATGAGGGAGATTTGGTCATTTTACGAAAACTAGTCAGTTCTAAACTACTGTTTGAAAAAGGAGTTTAACTCTAGATTTTTGTGCTATAGTGTTGGGTTTTAAAACATGGCTCAGTAGTAGACATCTTAGGCTAACACCTCCAGTTGGTCTCACTTAAATTTCTATCATAGTTTAGGATTTATGGCCATTTTCGTAAGAGATTAAAATTCAGAAAATATCATGGGCTGGATGTTCAGGGGTAAAATACTCTTTTCACATGATTCTGAATCTTTCAGAAGTTGAGCCCTGAATTTTTGAAAACTAGACTCAAAGAGCTTTCCAGGGGTGAAGGCCTTGTATTCATATCATTTATAGATTTGGAGTTAAGGGTCTATAAAATATAGTCAAATTCAGAATTTTAATATTTTACTTCTTGTCTTGAACTCTAAAACGTGTAGATACACATAGGTAAAATAAGAATTGAGAGATGAAACTTGGTAGGTGTTTTATTACATATAGGACCTGGTCGAACATCAATCTTAGAGTAAAAATATCTTGGGCTAAGTCTTAGTGCAATGCCATGCTTATCTCGGAAACATATCTCGTGATCATTTGATTTACTTTTTCATATCGTTCTTCTTTATCATTCTAAGTCGCGTCACGTCTTTTAGGTTGTGCTTAGACGCTTCGCACTCATCCGAAGATCCATTTTACTTCTGATCTCGTTGCTCTTAAGGTGAGTTCATAGCCTCGCTTTTACTTATTTAAACGTTTTTTAAACCTCACGAGGGGGATACATGCTAGTTTTACAAACGGAATACAAGTAGTTTCACGATTACATAATTATAGACATTTAGTACCTTTGCCATCAAGTCCCTAATTTCATGAACCGTTAATTACGTGAGTAAATGCTAATATTATAGATATGCATATTTGGCCAGGCAGGCCTGTTCGGGTGAGTAGCGCTCACTTGGAGCCTTTATTACCAAACGGACATATAATATTGAGAATTGAGGTAAATGGCAATTGAATACCTCGTGAGGGGCATTTAAACTTGGCCAAGGTTCGGTGTCATGAGCTCAATGCTATAAATCTTATTTCCCGACTTGTATTTGTTACATGTCAACTTAATTATGGGCGTATAACAACGTAGCCCATCGTATTTAAACTGAATTATCTTGTATTCAACTTATTACTTATTAAACTCTATGAATTCACTCAACTTTATGTTGACTTTTTAGCATGTATTTTTTCAGGTTTTATTTGCTAGCTGAGCATTGGGAGCAATCGGAGTCGCGTGGATATCAAATATTGAAAGACTTGTTTTTTACACATTCGATAACTTTTATCTTTAACATATACATATGAGTCATGTTTGAACTTTTATAACTCAAGTTTTGAATAAAAATTGTTGGGACCTTTGTACTCTGATTTACCAAATCGAATGTGACATTTTATTAAACGTCTCTTTTGAGGTCGTTTTATGTAACTTGTGTGTATGAACTATGTAGTGACACCCAAATTGGTATTCGGCTGTGTTGTAAATTTTGGGGGTGTCATACACTACCTGTACCCTGCTCCATATCTCTTTGACCAAATCTCCCCCTCACATACAACCCTTCAACACCATCACCCTTTGCTTCAATAATCTTCTGAAGTTCCCTAGAATAAAGTGACGTGAGCACGTCTTCTATCTTCAAAGTATCCCAACCCCATAGCAAAGTCTCCATTAAATTACCGTAAGACGATGGTAAAGATGAGAGTAATAATAATGCCCAATCCTCATCCGATATAGCAGTATCTATAACCACTAAATCACCTACCAACTTGTGAAACTCATAAATATGTTCAGACTGACTCTTACACGGATGTATATCGAAGGTTTATAACATGTTATTCAAGTAAAGACGATTAGCTAAAGACTTTCTCATGTATAAACTCTAACTTTTTCCAAATCCCTGCTGCAGTCGTTTCCTTATTGATCTGCCTAAGACCCGATCACCCAAACACAAGATCAATGAGCTATACACCTTTTTCTGAATGATGTTATCATATGCCACTATTGTAGTGGCATGTAACTCCTCCAATGCTGCAACTAATTATGCTATTCCAGCAAAGCCTTCATCCTTACCTACCATAACCCAAAGTCATTTTTCCTATAGAATTTCTCGATGTCAAACTTGGTTCCTGTTATATTTGTCCAAACCATTTATTTATTCTATTAAACTTGTGATATAGACTTCACAACACCCACCGAACTAAACAAAGTACATGTGTGTAAACAACCCTTGCTTTATCGATATAACACAAAGATAAACCCTCTTAGAATCGATCAAACCAAGAAAAGAAAAATAACCCTTCCTTAGTCAAAACTTTATATGCATGCAAAATACAAAGTTCATACACGTGCATGCAACCCCAAAGAGCATTCACATGTATGTAACCTTAACCTTTTATTCTTTCATATTTAGTTTTTAAAATAATCCCTCCAAAACGATAAGGTGCCGTTTAGTTGTAGAAATTTTTTTCTCTTTTTCCATTTCTAAATTCCTTGAGAAGGGAATAATAGTTCTTCTTTAGAGAAGAGTTGAGAATTTTGAAAACCCGGTTAGTTGAAGTTATATTTTCTTTTTATAAAATGATAAGAAGATTACCTCAAATTGCGATGGTGGCAGCGACGGTGGGTGATAGAGGATGAAATGAGAGATTAGGGGAAGAATGGTGTATGTGTTGTTTTTGGAGTTTGAGGAAATAATGAGAAAGAAAAAAGTGATAATGGTAGAATAACTTTTTCAATTTCTTAGTTAAAATTTAGAAAATGAGAATTTCATTTTTTTGGAAAATTGTTGAAAAAATGTGTGACTAAACGGATTTTCAAAATTTTCATTTTCACATGAAAAATTTCCTTGAAAAATGGGATATTTTTCGCCAACTAAACGTGTAGAAACTAGAGGGGGGGGGGGGGTGAATAGTTTCACCGTTACAATTTACAAAAGTATTTCGCCGCTTTTAGGTCCGGTTAAAAAAATTTACAAACTTGTTGAATTTTACTAGTTATGTGATATCTTCTAAACTAGTGATGAAAGTAAGATGCAAGTAAAGTAAAGAGTAAAGAAAGAGCACAACCAAAGAGACGCCGAGATTTATAGTGGTTCAGCACGAAGCTCACTCTTCGTCCTACTCCACTCCTCGAGTACCACACTCGAGAGTTATCAATCACTATATCAACACACTCCTTCAGGCTGAGCAATCCGTACATAAGCTTCCACCAAGTATACTGATATTAAGCGGAATGTCGAGTTCCAATTGTTGCTAGAACCAATCTACTCCAAGGCCCACGTGGCCACACGAACAAGCACTCTTGTCCCAATTAGATCGACACACTATCCAAGCCTTCACACGAACGAGCACTCCCGTTTACTTGAATCTTCACCTGATTCAAGTATTCACAAACGGACTTCACTAAGTCCAAATCTTCACACTAGGACTCCACTAAGTCCTAGCCTTCACACAACACCACACAAGCTATTACAAGTACTAATCTAGATACAACACTTCTCGGACTTACACGTTGTCCATTTCAAACCTAACCTCGACTCACACACAAGTCAGATCTACTAATATACAAGATTGGAATTTAGAGAAAGAAGAGAATCGTAACACTTGTTACGTTTGTGTGTGGACTCTTATAACATCTCGAATCTTCACTACGTCGAGAGTTCTTCTTTTGCAGTTTAATGTAGAGGAAGAGGAAATCACTTATAGACATATACCGACATGTTCTAGTGATCAAAGAAGTGAGAAAGGAAGAACAAAATGTTTTTGTGCAAAAGAGATTTTTTTACTGAGAAGGAACAATTCAGTATTTATACACGACAGGAGAGAGGGTGATGGTCCCTTAAACATGCGACGGTCCTTTATCACTAAGGGACCGTCAGTCTATTTACGGGACCGTCCCGACAGATGCTCCTTTTTTTTTGTCCTGACGTGGTGAAAGTTTATCTGGTGAAGTTTTCTGTCGGTTTTAGGCGGGAAAACTAGTTGTTATGCTTTTGAATTTTGAATATTTGATTTTAATAAAATATTTTTTTGAAAAATACATTTTGTGAAAAATGTTTTGTCATACACAAAAATGTAAGTTTTGAAGAAAAATAAAATCTTTGATTACTTTACTAATGTCGGTATGAAGTTCATACCTCAAGTGACGTTGTAGTAGATACGTGGAAGAAACAAGTTTCCTAGATTAAAAACTTATTAACCGTAAGTTTACGTATCGTGTTTTCATACTTTGTGATTATCAAAACATGTAGAGACCGAATAATGCAAACAACATTTTGACATTATTTGTATTAACAAAACGCACCCTAAGATTTCTTCCTGGTTGAAAACCGGAAACCTTCTCCTTGTCCATATATATAACCGATTATTGTAAATCCAAAAATCTTGCAACACGTCGACAACCTTAAAGCTTTGAAAACCCGAAGCCTCAAGAATCCTTGTTGCCGAATGATCTACCAACAAGCAAATCCTTTTTGAGATCGACATTGCTTCCGTCTTTACGAACCAAAGTTCAAGAAATCAATTGTTGAACGTGTGATCAACAAACCCGGAAATGAACTATGCGGAATCCGAATCTTGTAAAGAAAACCAACACACATACATGACTAAAAGTATTAGCGTAGCATTATTTATTATTTAGCTAATAGCCTGATTTTAATATTCCGCGTAACTGTGTGGTATATTTATATTTGGTTAATGTTTAATGGATCATTATGCGGATTACCAAAGTTAATAAAAAGTAGTAACCTACACTTATGACCCAAACGTTTACGTTTATGGATGAAAAGAATTAATGGTACAATTTGAGCCTTCCCCCTCACCTCTATTCATAGAGAATGAAAGGGGAGAACCGATCCAAGTAGGATATGGAGTCGTTTGGATTCTAAGGATACAAGTAAACCTTATTGCTTGCTTTTTAAGCAAAGCAACCAAACATTCCTTATCCTATTTGACTACTTAACAAGCTAAACTAACATTTAAACCCCTACATTTAAGCTAACTAGGTGGAGTACCCGCGCTTCGCGGCGGGCTCTTCTGCTAAAGATTTATATTAAGGCAATTAGATGGTAGCAAGCTGAAACACCTTAGGATAAAAAATGACAAATACATTCATAACCATAACCTGTAATTCACAGCGAAAGTGGCGGGCTGTTTTGGTAAAGAAGCAGTTTAGGTTGTGCTTGTTAAATGTTGCAAACTGTTAAATGTTGTATACATAGGTGGGCAACCCAAGAAAGAAAATTTGTATTTTGCAAGAGAATAGATGGTTAAAGTATATACATATATTACAGACATGCTACAGATACTTTTAGACTTAGATTTACATGACTTGCATAACTTAGATGACACACTTCTTATCCTATCATCACTCACAAAAGATGTTTTGCTGTTGGTGGAACTTAGTTTCGTGCTTTCGTTCTCGTTGACTGCTGCGTTTCCTTCAAAGATGTCATGGTGTTGATTTTAATTTTCCGAGGATGGTATTTTCAGGTTGCATTATCACCATTTTGTCTGCACCTTTGGACATTAGTTCTGACCTGCCACCTGTCGTCATTTCCGTGTAAGCTACACAATGAAGAAGCGATACTGTCAATAGATTGCCAATGAATATATCAACTAAAAGTTATGGGCAAATTGAGCTGTGTATTGCGCGGCTGGAGGCAGAATGCGAGCTGGTGCGCACCAGGATGCTTAAATATCGTCGTTTACTTCAAGAAGGGAGATCGCTAAGCCGGTTTGATATTGCTGTTGATGATGGGTTACGATGCACTTCGGAGGGACAATATAAAGATGGTCTTATTCTGAATGCTTTGGATGATTTGCTGGAACTGGTACGTGAAGCAAGAGAAGAGAGGCTTGGGCATGTGTCGACAATGGAGCAGCATGGTTAATGTCTTTTGGTGCATGTTTTTAGTTTGGTTAGTATAATCTGCGTGTGCGCTGTGGCTTGTATTTTTCTGTTGTCGTTGTGGTTTGTATTTTTTTTTCCAATAATTGTTTTAATCTGATGGTTTTATGCAAAAGAATTTGGAATTAAGCATTTTGTGATTATGGTGGCATTTAAGTTTTATAACTGCAGGGATCATTAGTGTTTAATAACATGGGCAATAATAGTTGATTCTCTTATTTTGAGTGGGTGAATGAGTGAAGACAAATGCTTTGTTCACAAACAGTGAATCCTGTGATGTTGTGCAAGTGGGGAATGTATAATGAGTGTCAATGTATGGCTGCAATTTAAAGTTAGTGGAGACAGAAAACTGGTGCAATAACCTATCAAAGAGCTTTGTAGGTATGATTTTTGTTTTGGGTCAAAAAGTTTGGCAAAAACTGACCTATCGGTTCTCATATGGCTATATGTTGTTTGTTTTTTGTTGAAAAAAGAATGTCATGCAGTTTTGTGTGGGTCCGTAAAGAAGCAAAAAAAATGTGTAGGTGTTTTAAATATGCTGAGTTTAGGCGGTATGGTAATTGGTAGTATCGTTTTTTTATTCAAAATGTGGGAGTAACTTTTAATTTTAGTGGTGCTGCTGTTGCAGTGGCATGAAGGTTATGCTAGTGCATTTTAATATATGATGTTCAATAAAAGTAACCATACATGTATAGCAAATGTTCTGGACTAACCTTTTTGCTTCTTCGGGTCTGTCGTTTGACGTTGAAACAGTGCTTGGTTAGCTGTTTTCGTTCTGGTTTCTGTATCAACCCTTTTTCCTGGTTCTTGGTGTTCTGTTATTGTGATATTTGACGGTGGTGTTTCTGTTTTTCAAAGACAAATATTTAGTATATGGGTTTGCATCTTTGGTTTGTTCAGTTAAATTTCTGGAAATTAATTTGCATCAGAGTTCAAAAAGAAATTAGAAATACCGATTTTAAGAGGCCATTTGGAATTCCATACCTTTTCTGACGGGGAATTAGCACGATAGAAGGAAATAAGTATCAGCCAAAGCAGGGAAAACTCCATGTAGAGACACTCTCCTTTGCTTTTTGTTCAACTCGCAGCAAGAAAATGTTGGTGAAACCAACAACTCATCACAACCAGATGGGTGCCCGTGTTTATTAAAGAAAGCTCAATTCATCACAACCTGAAAACACTATTTTAAAAAGTAGATGGGGCTAATTTTTTTTAAAAGGTGGCTCAGATGGGTGAATATCCAACCAAAGAGGATACACCCGTCATGGTTGCGACCATAGCTGGTCACCTCGCCACGAAACAGTTTATCTGACGTCTAGTCAACAAACTGCAGTTCATCATAGCCTGGCAACGATGTTTAAAAAAGTAGGTAGTTTTCAATTTTTGAAAACCAAGTGGCAGTGCCGTTGTGCAGGTGGCTCAGATGGGTAAAGATCCAACCAAAGAGGATACACCCGTCATGGCTGCGACCATAGCAGGTCACCTCGCAAAGGTACGGGTTCCCTGACATTTAGTTAAGAAACCCGCATTCATCATAGCGTGAGAACGACATTTTGTATGTTGTGTAACTGCACTCCAACATCACATGAATTATTCATCAGTTTAAAAGTGGGTATGGGCGAGGATGAGATTCATTAGTAATCTCAGCAAGCAGATACATCCATGATGGCTGCAAACGTGATAGTTTGCCTTGCCAAGACACGGAAGTCCATAGCTTTAATGAAACCTGCTTTTAATTCATCGTTGGCTCTGAAAAGCCATGATACCCTTGAGACGGTAATTTAAAGTAAAGTGCAAAGAAACACAACCTGAATCAGTTTACAATTTTAATCAGATGTAAATAACAATCAGCAGATACAGAGGCAAATAATTAGGCCAGCAAGATTCACACTGGTGTCGGTAAAATATGCACCTATATCGTTATTGTCACACTAGTATAAATATCAACAACAAACCAAAACCTTAAGTCTCTAAACCAAATCAGGGTGAGGGCTGTAAAGCTAGAATGAAAATAAACGTGAAAAGCCTATCCAAATGAAAATAAATAGACAGAAAACATCACCAGCCTCAGAAAAAACTGACCCCATAATGACTATAGCATATCAGATAAACCAACATGACAGTTGCAAGGGCATACTAACTGATTATAATTCACAAAAAGCTTATAACAATTTAAAAATAATTTAAACAACTAAAAAGGTGGACAGCTACTGGTCTGAAACTTTTGACAAAAAAATAACCTATTTACCTTATATTTATAGTAACATACAACTAAGCAATCATATAGGTAAGTACATTAACTTAGGTAACTGTTGAGAACAACAATGAACAACAAATACGGCAAAGACCCTTATATCAAATAGCGATTGCAATTAAACGACACTAAGACGTAAATGGATAGACAAAAACACAAAAACACAGGTAACAAAGCATAACACATAAGAAATATAAGCAGCAACGAAAAGAAGATCCGAATTACCATATGAGAGGTAAGATACGTCTACTGATCTAACGCAAATAATCCAGGAAAATCCACACTAACTCCTGAAGCAATATTATATCCATATAACAATAAGGGGGCCTGAAATCCCCATGAGTTATCCCAAGCAGTTCAGGGAAATCCACACCAACCCCTACAGCAATATGTAGATATAACGCAAAGATCAACTGTAGATAAAGACAGGTGGCACAAAAAATACCACATGCTTATTAAAATATTGCTGTAACTGTGCATCCCTTCATATGAAACTGTATCACCACAGTGCAATTTTTAGCCTGGGTTGGACTCTGGTAAGGCACCGATGGATATAAGATCCGGCTGGAGCCTTTGGTAAGGAAGGAAATGTAAGTGATCAGAGATAGTGAGTGCCGGCTACCAAAAGGCAATCAACACATCCGGGGTTAAAAAAACCCTGGCCCAAAGTTAAAAAAAAAATATGGCCAAAGCATGAGGATTTTTAGCCCCCTTATTGTTATATGGAGAAGTTGTTATTAACAATAAAAGATTAGGCTCAGATCTGCATATGTTGTTCACGTCATAGAAGCACCTGAAGTCCGTCATGGGTGCAATGAAGTACGGTTGCATAGCAGGTAACATATATGTTATGCCATCCGGTCATTGGCTCGCCATATTAGGTCGGAACATCTCGCTCAAATCATAACAATCATCACAGCCATAAAAACTTTCTTAAAAACCAATTTGACTGATATAACACATCAATAATCGATTGTACAAAGGTGGAACAACCGCCATGGCTGCGTTAGTGCAACGCCTTGCCAAGATGCGGCCGCTCTCAGACCTTGAACAATTCCAATAGCATAACCTGTAACCAAACGAACCCGGCATGGGTGCGCTGGTGTAAACACTCTGCCAATCCAATTAAACATAATTAGAACACCATCAGACTCCAACTTATTTACACCCCAATTCAATTCATAGATTTGAATCTAACTTACTCCTTAAAAAAAATTAAAATCAAGATTGTAAATGAAAGATATATATATATATACCTTTCATAAATTTTAATCTTTTCTTGCCTACAGAAAGTTTGGAAGGAGCAATTTGGGACCTAAGATGAACTGCTAATCGTATATTCTTCATATAACAAAGCTGGTCCACCATTTTTCATCCTGCATGAAGCAAACTAAAAGCGTTTTCGACAAAAATAAATGGAAATAAAACTGGTAACACGTGGATCAAATAAACCTGGTAATGATAAAAAAAAAAAAAAAAAAAAAAAAAAAAAAAAAAAAAAAAAAGAGAGGATATGCTGACCATGGCTGCAAGTCTAATAACCCACCCCGCCAAGTTGTGCACCATCTCAACTTTTATGGCCTTATCCCGTAGACTTATCATAGGCTTTTGTAACACATATCACCATTGTTCTTATGCCATTAAAGGCATCGAGAATGCAATAAGCAAGCGAAACCAAAATCAGGAGATTTCACAAATCTTTGTGAAAAGCTCGTGTTCCAACAACATAACATTGACCTACAAAACAAACACGGTAAAAGTTACAAAGTTTTACAAAGTAGACACAAATCCAAACTAATCTAAACACTAAAATACGACAATGTGGAAAAAAATTGGGGAAAGTCATGAACTGTTGCAGCAAAACAAAGATTTATTTATAAAAGCAGTAAAGAAAAAGAGGCAACAAAAGCAACATTTACAGCTTGTAGAAGCATGTAAAATGAGTGCTTAGACACAACCTATAGACAAACCTCATAACTGTATAAAGTCAGCAAGCATGAGCACAACATGTGACATGTCTAACTACACATTCTGTAAACCATAAATTTCACACAGTTTAGACATGGTGTATAACAACATAGAATATGAGCAATGACAACTTCATGGTGTAGCACACGAAACTTTGTTCAAACGAAGATTTTAAAACATATCATTAGCTCAAATAGCTGCACAGAAACATCATTCGTTTATCGGGGAAAAAAAATTGAACTGGCATTTTCACAAACAGATGGAGTGCACTGAAGATGAAGTATACCTACTACACACACTAACATCTCTTCCACCAAGTAATCGCCCAAAAAACTTTAAGCGAAAAGCACTGGAGAAAGTAAACAAAATTACCACAAAAAAAGGCACCTCGAATTTTGAATACCCCTTAAAGCAAATAAGCTCGTAACGCAGCAAAACAAACACCACTAATCTGGCACTCTCTTTGTTCATCCTCATCTCCACCTTACCCGTCATACTCAATATCATATAATCAGTTTCAATAACGAATTCCAAATGGTCATAAACCTAACAAAAAATGACAATTTGTATGAAAACCCTTTCAAAAAAAACAAATCCTAGGAAAAATGCCCTAATTTACAGAAACCCTAATTTACAAATCAAACAATCAATGATAAATACCTTTAAATTCAACTTGTCCGTGGGTTGAAGTGATGAAAAAGGTACACTTTTGAGAAGATGGTGTTGCAAATGGAGGGTTTGATAAGTTGTGAATGGAAGGTTTTGAAACTGGGTCTAAGGATTATTAGTTTCAGGATGGATAAAAATTATGGTGGATGCTAAAGGTGTGAGATGTGAGATGGTTCTAAAGAGAAACCAATAGAGGGGGAAAAGATGGATGAGGACCGAGGATTATTCTGGAACCGGGTGTATGTTCATGGTGGATTTTTAGCTTGCCTCACATGTTTGACTATAGGTTTACTCAAATATTACTGTAGCACTACAGTAAACGGGAAAATTGGCAAGAGCATGGGGATTTTTAGCCCCCTTATTGTTATATGGATATAATGTACAACACACACATATATGATCATCTCCATGTATGCACTAAGGAATAGGATTATTTGGGTTTTTCAAGAATAGGAACAACCTTATCAAAATATTGTTAAACTTTGGTTGTGCATTCTTTACTAGAGGTGAAAGTTTGATGAAGATGTTCTTGAGATCACTGAGTAGGAGACTACCTTGGATTATTATCTTTACATTATGGGTGTTTGTACCCAATTGGAGGAAAATACAAGCAGGTTGCCTCACAGGTTTGTTTTTATTTTTTTATTTTTTTAGTTTTTTTAGAACTAGAGTTCGCCTCACAGTTACACTTGCTAATTCGAACATTCTCTATTCTTAATGAGTGTACATGTAAATGTTGCTACAATCTTTCATACATTTGAGTTTTCTTCATCCAATATATATATATATATATATATATATATATATATATATATATATATATATATATATATATATATATATATATATATATATATATATACATGTGTATATATATATAGGGTAAAGATCAAATAAAAAGACAAATTTTCGTAAAAAGAATAAAAAGAAAAAAAATTTAAAAAAAGTTATCAAAAAATTTCAAAAAAATTCCACAAGATCGGGTATGTTGGTGCATGAAAAAGTTGTAAAGAAAGTTTATCTAAAAGTGGATACTTTATCTGGAAAAAAAATTATTAAAAAATACGTTTGTGCAATAAATCGCTTTTTTGTGCATCAAAAATTCATTTTTGGACCCAACTTCTTTTGACCTTTTTCATCAAAATAACATTGCGCATCTAACTAAAACAAGTTGAAAATTTTGTGCATTAAAATTTTTTTTGTGCATTAAATAAAACGTATAAAAACTCAAAATTAGAAAAACTTCTTTCACAAAAGTTTTATGCACCAACATACCCGATCTTGTGGAATTTTTTTGGAATTTTTCAAGAACTTAAAAAAAAAAAATCTTTTTATTCTTTTTACGGATATTTGTCTTTTTATTTTAACTTTACCCTATATATATATATATATATATATATATATATATATATATATATATATATATATATATATATATATATATATATATATATATATATATATATATATATATGTATATATATGTATATGGAAGGGATCCGGTACATTTTTGGATTTTAGTGCGGATGTACGGACGAATCTCAGCCCTCCATCTAGTCAACCATCTGAAAAAAGCGGAGTGGCATTATCGTAAATATCCCGACTTTGTTAAAAATCGTTAATATCACAGTAGATTTTTTTATTGAAAAAAATTCAAAAAAATATGAAAAAATTAAAAAAATAAAGAGAACAACAAATAATTATAAATCGCTGAAAAAAATTTCAAAAAAAAACCATTTTCATCGTTAAAGGTATTGTGATATTAGCGTACGATTTTGACTTTTGTAAAAAAGTCAAAATCAGATTCTGATATCACATAAACTTTTTTTTTAATAAAAAATTTAATATCACAATAACTTTTTTAATATCGTAAAAACTTTTTCTTAATAAAAATTGTTAATATCGCCGTAACTATCATGTTTTCTTAATATCAAAGTTAATTTTTTTTAATATCACCGTAACTTTTTCTTAATATCGTAATAAAAAAAACAGTGATATTAAGTTTTTTTTTTTACTAATATCGCCGTAACTTTTTAAGTAAAATCGTTAATATCACGGTAAGACTCATAATATCCTAAATATCATCGTAGCACTCATAATCAAAAACAAAAAAAAAATGCTCAAAAAAATCTAAAAAAATAAAAAAAGTAAAGAACACAACAATAGTAAGGATCGCTCAAAAGAAAAAAAAATTAAAAAAATCGTTTGAATGGTGATTTGGTACCGTGATAGTTGCGTAGATCTTGACTTTTTTACAAAAAGTCAAGATCAGATCTAGAATGGACGTCATAGATCTATCCGCACGTCCGCACTAAAACAAAACATCCACACGTGATCCTTTGCCTATATATATATATATATATATATATATATATATATATATATATATATATATATATATATATATATATATATATTCTTTTTTAATGATTGTTGACATGCTCTATTATTATTATTATTATTATTATTATTATTATAAACCTACACTTTTATTAACAATAAATAGGATTTTACAAAAAATTGGTGGGGAGCCGAGAAACCAACTGGGCCCCCACACCTCTAGCAATA
Organism: Artemisia argyi; assembly: GCA_030686995.1. NCBI lineage: Eukaryota > Viridiplantae > Streptophyta > Magnoliopsida > Asterales > Asteraceae > Artemisia > Artemisia argyi. The sequence goes on from CM060708.1 coordinate 253,876,074, forward strand.
GCGAATCCAATCCTATTAAAAATATGAACGGTAGCCCGCGCCCCAATGTCTTGAGTCGTAGAGAAACGTCGAATACGCTTTAGAAGAGTTACTGCATCTTTCTCAAATTCTCCAAAAGAGGAGAAAGAAAAGGGCATGAACCCATATCCGATATCCACACATTTGGCCTCATACTTGACACGTTTACGTTGTGCAGCTTCAATAACCGCACGACCTGGCATAAAATCAATCATACCAGATTGTGTCAAAGGTGACGACCCCGTAAGATCAACACAAACATCAAGCCCACCATCCCAGGAGTAAAGTCAGCTGGGCGCAAAGATATATCCCTATCACCATAAAGCCCAATATCCACCTCCTTACGAGCTGAAATTCCGGACCGAGAGCATATATCAACAAGAACATCACGCACAATATTATGCCGATGTTTAATGCCAACAATACCCGCACAAGAAACCACATGATCCCCATAAATATCTCCAGTAAAAACACGAGAACAAGCTGAACACGGTACCTGAACAGTGAAAAGAGAAACACCCAGCCGATAACACAACACACAACGGTATTATTATTATTATTATTATTATTATTATTATTATTATTATTATCATCATCATCATCATCAAATAAACTCATGAAGCTAATCCGCTTATCCGAACGATCCATTAGCTAGTTTATATTATAAGCAAGCATCTTACTAAGCACATCTATATTAAGCACCTTACTAAGCACCGTATGTTTTTAGACTATAATGATTTTGGCTAGTTGATAACGAGAGGTGGCTTTCTTAACATATACAGTAAGAGTTTGGGGCTCGAATAGTAAACAGGTTAGTCATGTTTTATTGATAAACATAAATAAAATATGAGAAGAGTTATATTAAATACCAAATTTTTCTTACATATTTAGGGACTCATCCCCAATCAATGGTTGATATTAAAAGCATTTTAATATTTCACCCATTTTTATAATTTAAATATCTCTTAAACCGTTAATCGTTAAGTGAAAATAATTACACTATCGCGACGAGCATTTAATTATCTTTCTATAGACGGACATTTTGATATACTTTCGACAAAAAAAAAAAATCTTTTTTTTCACGTTTTTTTTTCGTGACCAAAAAATCATATATGATATATCATATATTATATTACATATCATATATGATATGTAATATCATATATGATATATCATGTATGATTTTTTCGGCCACGAAAAAAACGTGAAAAAAACGGAAAAAAGAAATTGTCGAAAATATATCAAAGTGCATATCTATAGAAAAATAATTAAATGCTCATCGTAACGGTATATTTTTTTCGCTTAACGATTAACGGTTTGAAAGTTATTAATATTTGAAAAGAAATGATGAAAATAGGTTTTTTAAATTGTTGGGATTAATCTCAATAATCAGATCAAATAAAGATGGATAGTAGAGATTAGTCCCTTGATATGTAAAAAAAGTTTGGTTATCAAATGATCTTACGTTCAACTGGATAATAAGTATGTCTATGACGTATATAACTTAGTGATAAAACAGTTTTAATCATATTCGTTACCATAAGACTTGTTTATTTGGCAAAATAATTACGTTAGCTGGTGCTTGTCGACTGTAGAAAACTTCGACCAATAACTTTTTTGATAACAATGATTAAACTCTAAGACGAAATGATTTAATTCAATTAAAATAACTAATTTACGTACAGTGAATTTGGGTGTTACAAATCTTCTCTAATACCAATGACTAAAACCAGAAAAATATAATGTTTTTTCTTAAATATTTATAGATTATAAAACCCTAATAAACCTAAAAGCCACAACTGAGCTTGAGTCAACTATTCAAGCATATCTTTTAGTAAAATTAAGTCGATCAATTGCGCTCTTTAACACCGTATACAAGAGTCAAAAGAATACATAAGATCACCCATAGTGCATCGGTTGAAGAAGTCGGTCGACTAACATTGAAACACCCCATTCCTGACTCGACAAATTATTTTTTTTAACAAATGTTAGGACCAAAATGGACCTTCTGTTACAAATCAAATAAACTTATATTCCCTTTGTCTTAAAATTAAGTCCTGTTTGACTTTTTAAATCTAACTTTGATTTTAAATATTTTTATTTCTATTATATAATATATACTTGACGTAAAATATATAAATGAATTTTTATTGGTATAATTTTCATTAAGTATTATATAATACAAACAAAAATATTTAAAGTTAAAGTTACATTTAAAAAGTCAAAACAGACTTATATTTTGAGACGGGGAGGGGTATATTTAATTAGAACTAGCTCTTGGAAGTATTTTTATATGAAAGTAGATTCAATTATCTTTCCAACAATAACGAGCTCGTCCCAGAGCTACGTTGATTTTATATGATTTTTTGAAAACTGCCAAAAACTGACCACCGAATGGCCGGCGAACACTTCAGCTGGCGGCCAAATGGTTTCTAACCCAAAATGACCAATGGCCAAACCCCATGGCCAGCGGCTAAATGACCCCAGACTTGCCAGTTCCTACAACTTACTTATTTTACTAAAAACTTGACTTTAGGACTCGATAAAACATAAAACTTCACAGAATACAATAAAACATCATATATTCAAAAATACGCACAATTTCGGTCTCAACAACCCACGAAAATGTACTTTTCAAAAATAAGGGTGTTCTGCTAAACACCTGTTTACATATATTAACTCAAATTATACACAACTCTTTAGCACACTTCAAATTCTGCAAATTGAATCTTAAACCATAACACGAACTCAATATTTTACAAAATATTATATCATAGGACACTGTGGAAAACTAGAAGGGGGGGGGGGGGGGGGGGTTGAATAGTTTTGCGTCTTTTTCGTTTAATAAGAATTTGCTTTTCAAAGGATTGATATTAATTGTAAAAACCTTTGAAGCTAAAGTATATATACAAACCTAATTCACATATATTATATATATATATACACTACTTGTTTAAAGTGTTGAATAGAAATTATAATTTCATATATCTCACTTAATTACAAGTTTGTACTAATATATATATATATATATATATATATATATATATATATATATATATATATATATATATATATATATATATATATATATATATATATATATATGTGTGTGTGTGTGTGTGTGTGTGTGTGTGTGTGTGTGTGTGTGTGTGTGTGTGTGATTGTTTATACTTATATTTTACCAAAGTATAATTAATGTTTTAAATGGAACCTAGTTTGATCTTTATGTGAAATCAATATATGCACAACACACAATATTAGCAATATATGAAAAGCTGGTAAGTAAGCAAGTAAAGAGTGAGAGTTGGAAAGATCAAACCGAGAAACAAAGGATTTATAGTGGTTCGGCTACAAGGACACCTTCCTTGCCCTACTCCACTCCCCGAGCACCGAACTCGAGAGTTTTCTTCACTATGTCAATAACCTCCCTTATGGCGGAGAAAACCGTACACACCAAAAGCTTACACCAATTAACGACACAAAGCAAGATGTCGAGTTCTAATCGTAGCTAGAACCAATCTCACACCAAATAACACACCACTTCTTCTTCACACCTTTACACTACTTCAATACTACTTCACACCACAAGTATCTTCACACCTCCAAGGCACTAATGTCTTGACACCTTCAAGCCACCAATGTCTTCACACCTTTAAGCCACTAATGTCTTGACACCTTCAAGACACTAATGTCTTCACACCTTTAAGCCACTAATGTCTTGACACCTTCAAGTCACTAATGTCTTCACACCTTTAAGCCACTAATGTCTTGACACCTTCAATCCACTAATGTCTTCACACCTTCAAGCCACTAATGTCTTCACAACTTCAATCTACTAATGTCTTCAAGTCTTCTTCACTTGGAACTCTCAATATCTTCACACCAAGCTCCTATTGCTACAATCTCCTATCACCAATACTATCTAACCCTTCTTCTCCACTTCAAGTTCCACTTTACACTTACACCAATTCTAGATTCTTCAACTAAATCTAGCTACCTAATACATACACCTTATTCACCAATGAATGAAAGATTTACAAGAAAATATAAACAAGCAACTTAGATAGCAAGATGATACTAAGTTGTAATACTTCTAATAGAAGTATTCTTCTCTTTGCACTTTGAATGTTGAGGCTTGAATCACTTTGAAACAAAGATCAAAGTATATAAGATCAAAGGATTATTAGAGAAAGGAAATGGATGTTTAGATCTGAAAGTTTCTGATGCAAAAAGGTGAGAAAAATATGTGGAATGATCCAATATTTATAGGGCCAGAAAATACTGTTCGGGAGCGTGTCGGTCCCCTTAATTGTAGGCCGGTCCCCTTAATGATTAAGGGGGCCGCCTAGTAAAATTAAGGGGGCCGCCCTCCTGAACGTTTGAAAAGATTCTCTGGATAAAATTTGCCCTTTTTGGTTGGAAATTTGAAATCATATTTTTGTGGTTTAATAAAGCTTTACCAAAAATGATTTACAAATATATATAAAATGTTAAAATCATTTTATAAAATGTTATGTCTTAAGACAAGATTTCCTTTGATCTTATAATGCACTAATCACTTTGTTTATTCATACCTTAAGTGATTAAATGGTGAAAGTGAGTATTTACTACTAAATACTTGTTTACGTCATAACCTTTGGTTTGATGAGTTTACGTTTTGTGATTATCAAAACATAGAGATATCGAAAGATATGAATAACGTTTTTAGTCATTTATTTATATCAACAGACACTTGAGGGTTTAACTTTATTTTGAGCTCGGTATCTAAATTACGACTACCTTCCTACATACAAGCCAAATACTTCCAATTCGTGCTTCCAATCCTAGGCCTTTAACCAAGATCTTACTTGCATTATAAAAACCTACAAAAATGTCAATAACTAAAACGTAACCTTTCGCTTAGTAAGCAATAGATATAACAAGGTATCATATATCAGTTAAACACATTTGCGTCATAAACTTCACTTACTAGACCAAAAGAGTAAATCACACAGTCACTTGCATTATTCCACATCAACATATGCTTCACACACCTTCACTAGCATAATAACTAGGCAATCCACTTCTTAGTTGGTTTAACCAACTAGCCTCATTCTAATCTTAGTCCAAGCACACTAAACCTTAAGTCACAATTAAACACATAGCACATAACACATAACACATAATACAAAATATGATAAACTCAATATAACACCTTGTTATAGTGTTACTTACTTTGATTATATGGCTAAACTATCTCAATGCCAACATCAACATCCTTGATTCCTAAATAAGATTATTCCAACATAATACTTATCAATTTCATAAATAAAATAAAGAGGGTTTACATGTCCAATAACATACCCATCATTATACTTAATTATATGATCATATGGTAAAATCCCCCAAAAATCACTAATTACCCATTACCCAAGGGTATTAATCATATCATCGTTGCTTTAGATTAAAATTCCTTTTACCAAAAACCCACAAATTTAATTGTGAACCCTAATTCTTAAATCACCAATTTAGAAATGAGAGTCACTTACTTGTAGGGTTGATTGGTATGAGCTTACTTCTTGATTTGGGACCTTAAATGATCATTTGGAGCACTTTGGTTTCCCTCCCTTTCTTGTTTGGCTCGGCACTGACACAACACCAACAATGGCACTAGAAAAATATAGAACCTTGGTAAGTCTTCTAGTTAAAAGGCGGTGGTTGCAAGTTTGGTCTTTTGACATCTTTGACCCTTCAAGTCCTTTTTCTTTATAATTAGGATACATACTTTTCATAATATATATACTAACCATTTAACTTATAGTTGACTATTTGGTTTGACTTCTAACTTGGACATTTGACTAGTCAATTAGTTTAAGTCTTCAAACACATAAAAATCTTAGTCAAATTTATTCGATGGCATTTTAGTAATTATAAGCATATAACCGGTTTTGGGGTGTTACAAACATGTCGACGCATCCTCCCCATTATGGCCCTCCATAGGCAACGCGTCCTAGGCACAAAAAAGGAGAACTCGGTTGTATGTATGACAGAGTCATTGTGAGTTTTTTTGTGTGTGGGGTTTTTTACTAATTAATTTTTGTGGGGTAGTAGGGTATGCTTTTGGTGGTGTTCTCGGTCATCCCCATTACACTAAGTTGGTTATGAAGTTGTTGTAAAAAGAAAAAGTTGATGTGACAGAGGTGTCCTCGATCTTGAGTTGGGTTGCATTACGTGTAGCCTAACATACTAGTGATGGTTTTACTATATATTGGGTAATGTTAGCAACAAAGAATGACCCATAAGTGACTTGTTTCTCTAAGTGATTAAGATTAAAATATCATCATTTTTGTTAAAGTAAGTGTATGAAAAGGCTTTGACAATTTATGTTACCAAGTGGTCTAACTAGCATCAAAGATGGATTCATAAATTTTTAGAGAGTGTTGCAAAAATTTTGTTTATGATTATAAGTACTTAAAATGAACAAATCGGATGACGTGCCTTGAAATGTCAAATAGTGAAATTCAACTTCATAATTGATACGAACTATACACATTTTTGGCTTTGAAAATGTTCACCGGCGCTTATTTTATTCTAATTTAAGTTTAATTATTTAATGACTATATTGTTGTAGCCATTGAACGTACATGAACGTACTCCAAAATATATCTATATCACTTTCAATTCCTATCATGATGTTATATATTCAGTTCAACACGAAAAGGAAGTTTAGCTTCTAGTTTGTTCTTTAGATCGATTTGTTAGTTAAAGATGTGTCTGCCAATTAACTTGGAAAACTTTAAAAGGAAACCCGGTTTTGAGTTTCTGAGAACTAGACGATCCATCATATAAAAAGGATGTGCACAATTGATCATTGACCGCAGTCTTCTCTTTTCTCTCCAAATGTGGGGCATTTTTTTCGGTTTTTTAACCAAAACAAACCTCTCGCGAGCACCAACAATCATCAAATGCATTGGTGAACAAATTCCCGCACTTAACTAGCAAGTTTCCAAGTTCAATAAATTAAAAGGACGTAAAATTAAAACATACATGAACACGAACACAAATACATAATTCATTTGCTACAACCGCTTGCATTATTGTATGATCGTGATTTAAGTACTAACTACTCATGGGTATCTAGAAACTATTTCCTGCAAATAAACGGTTAGATCTTTGGCTTTTGATAACATGATCATATGACCAGCTCCCGGAATGGATATCACTTCGTTTGGAGGACTATCTTTTATGACAAATCTTTGAAATCCTTCGTCCATGACTTGATCTCCTTCGCATACAATATAAACCCTACTTGTTGATCCATATTTCTCTTTAGTTAGAAGAGAATCCTTACTCATGTCCTCAAAGTAAAACGCACTTGGTCTTATCAACATCGTCGCCAATGCCAAGTCCTACATGAAGCCAGTTAGAGATATATAAACGATCAAATATATAAAAATTAATGGATAATGATGAGCATTGCTACAAATTTTGTCGACAGGCAAGATTTTGTCCATGGGGACCCAAGAGACCTGTTCCAGTTTAGGACCAGCAAAATGAAACCGATTTGGTATATATCATACAATGTCCCCACTGCCTTTAAATGGAAATAGTTGGGATGTTCATTATTGGTTGATAAAAATATAAAAAGTGACTATGGTATGTTAATTAACCAGATTAATATGTGCAAAGAAATTTGAAGAGCTGGTCTTTGTTGGAGTCTTAATATTAGACTCCACAATAAACTCAAAGAACCAAATCTTATGTCTTAGCATCTCTTTACAAAGTCACATAAAAATCAATGTGATTGTTATGAAACTATGAGAGGTAGTTTTGTGTGCCTACACATCGGTGCACATTGGTTTCACTATTATTTATGCCTTTCTCGAAACTAATTGTTATAAAATATTTAATGTTAAGCGTAAAATTAAAGAAAATTTAGGGGGAAATATACAATAATGTAGAGTAATAAATTCTATGATTCTTTTGGAAATACTCCATAATTAACTTTGTTTGGGTTCATTAATGTAAGGCATCGTTTTCACAAGTTATAAGAATTGATAAATTGTAAGTTTTGTGTACGACTTGGTAGCCATCTTTCATATTTTCGAGTATACGTATGTCAATCAATCCACAAACCTGATGAGAGTTTGTTACCATAAATTGAGGGAGGGAAAGAATTTATAAGGTTTATTGCGTTTCCCCAATAATTTATGACAGACAATTAGACGTATGAAATAACATCACATGAGTCCAATTCTAAGTCGGCATGTGGTTCCCAGCCACACATGTTGATTTCCCATGCTTGTCTCATATGCATTCAAATCCAATTTCTCGTAAAATCTTATCAAGATTCAAGAGTAGAACGTACCTCCGGTTGGCAATTCTGATACATCATGGTGGCTATGTAATTACCCCCTAGTTCAGCTGATGCAGGTGATCCGTTCTTAAACGTGAACTGGCAATCCATAAACATTTCCGGCTTCAAATTCTTGAAGTACTTCAAAACAAAATTAAAAGTTTTGTTATGCAGGAGCTTTAGTTAAATCATGCAAGGGTGAGGAACTATCATCTTTTGTAATATCATGTTAATAAAATGCAACATATCATATATATTTTGAAATATTTGTTATTAGTTATTAACGTAGAGAGATCATTTAAATAAATACAAAATTACAAACATATCATATCTTCTAATATTTGCAGTTAAGTTAGAATATACATGTAATCATGTATATAGGATGGCGATTCTTTTTGAGATCAACATAATTAGTCATTTAATATTACGTAATAAGAAACTGTCTTTATACCAAAGATGGTCGTTTTAAAAAGTTATTTAATTATTCAAAGTTGATCATGTTGATCTCAACATGATATGAGCATTAATATATATACCTGTTTCATTTGCAAGGCCGGAGGGTCCCTAGAATTCGGCATATAAGCGGATATGAAAACCGCAGCCGATACAATGTGTGAAAACCTCTCCATGGCTAGAGCAATAGCAAGTCCCCCATAGCTGTGTCCCACCAACACCACTCTCTCGTCAACAGACAACGACTCAAGAAGTTGAACCAATGGCTGTATGTTGTCTGAAAAGGTGGCTATATCCTCTAACCTACCTGGGTGCACCCCAGAACCACCAAGATCGACTGCTGTCACGCGGTAGCCAGAGGATCTTAGGTGGCTCACAACTTTGTACCAACACCATGCTCCATGAGATAGTCCATGGACGAGCACCAAGTGTTTCGATAAAGCTATATTAGTCGGCATGTGCTTGCTGTATGGGTGGATAGGGATTTTTGGTATGTCTATTTCAAGTATTTATAGATGGTAATAGATAAAATGTAACGTGCTGAAATATATAGTCAAGTGGGAAACAAATACTCGCAATAGCCAAGCATAGACACAGAAATTAACACACGCATTTATTGATCACCAGCCATATTTTTAAATGGCTTTCTTTATTGGTACCTTCCAAATTTAGAAGTAATGCCTCTTTTTTAATTTTATTTTTATTATAAAACTGCGAAATAAAAAATATGAAAAATATAATATAAAGCTTGACAAGTTAAAAGTAGTAAAACATAAAAAGTACGGAACATAAAAACATAAAAACAGTCTTGCTATGTTAATAAAATAGGTAAAAATGTCAAAAAAAAATAAAATAAATAAATAAATAAATAAATACATAACACATAAAATATAAATTTTGACAAGTCAAAGCAGCAAAAGAAAAAAGATATGAAACAAAAAATGGTAAAAAAAAAATCGACTTTTTTTTCAATAAAGTGTACCAGAGGTTTGGAGGAGGGTTGGGGGTATTAATAGTAGAACCCTTTATTATTATCAAAATACGTACATGTTGAAATTCATTACTACTATTTATGGGGCGGGGATATAATGGTATACGTACGTGTTAAACGATAAATATAGTCCAAGCTTTATTTCGAGTTTAGGTTCATTAGGGTTAAGTTTGTGCTTTGTAATCTATAAATGTTACTACCTCTGTCCTAAAATATAAGTACAGTTTGACTTTTTGTATCGAAATTTGACCTTAAATATTTTTGTTTGTATTATATATTACTTGATGAAAATCATACCAAATGAAAATTCATAGAAAACACTATCCATCTATATATTTTGCATCAAATATTATATAATATAACCAAAAATATTTAAGGTCAAAGTTCAATTAAAAAAAGTCAAACTGGACTTATATTTTGGGACGGAGAGAGTAGTTATTATTAAACTTATGGCGTTTTCATTATTTTACATTCATGGTAAAATTAAATAGTGGTTTTAATCTTCAGACCTAATCGACCATTGTGTGCTGCCGTCTTTAGCCATCCACGTCAAACCTTCTCTAAAATCTTTATCTTTTCACTTGCCTATTTAGCTTGTGCCAAAACCCTAAGAGCATTGGGTGTGGTGATTTAGGGCCCGTTTGGTTTGTAGATGGGATTAGATTAGGATTTGGATTTAAATGTAAAGTTGTAGATTAAGATTTGGATTTGGATTTGATGTAGGAGAGAGAACATAATATTTAATAGTATTAATTACTTTATATAATATTTTTATAATAAAAAATATTATTATTAAAATTAATTATAGAGATAAATGAGAGTAGAGTTGTAAGTGGAGTCCACAAAAAATAAAAATATTTATCAAACCACACCTCTCTCCCCTACTTTTGAAAAGTGTGGGACCATTAGAGTTGAGTCTCAATTTTAAATCCCAAGTTCATAAACAAACATGGGTTTTAGTCATCAATCCCAAATCCAAAAGAGACGCATGTGAAACAAACGCACCCTTAGATTCACCTCCTCATTTGGGACCCACGGGTGTCACATCACCCCAACACCTCTTCACAACTAACCCTTCTCACTCATAACTAACCTCAACTTACTCATTTGGAGCCCACCACTTACAACTTTATTTTTTTTATTCATTTTATTAAATAAACTAAATTCATTTCACAAATACTTAAAATTAAAACACAATACTAATTTTATTTCATCAAATTAAAAAGTTACAATACGGAAAGAAAAACGATACGAAAAAAATACAATACAACACAATATAACATACGAAACGTAAAATAAAGAAACAGTTAAACATAAAACACAAAGCAACATAATACGAAAGATACTGGAACGCTCTCCCACCATAGCGTTATCTAAACATAGCGAGCCCATTCTTGGGTGTTCTTCAAAATCAACCACACGTGAAGATACTGAAACCCTTTCCCACCATAGCGTTCTCTAAACATGTTCAATGCAGTTGAGATATTTTGTTCAGGGTCTTGGCTCGTTTGCTGCAAGTAATGGTAAATATCATGATATTTACGACATTCATAGCTGAGTCGCGCCCATTTACCTGTGACTATACTCTTGTTACGATGATCACCATCAGTCCACTCATTGAACCTTGCTAAAACCCGATCCCAGAAAGAGCGTTCATTCAAACCCTCGTTATTTCGGCTAATTTCAAGCCACATATTAGCTAGCAATATTTCTTCTTCAATTGACCAACGCGTACTCATTGTAAGATGATTTAGAAATTGTAGTGTGTGAAGGATTGAATGGTAGTGTGTGGAGATATGAGTTGGATATTATGGTATTTATAGGTATTTAAAATTCAAGTTCAAAATTTGAATTCAAAAACATAGCGGGATACTTTTAAATTTCAAAATTTGAATTCAAAATGAAATTTTAAATGTTTAAAATCATTATACATTAAAAACGTGTGCATATACTTTCAAAATTAAAATGAAGGCGGGATAAATTAAAATTCAAATTCAACAATACATAAAACATCGTTACGCAACATTACAACATTACGTAAAAGAAATACACACGATACGAAAAATAAATAAACACGATACGGAAATAGTTAACATAAAACACCACTACTCATCGTCTCTGTCCCATGCCAACGTTTTTCTCAGAGTGAACCACACATATTGATATTTAATCGCTCTCCCATGGCGTTCATAATAAATTATGTTTGCATTGCTGAGACGACAAGGGTCTTCACTTGTATGCAGCAACTCTTTGTAAATAGCATTATATCTACGACATTCAACATTCATTCTATTCCATTGAGCCGTAATACTATTTTTATTATGGTGCCCACAATCAGTCTGATCGTTGAACCTTTGTGTAACTTCATTCCAAAAGGAACGTTCATTCACAGCGTCTAGAATCGTGAACTTCAAGTCATACGGTAGCTAGAAAGTATTCTTCTTCCATTAACCAACGGTTTGTCATTGTAAAATGGTGTAAATATTGAAGTGTGTGTAAAATTGAATGATATTGTATGGTATTAATAAGGGTTTGTTGAAAGCGGGATACATTTTATAATTTGAATTCAAACAGAAGGTGGGGTAATTTCAAAATTTGAATTCAAACAGAACGCGGGGTAATTTCAAAATTTGAATTCAAACTAGAGCGGGATAATTTCAAAATTTGAATTCAAATTCAAAGCGGGATACTTCCAAAAATCATCCTATAAATACCTATTGCTGGATGTTGAATATACACACAATTCACACACAAATCATCTAAGAATTCTCTTTTCTTATTCAAACACAATGTCACACAACGCATCACCTGAAAACGAATCGGTTTACAACACACCACCTGAAGACAATTCCCCACAAAACACTCCGTGACAAGATCTGTTTTTGGTGTTCCAATATGACAACCCACCACCTGCCACTCCACCAGGAGTTATGTTTCCACCAGAAAACATACCACCACCAAACAATCAACCACAAAACTTTCCACCTGAAAACCAACCCAACATTCGTGAGTTGACTAAGGAAGAACAGTACGAGCCGGATATGCAAGTCCTTTTGGAGTTTGAAGCTGAGCAAGAATGTCAGTCAAGGGAGCGTGAGGCGTACCTCAAAGAGAAAGAGGATCGGAGAAACAAACGAGCAGAATGGCGATGGTCGATGGGACTTCCACCTGTGCCATCAAGTGAGGACGATTCAAGTGCCTCCTATTCGAGTCACGAGGGCTATGTGTCGGATGATTCATTTAATTGAATCGTAGTTTTATGTTTATTTATCGTATCGTATTTTAGTGGTTTGAATTTCCGTTTCTTAGTTATCGTATCGTAGTTTATTGTTGTAATCGTTGTTTCAAGTAATATCAATCGTATGCTTAATGTAATTGCATTGACGACAATTACACATTACATTTACATATTTACAAGTTCATTACACATTTACATTTACATATTCACAAAACATCTTCTACAAAACATTTACACAAACAATATTAAAGCAAAAAAAAAAAAAAAAAAAAAAAAAAAAAAAAAAAAAAAAAAGGTACAAGTTTGCAGAGAACCACCCTCGTCACGCACACGAGGAGGTCTCCAACAACGAGCTATGGCGAAGGGGTGTTGGTATCGTGGCGAGAGACGGCGAGCTCCACGTTGAAACGGCGAGCTTCAACAACGAGCCACCCTCACTGCTCTAATTACCGCCCTTTCTTTTCTTTCCTACTCTTTATTTGCTAGGTGCCAAACCAAACCATAAGAGTTAGGTGTCGTACATCTTTCTTTTCTATATTTTCTTTCTTCTCCGTTCTTATTTATTGTATTTGTCTATTTTGTTTTTGTTTGTAAAAGATCTTTTTTCGTGTCATAGCTGTTGATCTTTGACGCCACACAACAAAAACACGTAGTAATTAAAAAAAATGTTTTTCTTATTGTCTTTAATGTAAATGGTTAAACAATCAAAAACAAACTTCTGCATCTACATTATCAAGACGTGTGAAGATTTTGGACACTTTCTTCGCGTGCAATCGAATGCTTCGTCAGCAAATTGCATGTAAGATTTTTCTAGTGTTTTTTTCTCCGATCGAACTGCAAGGAAGTATGAGGTTATAGTATAGTCGGCCCAAGCCCGGTATGTTGCTTAGGGTCTATCAGGGTTAATAATATATAAATACTGGTTATTAATAAAACCCATGAGGATTTCATCTTCAAACTTAGTATCGGAGCAGGTTTAATCCTCAGACCTAAGTGGCTATGTTGAGCCGCTTCCTCTAGGCCACCTCGTCAAACCCTATTGCAGCCGTTATTCATTTTTTTTGAAAAAAAATGCAAACTTCGGCCTAAACCCGAATTGCGTACTGTTTTGTCCATAAATTTCAAATTGTTTGTAGTTAACTGACGCAATTAGCTTCATTCTCTTCGTTTATCAATTATGCACAAAATCCAACTTGAAACTCACCTCCGCCAGCCATCTCGCCTCCACGTGCCGTTAGAAGCCGACTGCCCAATTTTTTTTTTTTTTTTTTTGGAGGGGGAGGGGGGGGGGGGGGGGGGGGGGGGATTCATTAAAGTTTTCATGCTATGTGTACTTTGTATAGTTTGGTTAATAATATAATACAGTTACGGGATTTTATCAATTTAACAATACGTACGTGGGAACATGTAATCTATCATTTGCATTTTTTATTTTTATTATTTTTTTTGGGTATATTATATAAGTTAGTTACTACATTTCATGAATATTATAGATGGATGACATCGAGAAAGTGCAACAATAACTATATCACAGGAATGTTATTTTAGTGAGCGATATGAAAGTGATTGTATGATAATTTTCAAGGAGATGGGCTTGGCGTCGGCCCATTTGAAATGGCAGGGAGCTGGCATAATTCAACGAGCTTATAGATTTTTTTTGTAACTTTCATCATGGTACATGGAAGACAGTTGGAATTTCTTATTAAGTAACTCGAACTTGTTTTCCGTTAAATCAGTACAGGTTGCTATTGATAAATGGGTGCTTGTCTCGACTAGCCATCTAACTATATGGTCTTCTTTCATTCCCTCTAAAGTCTTAGAGTGTGTTTCTTTTATGAGAATGAGAATGAGGAATGAGTTTCATTCCTTAAAAAGTTGTTTGTTTTGAAAGTTTGTATTTTAAAATTGGTAATCAAAACCATAAATTTGGGCATAACTTATATCCATGATGATTGGGTTTTCTCTCTCTTGAATCATACTCATACCCACCTCTAAACCAAACGACCCCTTAATTTTTGTTGGCACGCGTGCCAACAGAAACCGATCCCAACTAGAGTGGAGTTAGACCTCAAATGTATTGACATACCTTTGATCATATGTCCCATTTGTGACATATAGACCAAATGTGATTTGAGTGTCTTACATTTGGAAAAAATACTTTTTTGTAGTGGGGTTTTGAATACAAGACGGGTTATTCGTTTTTGAAATTTATTGATTTCATCAAAAAACTTAGTTCCGAAAAAAGAACTTATTTCAAGCACATCAACTTTCATGCTTTGAATCAGTTATATTCTCAGCATCTTGGTTGATTTGGAAGCAAGAAATGAGAAGATTTTTGCAGCTAAAAGATGCTTGGTAGAGGATCTCTTCATCATACTATAACATCTTTATTTTTGTTGGTTGAACAACATCCGTAACAAAGATTCTCTTTATTGGGCTTTATGATTTTCTTACCTAAGGACGCATGCATGTTATGTTTCTAGTTCAAGAACTAAGTGTTTTGTAATATGCTTGCCTTCTAGCTCTTTCTAAGAAAGTAGCCTATTTGAAGTTTAATACAATTAGTTAGGGGTGAGCATCGGGCTGGTCCCATCCCGTCCCGGCCCGATACCGAGAATCCCGACATCCATATTTTGCCAAAAAATCAAACCGACTCCCGACCCGAAACCAGTCGGTTCGATATCGGGACAGTCCCGATTGGTCGGGATCGATAGGATTTGTCGGTTTTCATTGTTGTTTTTCGGTTTTCATCCCGTCCCGACCCGATACCGACAGTCCCGAACTGTTTGCTAGTCGGAATCAGAATTGGGTTGGCGGGATGGTCGGAATCGGGACGGGAGGCAGTAATCAGTCGGGTATGCTCACCCCTACAATTAGTCGTTTAAAATTATAAATTATTTATAAAACTAATATAGTTCGATACATTTCTAGATAGGACCAAGTAGGTTCATCTTTCACTCCTCACTATTCCTATCTTCATACAGTGCCCTCCAATCTAACTTACCCTTCACACATTGGATACCTACTTTATGTTCCTCAATAAGCATGTTATCTAATAAGCTATCAAAGACAGTCCACAATTACCTAACAAAGGCCTATTGTGGAAAAATCTCGAAGCTTTGTTAGATAGACACCTTATAGAAGTCCAAGATACAAGGCCATCAATATGTTAGTGAGATTAATTATAAGCTCAAAGATCCATAAAGAGAGACCTTAGCTTATACTGCTTAAAAACCAAAGTCATATGCTTTGTGATTATAGAAAGCTGATGTCAGTAGAAATGATGTTGCAACCATTATTTTTGCAGATACAGGACATCAACTCTATTCAGGGGTGTAGTAACCCCTGAATATTCACATTTTGTAGGATACTACCTTATGGTGACATATACTATATAATTTAGATAGGTCACTAACACAGTCCTACTATCTCAACTAGATACATAGGCACCATGCTAGGATCATCAAATCATATAGAAATGTCCCAAGTTACTAGCCATCTGCAATAAACATCTTCATCCAAACACCTCTTAATTCATCAGCTCAAAACTAGTTATCCACATTTTAGATCATAGGTGTGTTGGCAGCTGCTATCTCATGAAAGTCTTGGAGTAACCTATCTTCCTCATTAATAACATTCATCACCACTTTCCACTTCTTGCAAACATCTTCAACTTGTGCAGTCTTTTTAACTTTTAAGCTTGACAGTTTGAGCCTTAAGTAATTCACAATAGTCTTTATTAGTTCACTTGCATCTCTTTTCTCATTTGAGAATATTCTTCTATTTCTTTCAATCCAAATGTAGTATACACATGCTGCAAATCCAATTCTCTTCAAGATGCTTTTGATTGACTTGTTGATTTTTTGCCTAACCATGAAGTTCACAATATCATCCCATTTTTCTAGCATTGAGTCTTGTTCAGTTCTTTGTTTAAAATCATTCCATATCCTCCTTGCATAAGTGCATTCAAAGAAAAGATGGTTTAGAGAATCTGGACAATCATCACACAAGGAGCATGTCATATGTCTGTCAGGGTACCATTTAAGCAATCTGTCTTGAGTGGCAAGTCTCCCATTAATAGCAATCCATAGAATGAAAGAGTGTTTGGGTGTACAATTAGAGAACCAGATGAGATCACACCATTCAAATTTGTTACCATTTGGCCTCAAATCTTTCCAAGTCTTACTAGTTGAGAATTTAACACATCTTCCATCATTAGAACACCACAAGTATCTATCATTTGAATCATTAAGCAGGGTTGGAACAGTAATTGATTGCACAATAGGAAAAACTGTTACTCCATTCAGTAGGCCAACTTCATTGTTGATGCGTAGGGATTGCACCAGGCTTTACCTCTCAAGGGATCTTGAGAAGCTTACAACCCCCACCAGGCAGTGTATCTGATCGATGTAGTATAGTATAATGACAAGTACCAGGGGATTGATCGTTCAGCTAGGAATAGTGTCGCTTGGATTAGAAAACCTAAAGACTAGGTCTATAGATGAGGGATGATTCTTTTTGTATTTTTTATATTTTATAAAAGCAATTAAAAATCTCGGGTTTGAAGGAGTTGGGCGGAATTAGTTGCTAGTCAACTAACCCAATACTAAGATGCAATCAAAATAAAATACTAGAAATGAAAATAAACTAAATTAAACTAGAGTTGTGAGCAATATGTGGGAGAATTGTGTTTACTTAGATTTCACTACTCCCTAGATATCTTTTACATGTTAATTACTTGTTATAGTTGCGTGGATGACAGATTGTATTCCTTAATACCATTCATGGGGTGGCTGATTGAGGCGAAAGCAGTCAACTAAAGTCAACCACGGATGTGGTCAATATAGTCAAACTCCTTAGGCTCAATGCTCCGTGGAAGTGTAGTGTTTCCCCGGGTCGTATGTCCCGACGAGGTGTGGATTGTATTCAAACGGATCTGTGATCGGGTGAATTAGGACAGAAAGGGGTTGTGAATGATTACACTAAGGAATCTACAAGGAAATAGCTTAAATAAGCTATATGAATGATTACGTAAAAGTTAGATACCTAAAAACGTTTAATAACTAAAAACGTGTACGTTCAGATTAAGTTTACGCGAACGTACAAAATAAAACGCGAGTTTTAAAGAAATAAAATACCTACGGATATGTAAATTACATTTTTACAATCCTTATAATAAAAGAAAATTTTTAGAAAATTAAAATTAATTTTTACACTATTATATTAATTATTACTGTATTAATTAAATACTATTTTCTAATTACTTATTAATTATTTAAATTAACCTAAATTATAACTAATTACGAAATTACACTAAAAATATGAAAAATAAATTTGGAAAAATCTAAAATATTATAAAACTAATTTTCAAACTTAAAATATATTTTTCCTACTTTTTAAATAATTACTATTAATTAAAAACTAATTTAAACTATTTAAAAATACACTAAATAGTAAGAAAATGAAAAATAAGCCTAGAAAAATAAAATTAAAACTTAGAAAAATCTAAAGTAATATAAAACTAATTTTAAAACATAAAAAATATTTTTAAGACTTTTTAAATAATTATTACTAATTATTAACTAATTATTAATTAATAAAAACTAATATTAATTATTAAAAATACTAAATGAAAAGAGAAAAATATGAAAAAATTACTGAAATTATATTAAGATATAAGGAACCTAAGAAAAATATAAAATCACTAAGTGCTTTGGGAAAATAAGCTAATAAGCAATAAGCTTCTTAAATAGAAGCTATCACTTTTGGTATTTTTGGCTTTTTTTGAAATTTTCTTTTACAAAACTACTTAAACATACAAAACATCAAAATTTAATGAAGGGACTTGGAGATAAGCTCAGAAATAAGCACAATACAAAGCAATAAGCCAAACAGTTGGTTTATTGACTTGTAATGGGGCAATAAGGCTCAAATGAGCTGTTCAGCTAACACAAGCAAAAAAATAAGGTGGAACCAACTAAATTGTAATGAAAAGAAGCTAAAACATGAGAAGGGATATACCAATAAGCTGAAATAAGCCACAAGTACTCCCAAACTTAACACAGACCACACAGGCTACAAGTGGACACTTGCAGGCCTAGTTTTAAGCTTATCCAATAAGCTAAAGACCAAGTTAAGCTAAGAACTATAAATCAGGGCTTATGAGCTTTTAAATAAGCCAAATAGTGACCCCTGGGTCCCACAAACAGACACAGGAGGGGGATTGGAAATATGATCCAAAGCCTGAGCACTCAGCTTATTTGTGGAATGGGACAGATTACAAGGAGCATGCACCCCTATGTAATAAGCCACAAAACTGAAAATAAGCAATGGACCTTGAACCCTGGCTTATTGGCTTTCCAATAAGCCAAGAGTTATGGTGTAGGGCCCACTATGGAGACATATATGAAGCATTGAAAATGGAGGTTTGGACTAAGATCTGTGTGCAGGGCAGACACATGCCCTGCAGCCTACTTTCATAAGCAATTATAAGCTCAAATAAATTCCTAAAAATAAGGGCTTATTGGATTTCTAAATACTAGCTGGGGGTATACAATCCCTGAAAATTTCAAGTCCTAATTCCCAACAGGAAATTCACTAAAAATCTCACAAGATTTGGAAAATTTGAGAAAGTGAAAAGTTGACTTTTTACTTAAACATGGAATTTTGACTTTGGTGACCTTTGATTCTTTCTACTGAACTTAAAACACGATGTTAAGCTAAAATAAAGTTAATGTAACCTAAATCTACCAATTATGAGATGATATGAATGATTTTGGATCAACACTGTTTGACAGTTAACTCCTAGGTGAAGATTATGAGTGATTTTGACTTTTAAGGTAAAAGTGACCAAGTGATGAGTTGAATAGACCTAGTTATGGCATAGGTGATGTGTCCAAACAGATTCTATCAAGTAACAACAACCCAAGCTCAGTACATTAGCCTAATCCAAACACCCCTAAACCTTTGACTGTTTTTGGTTTAGTGAAGGAAATGGTGAACTGAGACAATTCAACTAATACTAACTTATGAAATAAGCTATAGGGACAAGATATAAGTTATATTGAACAAGAATTAAGCACAACAACAAACACAAGTATAAATTAGTAATGGAAACTAGATCATGAACCTCAAGAGTGATTATTGATAAATTTTAAAGATGCAAACCTCACAGCAGTAGCATAAAGCTCATACAAGCTTGTCACCAAGCTGAATGAAACAGAAAATAGCCATAAACATCCTGCTGAATCACCTTACTACAACCATGCAATCTTTTTGACTTTTGTTGACCTATTGGATTTTTGGAAACAAAACAATGTTTTAAACTCAACTGAACTCACAATAAGCTATGATTAGCTTGAATGAACTCAGTGAACAGAGGTGAAAGCTTATGGAGACTTTTAAACACAATTGGATTTTTAAGCTTAAATAAGAAATTGATTGCAAAGTAATTTTAAAAAGAACCTGAATTTATTGCATTAAAAAGATAAAGTAACTACTGAAAAAGAGATTACAATGCATAAATTGAAATGTTACACTAATGTAAACTACATTCGAACCTAATTTACACTAAAAATAAAAATTTCCTAACTAACTAGTCTTTTCTGCTTCTCTTTCACTTTTATAGGCCCAAGAGAGTTCCATTGACTTTCCCACATCCATCTCAGCCGTAGGATGGCTTCAATTCAATCCTAGCCTTCAAAATGGGTTTTTGGCGGGAAACGGGTAAAAGGAAGTTTGAGTGGGGTTTGGTGAGGTCTTAATGAGGAGGGGGGTTGGAGTGTTGGTGAGAGTAGTATTTAATGTAATTTGGTGAGTTTGGTGAAAAGGTGAGAGGAGGAGGGGGACATGTAGCTGGAAACCAGGAATGGAGGATGGAGGGTGAACAGTTGTGGAGTTTGACCGGGTCAACAAGGGTGGTATTAGTTTAGGGTGTGGGCCGG
This sequence comes from Artemisia argyi, assembly GCA_030686995.1. NCBI lineage: Eukaryota > Viridiplantae > Streptophyta > Magnoliopsida > Asterales > Asteraceae > Artemisia > Artemisia argyi. Next base: position 253,897,052 of record CM060708.1, read on the forward strand.
TTTGTGTGGTTTGGGCCTGGGGTGAAATAAGGGTGTGGATTGGGTTGGTATTTGTTTTGGGGTATATAATAAACAAGGGTCCGGTTTGGTTTATGAATATCACAAGGACCAATTGTGTAAACTCTGAAAATCTAGGGACTGGATCTGTAAATATTCCAAGGTTATTAAAAGGACTTTTCTTGTCACATAGGAATAATACAAGGATCTATTTGGTATTTTCCAACTTTAAATTTCCCGGGGACCAATTTTGCAAAATTTCGAATTACGGTGACCAAACATGTAAATTCCCCAAACTTTCACCCCAAGGACTAAAATTGATATTTGTGATTTCCAAAGGACCCAAAATGATTTTTTCTTTCAAAAATATCCCACCGGGGACCAAATTTGCCAAAATCAGAAACTCCAGGGACTAAATTGCAAATTTCCAAAACTTTTGAGATTTTTCACCAAAGGACTAAATATGACAACTTGTGATTTCAAAAGGACATTTGGTGATAATTTTCCATATTTTGAATGACCAGGGACTAGTTTTGACATTTTATGAAAGTTAGGGGACTGAAACTGCTAATTTTGCAAACTTTGTATGTTTTTCATCTGTTTTTACTCTTTTTGCATCTAAAACATATAAAACACAATTTTGAAATATTTTCAGTATTTTGCTGCATTACTGAGTGTTTTTGTATGTTTTGCAGTTCAGATTTGACAAAAAATGATGAGTGTTTGAGCACTCATCAATCCCCCACACTAAACTATTGCTAGTCCCCAGCAATAAACTGTTTTGAAAACTTAATGGATTTTAAACTCTTTACTAAAAGCCATCACTTCTGGAGTAGCCAGAGGTATCGATTCAAGTAAGAACTATGGTCCACCTGATAACCATGTGATTTTGAGCAAACCACCAGCTGTCAACGGATTTGATTAGTCTTTACCAAAAGCCGTTTGCTTCTAGACTAGCCAACTCTTGATGGACAAAGTCAAAATCTTGGTGAGCTGATTACCAATTATGGTTTTTCCACTGTCTTTACCACAAGCCATAATCTTGCGGGCTAGCCAGCTCATTCATTTTTTTGGATATGGCGAGCTGATATACCATACAATTTTGGGCAAATTGCAAGCCATAAACGGATTTGATATATCTTTACCAAGAGCCATTTGCTCCTGGATTAGCCAATCCTTTTGTCGTTTAGACATGGCGGACTGATAACCACAAAAATTTTGAAGCACAAGTGAAAAAATTTTAAAATTTTTGAGATTTTGGCTAAAAACGGGGGTACTTGATAAAATAAAAATCTGAGAAAATTACTATAAATACTTTAATATAATATGTAATTAATAAAAATATAAAAATTACAAGTACTTAACAAAAATATAAAAATGAAAATTAAAATTAAATCACATTAAATAGAAACTATCACTTAAAAATTAAATTGGTTTTTTCTGGATTTTCTTTTGGAACAACATTTTATACCTAAAAACATGAAACTTTTGTAAAAACACTTTTCTTATAACTCAAAAATAAGCAAAACGGCCACTAAAAGGCTCAAATGTTGATTTTTCTTGACTTTTTGGTGCTTTTGAGTCTCTGTGGGACCCACAGAGGTGAAACTTGATGAAAACTACTTTTTGGGACTAAATGGAACTGAAAACACCAAGCTTGGAGCTCAGATTACACCAATGGGTCAAAATGGACAATTTTGACCCAAGTTAAAACTAGAAAATGGGACAACTTTGGAGCTGATTCAGGTGGGTCCCAGGGGTGATTGGGGGCACAACCTTGGGTGGAATGTGTAGAGGGCCAGCTAAGGAGTCTAAGGAACCAAGGGGGAAGTGTGGGGCCCACTGTGGTGTCCTGTGGGACCCACAAAAGGTGGGTCTTTGGTGATGTTGCTACTGAATTTCAGCAGCTCAGTGGCCTGGGTGGCCCTGTTTGAGGGCTTGTGGGGCCCAGGAAAAAAATCACAAAAATGTAATGAGCATAGATTCTTGTAGTTCAGCTGGCAAACTTTTGATCTCAATAAGTTTCAAGGTCTATCTTGATACACAAAAATCATGAAAAATCGTGGAAGTTTGGGATTTTCAACTAAAAACTGAAATTTTGACTTTTGAAAATTTGAACAAAGTTGACTATTATGAACTTAGGATTGATTCTAAAGGCTTATAATGTAGTATTAAGCTGCAAGTTACCTAATTTAAGCTATAGATTATACTTATGCATCAATGTGGTGAGATTTTATCTCCTAACTCTTAACAGTGCAATAATTAAGAACCCAAATCCTTGATTTTGACTTTTCACTGATTAGGGACTGATTTATTTGCTTTGACTATACTAATATGACCTAGTGAAGCATGTTTGAGCAGAGAACAACAACCAATACTACCTAGAACACAGTGAACACCATTGAACCAAACACCCCCTAAAATTGATGAAATTATGATTTTCAAAGCAAAACAAAATTGTAAACCATGAAACTGATTACTGAGGCTATGTTATGATATAATATGCATAAATGAACAGATAAACAACAATTTTAACAACAAATACTAGAGATTCAAGAAAAAGCTAAAATGGCAGTTAAATTGAGAACTATGAGCATAATGAGTTTCATTGAATAAAGTCCCAATATTAAGCTACAATTTAACTTAAATATACTTAACAAGCCTAGAAAATCAGAGAAAACCAATAATGAACACTTAAATAGTAAAATACCAAAAATTGATAAATGAGCTTACACAAGCAATCCAGTTGAAAACCAAAGACCAAGGCCAAGTAATCCAACCTATTTCCTCCCCTGAGGTACTAATACCATGGGAATCCAAGATGAACCAGATTCCTTTGCTCCTTCTTTCTTTATACTGATTTTTGACTTTTTCACTTATTTTCTTGATTTTTGAGTATTTTTGGTTTTTTTTTAAACTAACTTGTTTTAAATGCTTTTAAAACTTTGACAAACTTTCAAATAAACTTAAAGAAACTTAAACAAGTAGAATGTAACAACTTATAGCAGCTTAAGAGTAAATTGAGATTTTTATGAAAAATTGCAAATTTGAAGTTTAGAGCTGAACACTTGAAATTGATAATTGGAATAAGATTCAAATAAACTGAGAGTACTGAATACAAGGTTTTTAAGATACAAAGTACAATAGAATTGGAGAATTAAGCTAAAGTGACAATCTAAACTATACTAATTCTATTCTACATTAACTACTACTGCTTCTTCTCTTTTTTCTTTCTTTTATACACCCTGGAGGTTCACAAAGACTTTCCCACCATCTCTGGGCCGTTGGATTAGCTTCACTTGATCTCAGCCTTCAAAATCATGTTTGGCGGGAAAAAATGTTTTTGGCAGGTAATGGTTACTTGTGAGGGTTTTGTGGGAATTAAATGGGGTTTGGATGTTTGTGTAAGTTGGGGGAACAAGTTATGGGAAGAGGAGGGAAGAGGTTGAGTGTGGCAGTGGTTTACAAGCCAAGTTGGGGGGGGGGGGGAGAAGGTGAGGGTCAACGTGGATGTTGACTAGCGGATGTATTATAATGGACGGGGTGGTTTGTTTTGTTTGGTGCGCTGAGAAGGTTTCTTGGGCCTGGTGGATCAGATTTGGTGATATAAGGGTGGGAATTGGGTTGGTTTGTTGTTGGGTAATAATAACTACAAAGGTCCGTTTGGTTTGTTTGTTTGTTTATTTTGTAAAAACCACAAGGACCACTTTTGTAACATTTTGAAATTCCAGGGGCTGTTATGGCACTTTTCCAAATTTGTCATGATGGACCAAAGTTGCCAAACTCCAATTATACAAGAACCACAAAAGTTAAATTTCCACAATATTAAATCCCGGGGACTAAAAAATGACAAGTTTCCAAACTTGAGGGACCAATATTGTAATTTCCTCAAACTTCATACCAAGGATTGAAAATGACTCTTGTAACTTCCCAAGGACCCAAAATGATTTTTTTCTTTCAAAAATATCCCACCAGGGACCAAATCTGACAATATTTGAAACTCCAGGGACTAAACTGCAATTTCCAAAACTTTTGAGATTTTTCACCAAAGGACTAAATATGACAACTTATGATTTCAAAAGGACCTTTGGTGACAATTTTCTATATTTTGAATATCCAGAGACTAGTTTTGTCATTTTATGAAAGTTGGGGGACTGAAACTGCCAGTTTTGCAAACTTTGTGCGTTTTTCATTTGTTTTTGCTCATTTTGCATCTAAAACATATAAAACACGATTTTCAAATATTTTTAGTATTTTGATGCATTTCTGAGTGTTTTTGTATGTTTTGCAGTTCAGATTTGACCAAAAATGATGAGTGTTTGAGCACTCATCAATCCCCCACACTAAACTATTGCTAGTCCCTAGCAATAACTGTTTTGAAAACTTGATGGATTTGAAAAACTCTTTACCAAAAGCCATCACTTCTGGAGTAGCCAGGTGTAAGAACTGTGGCACACCTGATAACCGTGTGATTTTGAGCAAACCACCAGCTGTCAACGGATTTGAGTAGTCTTTACCAAAAGCCGTTTGCTTCTGGACTAGCCAGCTCTTGATGGAATAGTCAACATCTTGGTGAGCTGATTACCAATTATGGATTTTCCACTGCCTTTACCACAAGCCATAATCTTGCGGGCTAGCCAACTCATTTGTTTTTGGGGAGTTGAGGAATCATACAATTTTGGGCAAATTGCAAGCCATAAACGGATTTGAGATGTCTTTACCAAGAGCCGTTTGCTCCTGGACTAGCCAATCCCTTTTGTCGCTTAGACATGGCGGACTGATTACCACAAAAATTTTGAAGCACCAGTGAAAAATTTTTAAAATTTTTTGAATTTTTGGCTAAAAACGGGGGTATTGTATGGTAAAATGTGATAAAATTCGCTAGAATAGCGAATACCCCCCACACTTAGCATGAATATTGTCCTCAATATTCAAAATCCCGGCTATTATGCCGATATTTTGAACGTAAAAGGGCAACATTACAAGCTAAGCGTGGAAAACACCAATTTGTTTTTCACTTCATAAGTAACCACAGCATGGGGGACTCCCCCACACTTAGGGTGAAAACCCTATAAGCATGCTACTGTTTTTGTTTACCGAGTCGCTAGCTTGACTCGACCCCGAATTCATTTGTCCTTGCGGAAGCATGATGTGGAAGAAACAATCTCAATCGGACTTTCATTCAAAATGTTAGGACAAACATTTGAAGCACGTGAAAGTTCCACACCGATGAGATAAGTATCCGGCTCAAGATAATGATACATGAAAATGCCGGGATCAAATATAGTGTCTTCATTCCCGAAGGAGTGAAGAAGAGAGGAAGGAACCTCGAGAACAGGCTCATTAGTCTGAGTTTGGATTTCAAGGGCTAAGCTCAAAAACATCCCGGGAGGGTGGGTGGGAATTTGCAAATTCTCAAGATTGAGCGCATCTCCCCCCGGGTTATCAAACTCCGTAGGAGTCATGATAAGGTGATCAATGATGGGCTCAGAAGATATTTCATCAACATCACTGATGTCTCCATAAGATAAAGAATTTTCATCAGTGGGTGAATCATTAAGCCCGATATTGAGATAGGAATTGAGTGATGGATCATCATCATTCAATAAACTTTCAAGGAACAGAATATCCCCCTCAGAATCAAGATAGTTATCATCAACTTCATACGAAGTTGAACTATCTTGAGCAAGGAATGCTTCGACTTCCTGCATATCATCTTTGAAATCAAAGAGATAATCATCACCTCCCGATGGAAGTGGATTGGAGTGAGTGAGTTCATCGGTGAACTCCTCAAGAAGAAAGTCAACATTAGAGCGGGGAAAGGATGCATCAACATACTCAATGTCTCCATAAGATAAACAATCATCACTAGAATCAGAGACAGTCTCAATTTGATCATTTGGATTATTAGGGTGAGAAGGAATATCACACACTTGATCAAAAGTCCCCTGTGACTCTCTCGGGATTGGGACAAGGATCTCAACACTAGACTTTATTAATTCGTCCGATTCCTTATTAGGAACAGTGCTAAGATGCTCATCCGCCATGTTTAGAGAGTGAGTGTGAACTTCGGGTATGATAACAACAGACTGAGGGAGATGAGAGGAGCTAGCATTCATGGAATTTTCAAGTTCCATTTGTTCAACGGCTAGTAATTTCCCCGTCTCATTATTTTCTCCCTGATTCTCAATGGGAGGAATCACAAATGATGAATTTGAAGAACCCTTATAAAATTGAAGGATATCAAGGGTATCTTCAGTATCACTATCATCATCACAGTCTAGAAGAGCAGCTTGACGAAATTTGGCACGTGTTACAGCTGCTTGTTCTAAGACAAGTAATTCCTCCATACTCAATTCGTTTCTAGCCTCTTGTTCTTCAGCAAGTAATTCTGCCATAGATTTCTCACGAGAGTCTCGAAACGGTGTAGTAACCAACTCCTTTTTAAGTTCTTTTAAAATATCAAGAGCCTTTAGTAAAAGGTCTTGCTCAGTTTCTTTAGGAGTTGTGTGAATCATATCGTACTGTGGAGGTGGGTCTGAAAACGAATAGTCGTAATTGTTACAAGGAAATGGATTCCTTGTTTGACAATCCGAGCTAGAGTGTGGACCTCCACAGTAATCACAACAGTAAAACTGATGTGGCTGTGGGTTGTATGTGTTTGAGTTATAATTGTTATCAGGAAACTGCTCATAGACAAGCGTGTTTCCCGATTGACAATCATAACTGTAGTGTGAACCACTACAGTAATCACAACAGTAAAACTGCTGAGACTGATGGTGTGGTAACTGATGGAATGAATCAGTCGTGTCATGGTAAGAATAAGGATTCTGGTTATAGACAGACCTGTTTCCCGACTCTACCATGCCACAGCTGGGGCAATTTCCACCATTATAAGGATTACCACACCATTGGCAAACCAGAAATTGTGGATGAGACATAGAAAGAATCAAAAGGTTTGGGAGGGGTAGGGATGAAGAATCAAAGACGTGAGAGGGTAAAGGTGAATATTTTTGGGTTTTTGGATGAACATTTTGTACAAATGATAAGGAAAATGTTTTTGTGTTTTTTGTGTTCGTTGAAAACTTGATTTAAAATGTTGTCGTGAACGGTTTTGTTTTTATATGATAATAATAAGATAATATGAACAAGGGTGGGTAAATATACAATGGATGTATATCCCGATTCACTAATCAGAAAAACCGTTTAGTATAGCGCGTACACCTCCCCGGCAGCGACGCCAAAAATTTGACTGAGTCCAAACGGTCAACCTAAACTGACCAGGTGATGGTCAAGATGGTCAAACAGCCTAGAGTCAATGCTCCGCGGAATATAGTGTTTCCCCGGGTCGTTATGTCTCGACGAAGTGTGAATTGTTATCAAACGGTTTCGTGATCGGGTGAATTTGGATGAGAAAGGGGTTTGTGTGTGATTAAGCTAAGGAATATATGAAGAAATAGCTTAAACAAGCTATATAAACAAGACTGGAAAGTTAGAAAAAGCAGAAACGTTTAAAACTTAAAAACGCGTACGTTACGTTTAAATAAAACGTAAACGTACGAAATAAAAAAGTAAAAACTGAAATCTGAAAACACCCAGGGGGTGAAAATGACTTTTTACAAACTATAAGATAAAAGAAAATTTTTAGAAAAAAGAAAATAAATTTTAACACTAATTAATTATTTAATATTAATTAAATACTAATTATTACTAATTATTAATATTTAAAACACTTAAGTATAATACAATATTAATTAAATACAAAAAAGGTGAAAATAAAATTTCTAAAATTATAAAATAACTAAAAACTAATTTTAAAATTAAAAATAAGTATTTTTGTCTTTTTGTGATTTTTATATTAATTAATTACTAATTAATTATTAATTACCTAATTAAACTATTTTAAATTATAAAAAATACTAAATGAACAGTAAAAATTACAAGAAATTTTCTAAAATTATTTTATAACATATAAAAGCTAGAAAAAATAAAAATCTGAGAAAATTACTATAAATACTTTAATATAATATGTAATTAATAAAAATATAAAAATGACAAGTACTTAAAAAAATATAAAAATGAAAATTAAAATTAAATCACATTAAATAGAAACTATCAGTTAAAAATTAAATTCGTTTTTTCTGGATTTTCTTTTGGAATAGCATTTTATACCTATAAACATGAAACTTTTGTAAAAACACTTTTCTTATATCTCAAAAATAAGCAAAACGGCCACTAAAAGGCTCAAATGTTGACATTTCTTGACTTTTTGGTGCTTTTGAGCCTCTGTGGGACCCACAGAGGTGAAACTTGATGAAAACTACTTTTTGGGACTAAATGGAACTGAAAACACCAAGCTTGGAGCTCAGATTACACCAATGGGTCAAAATGGACAATTTTGACCCAAGTTAAAACTAGAAAATGGGACAACTTTGGAGCTGATTCAGGTGGGTCCCAGGGGTGATTGGGGGCACAACCTTGGGTGGAATGTGTAGAGGGCCAGCTAAGGAGTCTAAGGAACCAAGGGGGAAGTGTGGGGCCCACTGTGGTGTCCTGTGGGACCCACAGAAGGTGGGTCTTTGGTGATGTTGCTGCTGAATTTCAGCAGCTCAGTGGCCTGGGTGGCCCTGTTTGAGGGCTTGTGGGGCCCAGGAAAAAAATCACAAAAATGTAATGAGCATAGATTCTTGTTGTTCAGCTGGAAAAATTTTGATCTCAACAAGTTTCAAGGTCTATCTTTATACACAAAAATCATGAAAAATCGTGGAAGTTTGGGATTTTCAACTAAAAACTGAAATTTTGAATTTTGAAAATTTGAACAAAGTTGACTATTATGAACTTAGGATTGATTCTAAAGGCTTATAATGTAGTATTAAGCTGCAAGTTACCTAATTTAAGCTATAGATTATAATTATGCATCAATGTGGTGAGATTTTATCTCCTAACTCTTAACAGTGCAATAATTAAGAACCCAAATCCTTGATTTCGACTTTTCACTGATTAGGGACTGATTTATTTGCTTTGACTATACTAATATGACTTAGTGAAGCATGTTTGAGCAGAGAACAATAGCCAATACTACCTAGAACACAGTGAACACCATTGAACCAAACACCCCCTAAAATTGATGAAATTATGATTCTCAAAGCAAAACAAAATTGTAAACCATGAAACTGATTACTGAGGCTATGTTATGATATAATAAGCATAAATGAACAGATAAACAACAATTTTAACAACAAATACTAGAGATTCAAGAAAAAGCTAAAATGGCAGTTAAATTGAGAACTATGAGCATAATGAGTTTCATTGAATAAAGTCCCAATATTAAGCTACAATTTAACTTAAATATACTTAACAAGCCTAGAAAAACAGAGAAAACCAATAATGAACACTTAAATAGTAAAATACCAAAAATTGATAAATGAGCTTACACAAGCAATCCAGTTGAAAACCAAGGACCAAGGCCAAGTAATCCAACCTATTTCCTCCCCTGAGGTACTAATACCATGGGAATCCAAGATGAACCAGATTCCTTTGCTCCTTCTTCCTTTATACTAATTTTTGACTTTTTCACTTATTTTCTTGATTTTTGAGTATTTTTGGTTTTTTTTTTAAACTAACTTGTTTTAAATGCTTTTAAAACTTTGACAAACTTTCAAATAAACTTAAAGAAACTTAAACAAGTAGAATGTAACAACTTATAGCAGCTTAAGAGTAAATTGAGATTTTTATGAAAAATTGCAAATTTGAAGTTTAGAGCTGAACACTTGAAATTGATAATTGGAATAAGATTCAAATAAACTGAGAGTACTGAATACAAGGTTTTTAAGATACAAAGTACAATAGAATTGGAGAATTAAGCTAAAGTGACAATCTAAACTATACTAATTCTATTCTACATTAACTACTACTGCTTCTTCTCTTTTTTCTTTCTTTTATACACCCTGGAGGTTCATAAAGACTTTCCCACCATCTCTGGCCCGTTGGATTAGCTTCACTTGATCTCAGCCTTCAAAATCGTGTTTGGCGGGAAAAAATGTTTTTGGCAGGTAATGGTTACTTGTGAGGGTTTTGTGGGAATTAAATGAGGTTTGGATGTTTGTGTAAGTTGGGGGAACAAGTTATGGGAAGAGGAGGGAAGAGGTTGAGTGTGGCAGTGGTTTATAGGCCAAGTTGGGGGGGGGGGGGGAAGAAGGTGAGGGTTAACGAGGATGTTGACTGGTCGATGTATTATAATGGACGGGGTGGTTTGTTTTGTTTGGTGGGCTGACAAGGTTTCTTGGGCCTGGTGGATCAGATTTGGTGATATAAGGGTGGGAATTGGGTTGGTTTGTTGTTGGGTAATAATAACTACAAAGGTCCGTTTGGTTTGTTTGTTTGTTTATTTTGTAAAAACCACAAGGACCACTTTTGTAACATTTTGAAATTCCAGGGGCTGTTATGGCACTTTTCCAAATTTGTCATGATGGACCAAAGTTGCCAAACTCCAATTATACAAGAACCACAAAAGTTAAATTTCCAAAATATTAAATCCCGGGGACCAAAAAATGACAAGTTTCCAAACTTGAGGGACCAATATTGTAATTTCCTCAAACTTCATACCAAGGACTGAAAATGACTCTTGTAACTTCCCAAGGACCCAAAATGATTTTTTTCTTTCAAAAATATCCCACCAGGGAACAAATCTGACAATATTTGAAACTCCAGGGACTAAACTGCAATTTCCAAAACTTTTGAGATTTTTCACCAAAGGACTAAATATGACAACTTACGATTTCAAAAGGACCTTTGGTGATAATTTTCTATATTTTGAATATCCAGAGACTAGTTTTGTCATTTTATGAAAGTTTGGGGACTGAAACTGCCAGTTTTGCAAACTTTGTGCGTTTTTCATTTGTTTTTGCTCATTTTGCATCTAAAACATATAAAACACGATTTTGAAATATTTTTAGTATTTTGATGCATTTCTGAGTGTTTTTGTATGTTTTGCAGTTCAGATTTGACCAAAAATGATGAGTGTTTGAGCACTCATCAGTACTAGATAGTAAAATGTGATAAAATTCGCTAGAATACCCCCCCACACTTAGAATGAATATTGTCCTCAATATTCAAAGTCCCAGCTATTATGCCGACTCTTTGAACGTAAAAGGGCAACAGTACAATCTAAATGTGGAAACACCATTTGTTTTTCACTTCATTGGTAACCACAGCAGGGGTAACACCCCCACGCTTAGGGTGAAAACCCCAAGTACATGCTACTGTTTTTGTTTACCGAGTCGCTAGCTTGACTCAACCCCGAATTCATTTGTCCTTGGGGAAGCATGATGTGGAAGAAGCAATCTCCATCGGACTTTCATTCAAGATGTTTGGTCAAACATTTGAAGCACGTGAAAGTTCCACACCGATGAGATAAGTATCCGGCTCAAGATAATGATACATGAAAATGCCGGGTCAAATATATTGTCTTCATTCCCGAAAGAGTGAAGAAGAGAAGAAGTCACCCTATAGGTGAAGAAAAGGAAGAAAACCATGATGAAAATCATGATTTGATCTTCTTCCTCGAGAGCAGGCTCATTAGCCTGAATTTGGATTTCAAAGGTTAACCTCAAAAACATCCCGGGAGGGTGGGTGGAAATTTGCAAATTCTCATGATTGAGTGCATCTCCCCCGGGCTATCAAACTCAGGAGGAGTCATGATATGATGAGTGAGTTCACCGGAGAACTCCTCATGAAGAGAATCATTTACAAGATGTAAATCTGTGAATTCATGTTCCGATATAAACTCATCACAATCCTCATTCTGAATATCAAAGAGTGGATTATCAGAGATCAAAGTGAATTCAGATTCGAATTCAAATAGAGGATTGGTGAGAGTAATATTGAATGCCTCAGGAACAAAGTGATTATTATTCTCTATTGGACTGTTGGTATAAAAACTGAGTGGCGGATCATGATATAGGCGACTTTCAATTTCTCCAAGGTCGGCTTCGAAATCGAGGAGACCATCATCACTTTCCGATGAAAGTGGATTGATGTGAGTAAGTTCATCGGCGAACTCCTCAAGAAGAGGATCAACATCAGACTATGGGAGTGATGCCTCAATATACTCAATGTCTCCATGAGATGTACAATCATCATTAAAATCTGAGAAAGTCTTAAAATGATCGTTTGAACACTCAAGAGGGGAGGGAAGATCACACATATGCTCAAAAGTTCCCTGTGACTCTCCTAGGATTGGGTCAAGGGTCTCAACACTAGACTTTATTAATTTGCCCGATTCCTTTTTAGGAACAGTGTCAAGATGCTCGTCCCCCATGCTCAGAGAATGAGTGGGAACTTCGGGTGTGATAGCAGTTGTTTTAGATGGAATCTCAACTGCTGGGATATCAACTGATGAACTTGATGAAGTTTTATAAAATTGAAGAATATCAAGTGTATCTTCATCATCACTATCATCAGGAATAAAACGGAACTGAGAGCTAGATTTGGCTGTTTTTTCTTTTGCAATTGATTCCCTAATAGATTTTTCATAGGCATCTTGGGAATTTATTTTAGCAGCCTGCTCTTCAGCTAACAATTCAGCCATGGATTTCTCATGTGAATTTTGAATGAAAGAACATTGTGGGGATGGGGTTTGTCAAAACCGAAAGGTTGACATTGATAATCATCATGAGGACCCCCACAATATACACAAGAAAAACTGGGAGCATTTTGAAATGCTGTTCTATTAAACTCCTCCTTAAGTTCTTTTAATATTTCAAGAGCCTTTAAACAAAGGTCTTGCTGAGTTTCTTGAGGAGTTGTGTGAATCATTTGGTACTGTAGAGGTGGGTCTGAAAACGAATAGTCGTAATTGTTACAAGGAAGTGGATTCCTTATTTGACAATCCGAGTTAGAGTGTGGACCTCCACAGTAATCACAATAGTGAAACTGATGTGGCTGTGGGTTGTATGCGCTTAAGTCATAATTGTTATCAGGAAACTGCTCATAGACAAGCCTGTTTCCCGATTGACAATCAGAACTGTAATGTGAACCACCACAGTACTCACAACAGTAAAACTGCTGAGTCTCATGGTGTGGTAACTGATGGAATGAATCAGTCGTGTCATGGTAGGAATAGGGATTCTGGTTATAGACAGACCCATTTCCTGACTCTACCATGCCACAGCTGGGGCAATTGCCACCATTATAAGGATTACCACACCAATGGCAAATAAGAAGGTGTGGATGAGACATAGAAAGAATCAAAAGGTTTGGGAGGGTAAGGAATGAAGAATCAAAAGGGTAGGAGGGTAAAGATGAATATTTTTGGGTTTTTTGAAAGACATTTTATATACAAATAAGAAGGAAAATGTTTTTGTGTTCGTTGAAAACTTTGTTTAAAATGTTTTCGGGAACAATTTTGTTTTTATATGATAGTAATAAGAAAAGATGAACAAGGATGGATAAATATACAATGGATGTATATCCAGGTTCACCAATACGCAAAACCGTTTAGAATAGCGCGCACACCTCCCCGGCAGCGGCGCCAAAATTTGATTGAGGTGAAAGTAGTCAACTAAAGTCAACCACGGATGTGGTCAATATAGTCAAACTCCTTAGGCTCAATGCTCCGTGGAAGTGTAGTGTTTCCCCGGGTCGTATGTCCCGACGAGGTGTGGATTGTATTCAAACGGATCTGTGATCGGGTGAATTAGGACAGAAAGGGGTTGTGAATGGTTACACTAAGGAATCTACAAGGAAATAACTTAAATAAGCTATATGAATGATTACGTAAAAGTTAGATACCTAAAAACGTTTAATAACTAAAAACGTGTACGTTCAGATTAAGTTTACGCGAACGTACAAAATAAAACGCGAGTTTTAAAGAAATAAAATACCTACGGATATGTAAATTACATTTTTACAATCCTAATAATAAAAGAAAATTTTTAGAAAATTAAAATTAATTTTTACACTATTATATTAATTATTATTAATTAAATACTATTTTCTAATTACTTATTAATTATTTAAATTAACCTAAATTATAACTAATTATGAAATTACAATAAAAATATGAAAAATAAATTTAGAAAAATCTAAAATATTATAAAACTAATTTTAAAACTTAAAATATATTTTTCCTACTTTTTAAATAATTACTATTAATTAAAAACTAATTTAAACTATTTAAAAATACACTAAATAGTAAGAAAATGTAAACTAAGCCTAGAAAAATAAAATTAAAAATTAGAAAAATCTAAAGTAATATAAAACTAATTTTAAAACAGAAAAAATATTTTTAAGACTTTTTAAATAATTATTACTAATTATTAACTAATTATTAATTATTAAAAACTAATATTAATTATTAAAAATACTAAATGAAAAGAGAAAAATGTGAAAAAATTACTGAAATTATATTAAGATATAAGGAACCTAATAAAAATATAAAATCACTAAGTGCTTTGGGAAAATAAGCTAATAAGCAATAAGCTTCTTAAATAGAAGCTATTTCTTTTGGTATTTTTGGCTTTTTTTGAAATTTTCTTTTACAAAACTACTTAAACATACAAAACATCAAACTTTAATGAAGGGACTTGGAGATAAGCTCAGAAATAAGCACAATACAAAGCAATAAGCCAAACAGTTGGTTTATTAACTTGTAATGGGGCAATAAGGCTCAAATGAGCTGTTCAGCTAACATAAGCAAAAAAATAAGGTGGAACCAACTAAATTGTAATGAAAAGAAGCTAAAACATGAGAAGGGATATACCAATAAGCTGAAATAAGCCACAAGCACTCCCAAACTTAACACAGACAACACAGGCTACAAGTGGACACTTGTAGGCCTAGTTTTAAGCTTATCCAATAAGCTAAAGACCAAGTTGAGCTAAGAACTATAAATCAGGGCTTATGAGCTTTTAAATAAGCCAAATAGTGACCCATGGGTCCCACAAACAGACACAGGAGGGGGATTAGAAATATGATCCAAAGCCTGAGCACTCAGCTTATTTGTGGAATGGGACAGATTACAAGGAGCATATAGCCCTATGTAATAAGCTACAAAACTGAAAATAAGCAATGGACCTTGAACCCTGGCTTATTAGCTTTCCAATAAGCCAAGATTTATGGTGTAGGGCCCACTATGGAGACAGATATGAAGCATTGAAAATGGAGGTTTGGACTAAGATCTGTGTGCAGGGCAGACATATGCCCTGCAACCTACTTTCATAAGCAATTATAAGCTCAAATAAATTCCTAAAAATAAGGGCTTATTGGATTTCTAAATACTAGCTGGGGGTATACAATCCCTGAAAATTTCAAGTCCTAATTCCCAACAGGAAATTCACTAAAAATCTCACAAGATTTGGAAAATTTGAGAAAGTGAAAAGTTGACTTTTTACTTAATCATGGAATTTTGACTTTGGTGACCTTTGATTCTTTCTACTGAACTTAAAACATGATGTTAAGCTAAAATAAAGTTAATGTAACCTAAATCTACCAATTATGAGATGATATGAATGATTTTGGATCAACACTGTTTGACAGTTAACTCCTAGGTGAAGATTATGAGTGATTTTGACTTTTAAGGTAAAAGTGACCAAGTGATGAGTTGAATAGACCTAGTTATGGCATAGGTGATGTGTCCAAATAGATTCTATCAAGTAACAACAACCCAAGCTCAGTACATTAGCCTAATCCAAACACCCCTAAACCTTTGACTATTTTTGGTTTAGTGAAGGAAATGGTGAACTGAGACAATTCAACTAATACTAACTTATGAAATAAGCTATAGGGACAAGATATAAGTTATATTGAACAAGAATTAAGCACAACAACAAACACAAGTATAAATTAGTAATGGAAACTAGATCATGAACCTCAAGAGTGATTATTGATAAATTTTAAAGATGCAAACCTCACAGCAGTAGCATAAAGCTCATACAAGCTTGTCACCAAGCTGAATGAAACATAAAATAGCCATAAACATCCTGCTGAATTACCTTACTACAACCATGCAATCTTTTTGACTTTTGTTGACCTATTGGATTTTTGGAAACAAAACAATGTTTTAAACTCAACTGAACTCACAATAAGCTATGATTAGCTTGAATGAACTCAGTGAACAGAGGTGAAAGCTTATGGAGACTTTTAAACACAATTGGATTTTTAAGCTTAAATAAGAAATTGATTGCAAAGTAATTTTAAAAAGAACCTGAATTTATTGCATTAAAAAGATAAAGTAACTACTGAAAAAGAGATTACAATGCATAAATTGAAATGTTACACTAATGTAAACTACATTCGAACCTAATTTACACTAAAAATAAAAATTTTCTAACTAACTAGTCTTTTCTGCTTCTCTTTCACTTTTATAGGCCCAAGAGAGTTCCATTGACTTTCCCACATCCATCTCAGCCGTAGGATGGCTTCAATTCAATCCTAGCCTTCAAAATGGGTTTTTGGCGGGAAACGGGTAAAAGGCAGTTTGAGTGGGGTTTGGTGAGGTCTTAATGAGGAGGGGGGTTGGAGTGTTGGTGAGAGTAGTATTTAATGAAAGTTGGTGTGTTTGGTGAAAAGGTGAGAGGAGGAGGGGGGACATGTAGCTGGAAACCAGGAAGGGACGATGGAGGGTGAACAGTTATGGAGTTTGACCGGGTCAACGAGGGTGGTATTAGTTTAGGTTGTGGGCCGGTTTGTGTGGTTTGGGCCTAGGGTGAAATAAGGGTGTGGATTGGGTTGGTATTTGTTTTGGGGTATATAATAAACAAGGGTCCGGTTTGGTTTATGAATATCACAAGGACTAATTGTGTAAAATCTGAAAATCTAGGGACTGGATCTGTAAATATTCCAAGGTTATTAAAAGGACTTTTCTTGTCACATAGGAATAATACAAGGATCTATTTGGTATTTTCCAACTTTAAATTTCCCTGGGACCAATTTTGCAAAATTCCGAATTACGGGGACCAAACATGTAAATTCCCCAAAATTTCACCCCAAGGACTAAAATTGATATTTGTGATTTTCAAAGGACCCAAAATGATTTTTTCTTTCAAAAATATCCCACCGGGACCAAATCTGCCAAAATCAGAAACTCTAGGGACTAAATTGCAAATTTCCAAAACTTTTGAGATTTTTCACCAAAGGACTAAATATGACAACTTATGATTTCAAAAGGACCTTTGGTGATAATTTTCCATATTTTGAATGACCAGGGACTAGTTTTGACATTTTATGAAAGTTGGGGGACTGAAACTGCCAATTTTGCAAACTTTGTACGTTTTTCATCTGTTTTTACTCTTTTTGCATCTAAAACATATTAAACACAATTTTGAAATATTTTCAGTATTTTGATGCATTACTGAGTGTTTTTGTATGTTTTGCAGTTCAGATTTGACCAAAAATGATGAGTGTTTGAGCATTCATCAATCCCTCACACTAAACTATTGCTAGTCCCCAGCAATAAACTGTTTTGAAAACTTAATGGATTTTAAACTCTTTACCAAAAGCCATCACTTCTGGAGTAGCCAGATGTATCAATTCAAGTAAGAACTATGGTCCACCTGATAACCATGTGATTTTGAGTAAACCACCAGCTGTCAACGGATTTGATTAGTCTTTACCAAAAGCCGTTTGCTTCTGGACTAGCCAACTCTTGATGGACAAAGTCAACATCTTGGTGAGCTGATTATCAATTATGGTTTTTCCACTGCCTTTACCACAAGCCATAATCTTGCGGGATAGCCAGCTCATTCACTTTTTTGGATATGGCGAGCTGATATACCATACAATTTTGGGCAAATTTCAAGCCATAAACGGATTTGATATATCTTTACCAAGAGCCGTTTGCTCCTGGATTAGATAATCCTTTTGTCGTTTAGACATGGCGGACTGATAACCACAAAAATTTTGAAGCACAAGTGAAAAATTTTTAAAATTTTTGAGATTTTGGCTAAAAACGGGGGTACTAGATAGTAAAATGTGATAAAATTCGCTAGAATACCCCCCCCCCCCCACACTTAGAATGAATATTGTCCTCAATATTCAAAGTCCCGGCTATTATGCCGACTCTTTGAACGTAAAAGGGCAACATTACAATCTAAATGTGGAAACACCATTTGTTTTTCACTTCATTGGTAACCACAACAGGGGTAACACCCCCACACTTAGGGTGAAAACCCCAAGTACATGCTATTGTTTTTGTTTACCGAGTCACTAGCTTGACTCAACCCCGAATTCATTTGTCCTTGGGGAAGCATGATGTGGAAGAAGCAATCTCCATCGGACTTTCATTCAAGATATTTGGGCAAACATTTGAAGCACGTGAAAGTTCCACACCGATGAGATAAGTATCCGGCTCAAGATAATGATACATGAAAATGCCGGGGTCAAATATATTGTCTTCATTCCCGAAGGAGTGAAGAAGAGAAGAAGTCACCCTATAGGTGAAGAAAAGAAAGAAAACCATGATGAAAATCATGATTTGATCTTCTTCCTCGAGAGCAGGCTCATTAGCCTGAATTTGGATTTCAAAGGTTAAGCTCAAAAACATCCCGGGAGGGTGGGTGGGAATTTGCAAATTCTCATGATTGAGTGCATCTCCCCCTGGGCTATCAAACTCCGGAGGAGTCATGATATGATGAGTGAGTTCACCGGAGAACTCCTCATGAAGAGAATCATTCACAAGATATGAATCTGTGAATTCATGTTCCGATATAAACTCATCACAATCCTCATTCTGAATATCAAAGAGTGGATTATCAGAGATCAAAGTGAATTCAGATTCGAATTCAAATAGAGGATTGGTGAGAGTAATATTTAATGCCTCAGGAACAAAGTGATTATTATTCTCTATTGGACTATTGGGATAAGAACTGAGTGGCGGATCATGATATAGGAGACTTTCAATTTCTCCAAGATCGGCTTCAAAATCGAGGAGACCATCATCACTTTCCGGGCTTATTTGATCCAATAAATTCAATTCCGGGCTTAAATGACCCCCTAAAAGTGGTTCATTTTTCACCTCATCATATACCCTTACACTTGAGATTTGCTTGTCCTCAAGCAAATGCGCTTTTATTCTAGTCAAAATACACGTTAGGGGTCATTTAACACTAATATAAAAGTAATTACAACAAATAATCATTCCACTAAAGGCCAAAGACAAGCACGGAGGTCATACACTAGCACCTCACAAATAGTGTTTAGATACTCACATCTCTCGGGTGTAATAAAGTAATTTCACAAAATGGAAACGGAAAATACCTCTCACTACCTGTCATAGCAAAATAGATTACCATAGGCTTGGGAAAGGATCAAACCTCCACCACATGGCGTAAGCACCTAGGATAAACTATCAAAGAGGTTTTTCAAAGGGTTGTAACGTTAGGTGTAGGGATATGGAATACACGGTTTTGTTGGATATAGGTAGTCTTTACTGGTGGCGAGTTAATAATTTTGGTTAATTACATGTACAATATGGCGTTGCTAAGCCAAGACTAGACTCGACTTAAGCTAATAAATCAAAAATAACAAAAACATAAAATGAACATAGAATGAAACGGGATGGTAGTCCATATTTTTTTTTCTTTTCTCTTTCTATTTTTTTTTCTTTTTCTTGATTTTTTCGATTTTTTTTTTTTTCTTTTTTTTTTTTTTTTTTTTTTGTGTGCATACACTCTTACCCTACCATCCAAAATAATACATCATTGAGAATGAAAATTCCCCTTACACTTGAATTTTTACATACTTTACAATAAACTAATCTAATGACTCGAATTAAGATAATCAAAATATTTGGAGTACTTTTAAGATTAACGCACATATGGGGGGTAATATATGATGTTCTTCCCCATTACTCCATAAAATAAGTATTTTACCCATGAGTCCCAATCGTCCCAAAACAATATGTACAAGGATATGACTCGACTTAGCAACCATGTAATCAATTAGATAATTAACTTAGGGTTTAACAAATAACAATAATGCACTAAAGATGAGTGCATACACGGAAGGCTAAGGCGATTTGGTTGTACATTTAAGTGGGGTGTAAAAAATTCTTCCTTTAAGTAAAGTGATTAAAGTTAGAAACGAAAAGATAGGCTCGGAGGGGTGTACTAGGGGTTTCGTGTACTAAAAATGAGTACAATGCTAAGGTGTGGGAAAAATTAGTTGGCTTAACTAGCCAAGTAATATGACTTAAATGGTCAAGTAATTATGATACGGGTTTAACACAAGGGTGATCCTAATGCCTCTTATCATGTAGTAAGTCCTACTACACGAATGTAGTCTCACTAGCGGTCTCGGGATGCATCACTAATGCAAGTTCTAGAATCTAAATGCTACCGGTACACTTATAAGCACTAATAATAAATGCTTTTCCTATCAAATCTAAAGGCGAACCTAACATATTTGGGTGGAAAATTTTTCTGAATAGTACGGTTTTGTGCTAGTCATACAATCTCCTATCCATGAGACGCTTGCTATGGCTCAAGTTTCACTCCTAAATGTTGTAAAAAATTTTAAATTTGGCGCTAAAATTACACTAACAAGTATTTCTCATAGTTTTATTACACATCTACTGTCAAACAAACAAACTCAAGCGAAAGTGTATCTGTAAGGTATCATCATTTTACCCTCCCCTTACACTTAGGATGAACTTTGTCCCCAATGTTCAAGTAAAGAATGTAAAAGTGAAATAAGTAAAACGAATGAAATCAAATACTCCCCTGATTCGCTCGGTATGGATAATAAGGTGGCCAGGTTAGATCTTCCTCCAAGAAAATGAACAATCAAAGCTTCCCTTCCAGAATAATAATCATCTTCTTGTCATACATAACCTGTAAAACCTGAGAAAATAGACAAGGCAACCTCGCATAAAATCGGCGGCAATCTACATATGCTAATAAATCCTAGAAAACAAAATAAGATATAATGCTTGTGGAATGATGTTTGCAGATTTCCTGGAGATTATAAAACTAAATAATTCAACAAAAACTTTAAGACTCCGTTAGAAAAACAAAACTGGTAAAATTTCCAGATTTTTACACGTGACGCCGTCAAGAGTAAACTCGTGACGCCGTCAGAAGTGACCTCCAGAAATTCTTATGTTAAGTTTCCGGAAAATTTCTGGAAAAACTTGGTCCTACTTCCTGAAAAATCCTGCAAAACTTCATTATGACTCGATACAAGCATTTGACTCTAACAAATACGAATATACATGTTCACTTAATATTGTAGAGAATCATGATCGGTTTTGTTTCTTAAAAACATATTTGGGGTTTCCCCTTACACTTATCTTTTTGCAAAAATACCTTTGGATGAAGTTAAGACTAAGCCAAACAACAAAGTAAAGTATTTATCCTATTTTAGTTTTGAAACATGATCTACCAACAATAAAAATAGAGCATACGGAAGCAAATAACAAACAAACAAAATAAAAATCACACAAAACATGGGTTGCCTCCCAAGAAGCGCTTTTCTTTATTTACGAGTCTTGTAGCTAGACTCAAGGCATGGGTTATTATGTGACCTCATCCCTTGAGATGATGTACCCCATGTAGTTGTGATCATTACTATCGTGGTGGTAGTGCCTCAATCTGTCGATACTTGCAATCACCTCTCCTCCTACTTTACTTCTCAGGTTAGCCATCCCATCTTGGCTCATGCTCTCAATTGTGAAAGGCCCATACCACCAGGGACTCGGTTTATCGGGAGGTATTTGTTGGGATATAAAATATCAAAGTACTTCTGGATGTCAAAGTACTGCTGCATGAAGAATAAAGTCAAAGTACTGCTGAAAGAAAAAGTCAAAGTACTGCTGTTATTGAAGAATGTTTAAAGTACTTCGAAGGAAACAAGGACTGATGTGCAATATTAGATAAGGATTAATGTGTAACATTGAATGAATATTCTAGAATTAGTTAGGGATAATGACTTGTCGATCAAGGATTATATGTTGTAAACCGACTTAAGGTTATCTATATAAAGAGCCTTAAGAGGTATTAGTCGATACAAGTTTTAGAGAAGTTCTCATAAGTTTTAGAAGTCGATCAAAGTTGATAATAGTTAGGGATTGTTAGTGAATCTGTGTAACAAAGCAGGTTCAAAGTTTGGTTAATATAAATGTTCTTCTTAAGCTTTGTGTTAGTAGATTCCGCATACTTTACAAGGTAAAACAGTGTTTCAATATTAATAGTGTTGAGTTTACTCAATATTGTTAAACCCTTACAAGCTACAAAGTAGTTTAGTCAGAGTATATCGATCCAACAAGTGGTATCAGAGCTTGTGTTGGAAACTCTGATTAAGAAGACAAACCTTTAAACCGATTTCACTACAAACCCTTCAAGATGTCGACTGAAGCTGCACCTGCTCCCTCAATCACTGCTGTTAGAATCCCTATTGTTAAGAAGGGAGAATACAACCTATGGGCCATGAAGATGAGGCAGTACATTGCCATCACAGACCATGCATTATGGGATGTGATTGTCAATGGTAACATGCAAATTGAAGAACAAGTAGAGGTACCTGGACAACCAACACCACCTAAAATTACTGTACCTACTGCTACCAAAAGAAATCAAGACAAAGCTCTCAACATACTGCTTTCTGCTATTCCTGATGGTCACTTATTAAAGTTTCATGATGCCAAGGATGCCAAACAACTATGGGCTGCAATAAAGAAGAAGTTTGGAGGTAATGATGCTTCCAAAAAGATGCATAGGAATTTGCTGAAGCAACAATTTGAAACTTTCACCGTTGGAGAAAGAGAAGGTCTTGATTCTGCTTATGAAAGATTCCAACATCTTCTGAGTATGCTAGAACTATATGATGATGAGGCATCAGTTGAAGATGCTAATTTAAAGTTCTTGAGAAGTTTGCCATCAGCATGGCATGTAGTTGCTACTATGATCAGAGGACAACCAGGGCTGGATACTATGGACTTTGATGATCTCTACAACAATCTGAAGGTGTATGAGCATGAGATGAATGGTACTACAGGTTCAAGGACACATCAGCAACCCCAAAACATAGCTTTTGTCTCTTCTGAAAAGAGAAGCAGTACTTCTAACAAAGGTACTGCTTATCCTGTTCAAAGTACTGTGACTGAAACACAAGTTCCATGTACAACAATGGTCACCACCAATTCATCACAATCACTTACCCCCACCTCAGATGAAGTTCTTGTTGGAATTATTATATCATGACATTCATATAAATAAACCAAGTACGTCAAAGTGAGCATAGCGGAAGCAATTATAATAGATCGAATAACATGTAATTAATTAATCAATAATTTAAATAATAAACATACCTTTGTGATTCTAGCCCGAACAAGAATCAAAGCAATCTTCCGGAACAAGAACCCTAATTAGGGTTTATATGGATTATAAGAATTACCCCTTACCTCTTTTGTAATTCAATCCAAGAATCAAACAATAGTGTGTTTGATTCACGTTCTTGTACACCCGTACTAATTCAAGAAAAGTTTATGCAAGTAATAAACACAAAACTTGTTTTGATCTTATGAAAATCGAAACCCTTAGGGTTTGTTTGATAAGAATCGACCAAGGAAAAGAGAGGAGAGAAAAACCCCAAGATGTGTGTGTACAAGTTATTAGAAAAACATGTATCTTGGGTTTGCTTATATACTATACAAAACTTGGAGCTCAAGGCACAAAGGAGGTGGGTTACCCCCCCTTTGCTGATCGGTTTGGAGCCCCCAAGGGGTATCCGAAACCTTCTCTTGTTTCCATGTTTTGTCTAGTATTACTTTCCTAATCTTCGTTTGATAAATAATTAGTCATTAATCATTAAATACTAATTACTATTATTTATTTTGTGTTTAATAATTAATTATAACATTTTATAAATAATTATTACTTTTTCTCTTCATACGTATTGTGTGCAATCCCGTGATCTCAAGTTCGATCCTAACACACGACTATTATTATTTTGTCTATAAAACCAACAGCTCCCACTTAGACATATCATAATAGTGTGATCACATCGGTTAGCGTCTTGCAACACGCCGATGCCTCTAGTACAACTTGAGTAAGGCTCCTGGAAAACCTTTTAATGATTTCTCATTATTATTATCCCTTTGTTTCTAATACCGTGTTAAATAAGGATATGGATCTAGGTCATTCCTTAATTAACCATTCTGTTTCTCGTTGTTAGAAATCGACAAGATTACCAAATCTTCTGAACCTTTCAGAAAAGACCTTGGGCGTGGCCACGCAAACACCTTGACAACCCTACGAGGGCCCCAGCAATATTAAACTTCAAAAATTAATTTGAAGGAACAAATTCTTTATTGATTACAAGCAAAACACACAAACTTTGTAACGCTTCCGAAAACAACCCTTATGACTACCAGTTACATATAGCGTTAAGTTGTTCCACAAAAATGTACTACATTCATGACCGTTATCTTGTATCTCAAGTCTAAGGATAACTTCTTTTGATTTACTTAATGACAAGATCCATACAGTAACATCATATAGTTGGGATAAGTCCTATATTCAGTATCATCGAATATCGTCTGAAATGGCATGACTACGCATCAATATACTTTAAGTATATTATACCAACTTCAGATTTGTCTTAATTTAATAATATTATCATATTATTAACTGACAACGGACAATTTAGAATAACTCTTATTCATGGATTTAAACATGCAAAAATAGGACAACAATAATTAACAATAGAAATAAACATACCAACATACTTTATTTCATTAAAATAATAATTGTTTACAATATCCTTTATCCAAATACTAATCACAGTTATGCATGAAACTACTAGCTAATTTAAGTCCAATTCCATTGGCTAATTCATTAAGCTTCTCTTTCGCCAAAGCCTTAGTGAACGGATCAGCTAAGTTATCATCTGTGTGAACTTTCAGCAGATTTATTTCACCTTCGTTAACCTTTTCACGAACAAAGTGATACTTCCGTAGAAAATGTCTGGTGCCTCTCATGACTCCTGGTTCATTGGCAAATATGATTGCAGCAGAATTGTCACAATACATATTAATAGGTAATTCAATTGAAGGCATAACACCAAGCCCAGAAACGAATTTCCTAATCCAAACAACCTCCATAGCAGCTTCTGAAGCAGCAATGTATTCAGATTCTATTGCAGACATCGCAATTGTACTCTGCTTCTTGATCCTCCAGTCTACATCTCCTCCATTAATAACAAAGACATAACCCATCTGAGACTTCGAATCATCTTTATTACTTTGACAGGATGCATCGCAGAAACCTGTAACACAAAGTTTTACAGCTGGATCTCCACCATATACCAAAAACATATCTTTTGTATTCCAAAAATACATAAGAATATGCTTAACAGCAATCCAATGTTTATCACCTGGATTCTGTTGAAATTGACTGGTAATATTTTGAGCAAACGCCACATATGGCCTTGTGCACTTAACCGCATACATAATAGATCCTACAGCCAAAGCATAAGGAACTTTACTCATGCGAGCCACCTCAGCAGGTGTTGAAGCGCAAAACTCATTACATAAGCCATGTTTTACTTCCATCGGCAAATATCCTTTCTTGGAATTTTGCATATTGAATCTTTTCAATATTTTGTCAATGTAAGCACTTTGACTTAATCCAATTAACCGCCTTGATCTATCTCTATAGATTTTGATTCCCAGAATGTATGCAGCTTCTCCTAAATCTTTCATAGAAAAGCACTTTCCAAGATATGCCTTAACCTTTTGCAAACTTGGAATGTCTTTTCCCATGATCAATATGTCATCAACATAAAGAATTAGGAAAATTACATTATCACTCCCACTAGCTTTGTGATACACACATGGCTCATCAAGATTTTGAGTGAATCCAAACTTTTTGATTTCAGCATCAAACCTCTTGTTCCATTGTCGTGATGCTTGCTTTAATCCATAAATGGATCTTTTAAGCTTGCATACACGATTTGGAAATTCTGGATTTTCAAACCCTTCTGGTTGTGCCATATAGATGTCTTCATCTAGATGACCATTTAAGAAAGCGGTTTTCACATCCATTTGCCAAATCTCATAGTCATAGTACGCTGCTATAGCTATGAGAATTCTTATAGCTCTTATGTCTGCTACTGGAGAAAACGTCTCCTCGTAATCAATTCCAAAAGTTTGAGTAAAACCTTCAGCAACTAGACGAGCCTTATAAATGTGTGCATATCCATCCATGTCAGTCTTAATTTTGTAGAGCCACTTACTCCCAACTACCTTGGCACCAGGAGGTAAGTCAACTTCTTCCCAGACTTCATTGTCATGCATGGATTGTATTTCCTCATCCATAGCAGCTTTCCATTTAGCCTTTTGAGGGCTATTAATGGCAGCTCTATAACTAGTAGGTTCATTAAGATCCCCTAGTGTATGCTCATCGACCTCTACATTAAGACATAGACGGTCAGGAGCTTTCACAGATCTTGAAGATCTGCGAATGGGAATTACTTCAACTTCCGGTGGAGGACCCAGACTTTCCGGTTCTATAGGAAGTGTGCTAGTGTTTTCTGAAGGTAATGCATTATTTAGATCATCTTCTAGATCATATACTCTCCCACTGATTTCTTGAATCACAAAATCACTTTCAAGAAAATCACCATATCTTGCAACAAACACTTTGTTCTCAGGTGGGTAGTAAAAGTAGTAACCCATTGTTTCCTTTGGGTATCCTACAAAAATGCAATTGACAGATCTTTGTTGGAGTTTATCTTGTGAGTCACGTTTAACATACGCCTCACAACCCCAGACCTTTAAATAAGACAAGTTCGGAGCTTTTCCAGTCCATATCTCATATGGTGTCTTATCAACCTTCTTGGTGGGAACCATATTCAAAATACGAACAGCTGATTCAAGAGCATAATCCCAAAAAGACAAAGGAAGATTAGTAAGATTATACATTGATCGAACCATGTCCAACAATGTGCGATTCCTTCTCTCAGATACACCATTTTGTTGTGGAGTATATGGAGATGTGAGATTCTGGACAATTCCATTCTTAGTTAAGAAATCTTTAAAATCTTGACTAAGGTATTCACCACCTCGATCAGAACGAAGAGCTTTAATCTTCTTTCCCAATTGCAATTCTACTTCTGCTTTGAAAACTTTAAATGTTTCAAACACCTCATGTTTATGTTTAAGTAAATAAACATAACCATAACGGCTGAAATCATCTGTAAAAGTTAAGAAGTAAACAGCACCTCTCCTTGACACATGTCTAAGTGGTCCACATACATCTGTATGTATCAAACCAAGTAGATCTGAATCTCTTTCCATATTATTATGAAAAGGTTTCTTCGTCATCTTCCCAGAAATACAAGATTCGCATTTATCAAATGACTCATCATTGATATTATTCAAAAGCCCTTCACGTTGCAGCTTTTGCATGCGAGTCTTGCCTATATGGGCAAGTCTACAGTGCCAAAGGTAAGACGAATTCAAGTCATACTTCATTCTCTTACTTATGCTGTACATCGAATTATTATTATTGTTGGAAGTCACACAATTATTCAAATCAATTTCAAACACACCATTCATAGCAACAGCATTAAAATAAAATACACCATTTAAAGAAACAAAAATTTTATTGCCATCAATAGTATGAGAAAAACCAAGATCCAACAAACATGAAAAGGAAACAACATCTCTAATTATAGAAGGTGCATAATGACAATTGTTTAAACAAAGTACTAAACCCGAAGGTAAAACTAAATCAAACATTCCTATGGCTTCAACTGCTGCTTGTGCTCCATTTCCCACATGCAGAAATTGCTCCCCATAAGCTAGTCTCCTTTCCTCTCTAAACCCCTACAGTGTATTACAAATATTAATACCACATCCAATATCATATACCCAGGAATTTAATTTACGAGATAAAGTAAATAATTCAATGACAAATAAGTTACCTGAAGTGCTGGCGCCCATGTGCCCAGTCTTCTTAACCTTATTGTTTCGCAAGTCATCGAGATAAAGAGGACAATTCCTCTTCCAGTGGCCCATCACCTTGCAGTAATGGCATCCTTGATCCTTCTTTGGATTATTCTTCACAGGAGGGTTCTTCTTAGGTTGAGGTGGTTGATAAGCCATAACCTGCTTATTCTTATCAGCCTTCTTCTTACCTTTACCCTACTTCTTATTCGCATTTGGCTTGTTAATTCTACCCCCTTGTATAGCAAGAACTTGGGGTGTAGGAGCCTTTGGTGTCAACCCTTTCTCATAATCAATGAGCAGTGCGTGCAATTCACTTACTGTCTTCCCCACGCAATGCATATTGAAGTTCCTTACAAAACCATTAAAATCCTTGTTAAGGGATCTATTGATTAAGTTCACAGCCATATCATTGTCATAGGGTTTCTTAAGTGTTTGTAGTTGATCCATGAAACTTTTCATCTTCAACACATGAGCACTCACAGGTTCACCATCACCCTGCTTACAACCATGTAGAGCCTCCATAAAATCGTAAATCTCTACATTTGATGGTTTCTCATATAGTTTCTTGAGTTCATCAATCATGTTCATGGGGAAATACTCTTCAAACTGCCTTTGAAGAGGTGTGGACATCGCCCCTAACATCATTGCAGCCACATCAATATGTTCCTTACAATCAAGATTCCATTTGGCCATAGCAGCATCAGTAGCTGCCACGCCTTCAACTTCAGCAGGACAAGGCATTTTCAAGATTTCAAGTTGACCAGTCACTCGCAGGACAATCCTAAGTGAACGATACCAATCATTGAAATTCTCTGAGCCAGTCAATTTTTCTCGTTCAAAATAAGTTTTGAACACAGAACGAAAGTTGGTGTTATCAGTTTGAGCCATTTCTACAGATAAAGAAAGTTCAAAACATTAGTATTTTTGATAATACAATTTTTCAAGAAAATTAAAATACCCAAGGAAATAATATCCATAGAATAATCTTGAAAACTAGGATCCTCCATAAACATAGTTTCATCACATCAGTTGATCTGCTAGTAATGAAAGTATAATATGAGGTAACTTGTCGTACAAGTAATTGGCATAACATTTGTCCAATTCCTAGATATATGGGTTTTACAATCACAAAACATTTGTATTGTAAGCATGTTTAGTCCCCATCTTAATGCCTTGAGTCCAAGATCTCACTTACTACTCAATTTAAGTCTTCTAACTTAAAAATTGCAAACTCACAAATCCATCACATCAGTTGGCCTGTTAGCAATGAATTTATGAAATTTGCCTCTCCATTGCAATCTCGCCAAGTTCTCACATGACGTAAATTACAACTTCAAGTGTTCTTAATTAGATGGCATTCGACTTAATTTTATAAGGGTATTAATATTTTGATGTGATCAAAATAATGTATGAAGAAGCATGCATACAACTTCATAACATTGGTTTTACAAAACATTTTTATTACCAATTAGCTAAGAGTAAAATAACAAATTTTGGATTGAGGTATCGGGTTCACCAATTAAAGAATTACCAAAAATTATCGTCCACTATATCGTACTTTTGCATAAGCCCGAAAGCTTAGTGTTTCGGATAATCATTGTGGAATTGTGGATAATTCACCCTTAAGATGACAGTGTACATGTAATGGTTGTTCGGTAAGTCTAATTTACACACAAACGAGCGTTAAGACAGAATGTTGTCTCTCTAAGGCCACAATTTAATGCGTTGCCATCCTTATACCCATCTTATAGTGTTTAAACTTCGGTCGAGCCTATTTAACCATTACGTACAAAAACATCAATCAACCAATCCTTTAAAATTTTAAACTCTTAAAAACCAAAACAATTTCACCATTATTTAGTCCGTATTATTTTTCTATTCAAAAAATTACGATTTTCGTTTATAAACATGTCTAACACAATTAATAAACAAAAACAAGTAATATACAATAAAAAATAAAACAACTAAATAAACAAATATACATAATCATAACAATTAAATATGTATAAAACATGTAGCCACATGCAAATCTTATTCAATAGTCCTATTAATAATCAAATCTATGTGTATTATGTATTAATTCAATTAGGGCTTTCTTCTTCTAGGAAAAAGAGCCACATACATCGATAAATCGATTGCGTAAGCCAAAATTAAATAAATACCACATAGCACATAATTGATTACTTAATATTGGAGTCTTCCCCAATTCGACATCTATTAATAAATTTACATGTTTCGATATAACTTAACCATTAATTCATATAAATAATTTAAACCATTTAAATTATTACACAATATAAAAATCCATGCAAATTTGCACTTTTTCATGGATTTAGCTTAACAATTAACATATTGCACCAAGATCGTTTACTAAAACGCATAACAGTTACAAGACATCTTAGGGTTTCTAATCATATTAAAAAATTAAAAACAAAACCCTAAAAACCCTAATTAGGTCAATCGACCCATAAAAATTTTAGGGTTAGGAATCTAACAAATAAACCCTAAAAACATGTAACTAAACGAATCAAGATCCAATTTTTATGCGTTTTGATAATTAATTACACATTATAACGGCTCTAGATGCCACTGTTG
Source organism: Artemisia argyi (assembly GCA_030686995.1). Taxonomy (NCBI): domain Eukaryota; kingdom Viridiplantae; phylum Streptophyta; class Magnoliopsida; order Asterales; family Asteraceae; genus Artemisia; species Artemisia argyi. Next base: position 253,927,590 of record CM060708.1, read on the forward strand.
GAATTATTATATCATGACATTCATATAAATAAACCAAGTACATCAAAGTGAGCATAGCGGAAGAAATTATAATAGATCGAATAACATGTAATTAATTAATCAATAATTTAAATAGTAAACATACCTTTGTGATTCTAGCCCGAACAAGAATCAAAGCAATCTTCCGGAACAAGAACCCTAATTAGGGTTTATATGGATTATAAGAATTACCCCTTACCTCTTTTGTAATTCAATCTAAGAGTCAAACAATAGTGTGTTTGATTCACGTTCTTGTACACACGTACTAATTCAAGAAAAAGTTTATGCAAGTAATAAACACAAAACTTGTTTTGATCTTATGAAAATCGAAACCCTTAGGGTTTTTTTGATAAGAATCGACCAAGGAAAAGAGAGGAGAGAAAAACCCCAAGATGTGTGTGTACAAGTTATTAGAAAAACATGTATCTTGGGTTTGCTTATATACTATACAAAACTTGGAGCTCAAGGCACAAAGGAGGCGGGTTACCCCCCTTTGCCGATCGGTTTGGAGCCCCCAAGGGGTATCCGGAACCTTCTCTTGTTTCCATGTTTTGTCTAGTATTACTTTCCTAATCTTCGTTTAATAAATAATTAGTCATTAATAATTAAATACTAATTACTATTATTTATTTTGTGTTTAATAATTAATTATAACATTTTATAAATAATTATTACTTTTTCTCTTCATACGTATTGTGTGCAATCCCGTGATCTCAAGTTCGATCCTAATACATGACTATTATTATTTTTTCTATAAAACCAACAGTTCTATGTTCATTCTTTGCTCAACAAGCATCTCTACCTGTCACCTATCAAGAAGATGTATTGCAAATAGATGATGATGCTTTGGAAGAAATTGATATCAGATGGCAAGTTGCCATGCTCACTGCAAGGATCAAGAAGTATGTGAATAAGACAGGAAAAGGCATCAATTTCAGAGCTAAATAGGGAATAACATTTTAATAAGTACAAGATTGAGTGCTTCAATTGTCTAAGGACTGGTCACTTTGCAAGGGAATGTAAATTTGCAAAGTTTCAAGCAAACAAGATGATTGAACCACCCAAGCCTGAGAGAAAAGAGATTCCAATTACTGAACCAAAACCAAAAGCTTTGGTTACTCAAGAGAATCTGTCAGAGATTGATTGGTCCAATGAGTTTGATGATGAACCTGTAACATATTCAATGGTTGCATTGGAAGACTGGAGCACAGCATTTGATGAAGAGCCTGGATATGCTGCTTTGGAGTCAAGAGATGGTCTAGGAAGCTTTGATTAGAGCATGGAGTTTGAAGAAGCACATGTTCAGCTTGCTATGGTAGCTGCTTCACCAAGTTCATCCACTAAAACTGAGGTATGCTCTAAGTGTAATGATATGTATCAAAAGTTACTTAGTGAATATGTAGCTGAAAGTGATAAATTTCAAAAAGCTAGGGCTAAGATAACTGGTTATCAATTGACTTTAGAGTCAATGGAGGCCAAAATCATTACACATGAAAACAATGAAGTAGCATGGCTTGAAACATATAAACAACAGGATTACCTAGTTAAGTTAAGTGAATGGAAACTAGGTTGTAAGGTGTCTGAACTAGAGAAAGTGACTGCTGAAAGAGATAAGTTGTTAGAAAAACTTGTTGTATGGAATGAGGCAGGTCTGTCACATGTACAATTTGTTGAAAAGCAAAGAACATCAAATATTAAGACAGGCCTAGGTTATGATAAAGATAACAATGAAGGCAAGGAACTAAATCATACAGTAGATACCTCCACTAGTGATGAAGAGTTCATAAGTCTAGATGAAAACACTTCTAGTGATGAGGAATCCCCTAGTTCAACACCTCCTGAATTTAAGAAAGAAAAGGGATATAATGCAGTTCCTCACCCCCCAGGTAGCTTTCAACCACCTAGGAAAGATGTTGACTGTTATGGTGTAGACAATCTAGAGTTTAGGAAAAAGCTTAAAAGTAAATCTAACTCTGAAACTTTAGAAAAATCTGTTGAAGCACCTAAGGTTGAAGAGACCAAGTTTTCAAAACAAGCAGTACCTTCAAACAATTTTCGAAGTACTGCTGATCACTCAGCAGTACCTCAAAGAAAATTCTTTCAAAATACTGCTAATTTTAGAAATTCTTATGGAAGGGGATTTGGGAATATTGGTCCAAAGGTCTGTTATGTTTGTTATAGTCCTCATCATTTGATTAAAGACTGTGATTATCATTCAGAATACCTAAGTAAATATCCAAAGACCAGAACTGCACAACCAAGTCATAGGGAGAATAAGCCAAGGGACAACAAACCAGTTTGGAATTATACAAATAGGGTTAACCATAGTAATTTCTCAAAAGACTATAGGTACCCTCATCAGAAAAGGTCATACTCCAAACCCTCAGTACCTTCACAAGTACTGATAAAAAGTTCCCTAACCAAGATGTCTCTAGCAAACACTCATATGTAAGACCTAGGAGGTACAATCATTACAACCCTAGAAGGCCTTACAACACAAGAAAAGATGCTAGAACACAGAACCCAACTCCTAAAGTTACAACTAAATGGGTTAAGAAAGAAAGTACTGCTGGGGTAGAACCAGTACTTTCAGAGGTTAAGGGCGAAAAAGGGAAAATTGATCATGAAAAACCAACTGTTTTGGAAACAAAAACCTTAATTCTTGATCATGCTTTCAAAGACAGTGGTGATTACATACTCAAAAATTTTGAGTATGTCACTCTACAAGGGGAACACAAGTCAGTAATGGCTTGGGTTCCTAAAATTAACTAACCTTTTTCATGTGAATGCAGGGCAACCCAGAGGAGGAGCTTAAAGATCATCTTATTATAGATAGTGGTTGCTCTGGCAGTATGACAGGAGAAAAGGAGCTCTTGTCAGATTTTAAAGCTTATTTTGGAGGAAAAGTTGCATTTGGGAATGATCCTGATGGAGGAAGAATTACTAGCAAAGGAACTATCAAGGCAGGAAACATTGATTTTGAAGATGTTAGATATGTGAAGGAGCTCAAATTCAATCTTTTGTCAGTCTCTCAGATTTGTGATAAGAAGTACCCTGTGTTATTCCTTGACACAGAATGTCTTATACTTTCTCCTGATTTCATGTTAGAAGATAGAAACTTGGTGTTGCTGAGAGCACCAAGAACTAATGATGTGTACAGCATAGACTTAAAGAATGTAAACTCTGCTGAAAGAGCAACATGTTTGATTGCAAGAGCAACTATGGAAGAAGCACATCAATGGCACAGAAGATTGGGGCATGTCAATTTTAAGAACATCAATAAGCTGGTCAGAGGTAATTTAGTTAGAGATTTACCTTCTAAAACATTCAAGAATGATCACTCATGTCTTGCTTGTAAGAAGGGTAAACAGCACAAGGCTTCTTGTAAGAAGATTGATGAGAAAACCATTAGAGAGCCTTTGGAATTGCTGCACATGGATCTGTTTGGACCTGTTTCAGTTGTTAGTCTGAACAAGAAGAAGTACTTGAAAATCAGTTAAGACTCAAGGTTAGAGACATTAGATGTGATAATGGGACTGAGTTCAAGAATCAGCTAATGGATGAATTTTGTGCCAAGAAAGGAATTAAAAGAGAGTTCAGTATTGCTAGAACTCCTCAGCAAAATGGAGTTGCAGAAAGAAAGAATAGAACTCTTATAGAAGCAGCAAGGACAATGCTTGCAGACTCTCAATTACCGGTTCCATTTTGGGCTGAGGCTGTAGGTGCTGCTTTTTATGTCTTGAATAGAGTATCAGTGACTAAACCTCAAATGAAGACACCTTATGAGTTACTCATGGGAAAGAAGCCAAGCATCAAGTTTACGAAACCTTTTGGATGTCCCCTAACCATCCTAAATACTGCTGATAATTTGGGCAAATTTGATGGGAAGTCAGATGAAGGATATTGTTGATACAAAAGTTGGGCGTTCCTGATTATGGGCTCTTGCTCTCGTACCAATTAGCTTCTTAGCACTTGTAACCTGCGCACTAAGAAAATAAACAACACCGTTAGGCTTATCGTGGGATTGTCTCCCACGATTAGACTCCGGCGTGAGAGTAAGTAATCGATTTAGGGTTCTCGTAAAGAGTTTAGGGTTTTTGTGAATCGTACCTTGAATGAGAGTTATGTCATTCCTTATATAGGCGCAGAATCCTTGTAGGGTTCGTGCTCCTTACGTTTCGTACGCGTGGTACTTATCCGGGTTAAGGATATCTATTCCATAGATAGATGATCGTAAATCGAGAAAAAGTGCATGTACCGTTTCGGTTCTAGCCACACGTTTTGTGAATGGAATCCACGTGGACATCATCTAGGGTTTTTTACCCCCTATATAATAGTCACCGCCCCCTTTTTACGAGGACACATAGTAAAACACACACTCACCCTTGCTCACTTTCTTGAAAGCGTATTTTTGCAAAGAAAGTAATCGTTTCATTAGGTAATTTTGTGTGCGTTTCTCAGTAAGGTTATGAAAATGGTTGCCCAATTAGAAGATTTTCGCTCTGCGATGACTGAGAATGATGTTACTTAGTTTACATCTGACTACTTCATTTCTCTAGATGTACATCCAGAGGCTCCAGATGTTGACGCGTGTATAGCCGATTTCCACGAAGGGAAAATAGGATTATACACGCGCTTCTTCGAGTACGCGAATTACCGCATACCGATATCTATTTTTCTGAGCGATTTGCTCAACCACTATCGCCTCCACATCTTACAGCTGCACTGTATAGGTGCGGCTAAGGTGTCGAACTTTGAAGTAAACTGCTGTTTACTTGCGATAGAGCCGACCGTAGCCTTGTTCCGTGTCTTCTACCACACAACGTGGTCAAATGGATAGGTAACTTTTGCGAAGCGCCCGGGGGCGCTTCAGTGTTACACTGAGAAGGTAGACTCCCTGAGACATTGGAGGGAGCACTTTTTCTGGGTTGATGACGTTATTTTTCCATTGCCCTTTGAGTTTTATACTCAGGATACTTTGCCAAGGGATGGGCGCCCCGCACCCGGTTCCTATAGGCTGACCGATGCGCAGACTCTTGATGCCAACCGCATACCCATTAACCCTTACCCGGAGGAGTTTTTGGTGCACATGGGGTTGAGTCACAATTACTTCGACGGTGTTGACAAGGTGCCAACCATCATAGATGAGGAAGGCCGGGGTGGGTTGTTGGGAATAAAATTCACAAAGTAAAGAGTCTGCCAGAAGAGCCTGCTAGTTGATAGTTAAGCCTGCCTCTTCAGTTTTGCTGATATTGAAGATATACTCACAGTACCTTCTGGGTAAGAAGGTACTGCTAGTTAAAGAAGGTCCTGCCAGTATTTACGACAAGTTGTTATATTTTATTTAGAGATATTAGTTGTATTATTAGTCTTTGTACAAAGTTATACGTTAAGTAGAAGTAGTACAGAAGTCTCAGTAGATACAATGGAGTGTTTTACCTTGAAAGGTGTAATATTAGGATAAGATAAACCTCTAATATATTATATTAAGCAACTTGACCACTTGTAATAAGGGCTCCTTATACTATAAAAGGAACCCTTAAGTCACCTTCTTAGATATCCTTTTTCCCACAGCTTTCTCATCTTTCCCATGCATAACTTTCATATTTAAACTCTTTCACGTATCAAAGATTCAAGGTTACACTTGTAATCCTGGTGATAGTTAAGATCACACGTATTATTTCATCAATAATATTGAATCATTTTGTGTTATTCATGTTGTGTTCATTCTCATTTACTTATTCATCACCTTTGTTCCTTTAGTGTGTTTTAGTAAATTCCGCGTGCTAACTCACATTCATTCATAAATATCCTAAACACATTACTGAGATTAACATCCCAAGTGTTTGCATAAATCAATACAGAATCCTTCTACAAGTGGTATCAGAGCAAGGCTGATATTTACGACATAAAAGAACAACGCAAAAATGGATGTTGAGCACATTCAAACCAATGTGTCTGTAAAACTTCCATTACTCAAACAGAATGAGTTTGAGATGTGGAGACTGAGGGTTGAACAATACTTCCAAGTGCAAGACTATGCACTTTGGGAGATTATTGAAGAAGGAAACTCATTTAAACCAGTAACCACCACCTCTACAGTAAATGATGCACTTGTCACAACTGTGCAAGTAAATCCAATAACAGCTGAAGAAAGAATTCAAAAGAGAAATGATCTTAAATCCAGGAGTATGCTTCTCATGTCTATTCCAAATGACCAGCTTTTAATCTTTAACAAATACAAGTGTGCTAAAACCCTTTTTCAAGCTATTGTGGCTAGATTTGGTGGTAATGATGCCACCAAGAAAACCAAGAAAACACTTTTAAAACAACAGTTTGAAAACTTTTCAGCCACACCAAATGAGTCTTTGGACAGCATGTTCAATAGACTACAAAAGCTTTCTAGTCAGTTAGCCATTCATGAAGTGATAATATCTCAAGAAGACTTAAACTCCAAATTCCTTAGAAGTCTACCCTCTGAATGGGCCATGCATGTCATTGTCTGGAAAAACAAACCAGATATTGATTCCATGAGTCTCAATGATCTTTACAGCAACTTCAAAATAGTAGAGCATGAACTAAAGAAGTCTACTAGTTCAAGCTCAGGAAATATGGCATTTATGTCATCTCATGGTACTTCCAAGAAAGTTGATGAAGAAAAAGATGGTGGAGAAGAAGGTACTGCCAACACAAATTTTGGTACTGCCAGTACTTCCAGCAGTACCAAAACCATTTTAGATGAAACAATTGGTTGTGCTTTCCTAACATCACAACACAATGGTTCCACATTGACCTTTGAAGATCTTCAAGAGATCAGTGATGATGATCTTGAAGAAATGGACATAAAATGGCAGCTTTCACTTCTTAGCATGAGGGCTAAGAAATATTTGATGAGGACTGGAAAGAAGATTGTCATCAATAGCAATGAACCTGCTGGGTATGACAAATCTAAAGTGGAGTGCTACAACTGCCACATGAAGGGTCACTACTCAAGAGAATGTAGAAGACCAAAGAAGCAGGGTGATAAGGGAAGAGGCTTTGAGAACAAGAACAGGGGAAACAATGAAAACAAGAGCAAGGAAGTGGACATCACTGAAACAAAAGCTATGGTAGCCATTGATGGGCTGGGTTTTGATTGGAGCTTTATGGGTGAAGAAGAGTCATCCTCAAATGAAATGGCTTTAATGGCTCTCTCCAATCCTGAGGTACAAATTACTAAATGTTCTGCTACTTGTGAAGTTTTTAAAGAACTAGAAATCTTAAGAAAACTTTATGATGAACTGAAAGAAGAACAAAGAAAAACTCATCAAGACCTAGTTAATCATAAGTGTGGTATGTCCAAACTTGAGAAACAGATAATGCACTTTAGAGAAAATGAACTCACCTTTTCTGACACAAAAGCTATTCTTAATAGAGACATATTTCTTAAAGATGCTGAAATAAACCTGTTAAGAACTGAGTTTGCTAATGTGAAACAAGCAAAAGATAATATTCAACTAACTGTTACAACATTAGAAAATGCTTCTGCTTGTACTAAAAGTATAGTTGAGAACCAAATGAACAAGAAAATCAAATCTGGGATTGGATACAACACATGTCCACCTCCTTACAGAGGAATTCCCTGTCCCCCAGGTTTAGATCTTGCTGAATCAGGTTTACATGAGCTCACAAATAAACCACTAGAAAAAGTAAAACCTGTAGGAAATAGTGAACCTTTTGAGAGTACAAGTGATACTTCTCTCTCCAAAGAAAAGGTGCTCACTGATAAGAGCTTAGATGTTACAACTATTGAAGGTTGTACATCTGATGAGAATGGAAAAGAGATTGTTTCTAAGAAAGGAAACAAAGTAGGACCAATCAGTCCTAAAAGTGTAGAAAGTAACACAAAGACTAAAGTTGTTCTAAAAACAGTTGAATGTTGTGCTAAATGTAATAACAAACCTAGAGGTAGTCAGAGAAATTGGAACAATCTTAAGTCACACCAACTTGGTGATAACTTTGTTTTGTACAATAAAGCATGCTATTACTATGGTAGTTTTCATCATACTCATGCTTATTGTAACAATTGGGTTTCTGGGAGTACATCAAGGGCTAAAACAAGTAAAACAAACCCCAGAAAAGGCTCTGTGAAATCTAACACACCAAAAGTCAATCATACTGTTAGACCAAATGAGCCTGTTTACCTAAAATTCACTACTAAGGGTGCAAGTAATACTTTCAAACATACACCAAAAGTTGTGAAAAGTCATATTGAAAGGAATTTTGTAGATAAAACACAAGACTGGAGACCAAAACCAAAAGGTCCTGCTAGACCATACGGTCCTGCTAGACCAAATGGTACTACCAAAAATGGTACTGTCAGACCAAAAACACAAAATATGTCAAAAATGAAAATGCTGTTAAGTCCTCAGCATGTTGGATTTGGAGACCACTCCAATCAAATAGTGCATCAACAGTCCTAAAAAGGTTTGATTACATTGATGCACGAGCCAAACCCAAGTCAGTCATGGCTTGGGTACCCCAAGGAAACTAATATATGTATACATGTGCAGGAACATTCAAATGATATTGCAGATCAAGGATATGTAGATAGTGGATGTTCAAGGCACATGACAGGCAACATGTCTTACCTCACAGACTTCAAATCATTTGATGGAGGATATGTTACCTTTGGGGGAGGAATCAAAGGAAAGATTACTGGTAAAAGTACAATTAAAACCAGTAAATTAGATTTTGAAAATGTGTACTTTGTGAAAGAACTACAGTTTAATCTCTTAAGTGTCTCACAAATGTGTGACACAAAGAACAAAGTTCTTTTTACTGACACTGAATGCATTGTTCTTTCTCCTGATTTTAAAATTCCTGATGAAAGTCAGATTCTTCTTAAAATCCCTAGAAAGAACAATATGTACATTGTTGATTTAAAGAACATTGTTCCTAAAGAGAGTTTAACCTGTCTAGTAGCAAAAGCCTCATTGGATGAATCTATGCTTTGGCATAGAAGACTTGGTCATGTAAACCTTAAAACAATCAATACAATTGCAAAATATGATTTGGTTAGAGGTTTACCCAAAAAGATTTTTCAAAATGACCAAACCTGTGTTGAATGTCTAAAAGGCAAACAACATAGAGCTTCTTGTAAGCCCAAGACCCATAACTCAATTTCTCAAGCTTTATACATGCTTCATATGGACCTCTTTGGTCCTACTTCTGTGAATAGCTTGAATGGTAAAAGATATTGTCTTGTAGTTACTGATGATTACAGCAGATTCTCTTGGGTTTTCTTTTTAAGAACTAAGGATGAAACAAGTGAGATACTTAAGTCCTACATTACAGGGATAGAAAACCAAATAGATAAGAAAGTTAAAGTAATTAGATGTGACAATGGGACAGAATTCAAGAATAGAGTTATGGATGAATTTTGCAAAGAAAAAGGAATAAAAAGAGAATATAGTGTAGCTAGAACCCCACAGCAAAATGGAGTAGCAGAAAGGAAAAATAGAACACTTATAGAGGCTGCTAGAACAATGCTAGTAGATTCTAAGTTGCCTATTTCATTTTGGGCTGAAGCAGTAGGTACTGCTTGTTATGTACAGAATAGGGTTCTTGTGATTAAACCTCATAGAAAGACTCCTTATGAACTTTTGTTTGGTAGAACACCATCTCTAAGTTTTATGAGACCTTTTGGATGTCATGTCACTATTCTCAATACCAAAGATCATCTAGGAAAGTTTGAAGGAAAAGCTGATGAAGGCTACATGATAGGGTATTCTTTGCAAAGTAAGGCCTATAGGGTGTGTTGGGAATTACAATTAAGTTGATAAGACAAAACATGTGAAACATGAGGGACTTATGGAGACAAAGGAAGAAACTTGCAAAGAAAGAAAAAGATTACTGCATATCTTTTTGTTATTCTAGAATATCCTTTGTAACCCTAGTTCTCTATTATATAAAGAGGATACAGGGAATAGGTTTATTCATATGTGTGTCACAATGTAAACCTATAAAGGTGTGTATGTGTTGAGACGTTTTATGGGAAAACGTCTAGGGTGATTAGTGTTAAGCCTCAACGATCTTAGATCACTGTTAGAGTGTAACCATGCTACACTTGATCACGTAGCATTGGGGCTTTGGTGTATGTTAGAGTAGAGATGATGACGAAGAAACCTTGTTAATAATAACAATTGTGTTTTGATTATTCCGCTGCTTATTGTTATTATTATTATGTCCTACACAGCCTAGATCAGTTTATAACAAGTGGTATCAGAGCCCAGGGGGCTAGTGATCTAGGATCTATAAGGTTTTTCGGAGAAAAGAAGAAAAATTTGACTTTGGTACAATTTTCGTAACTCACTGCAGGCCAGTTTTCAGGGCACGATATCACATTCGTTAACCGTTGGATCGGGCTGAAATTTTTACTAGAAGTTCTCAACATATCAAGGAAGAGTTCCACTGGAGGGATCTTCGATCTGAGCTCTCAGTAAAAAGATAAAAATTGTCGAAGTCTGCTGCTGAAATAGTGTTTGTAAGTCGAGTTTTAGGGTTTTATGAATATCTACTTTATGAATTCATTTTTCTGTCAATTATATTCATGATGGAAGTTGATTTTAAGTTGTTTCATTCATATAATCTGTTCACAACCATCATATTCGGCCTTTTGAAGTACCAAGAAAACCCTGGAAATAGTTTTCTGATTTCTTCATTCATGAATGACAATTAGGGTTTCATTAATGGTCCGCTACCCTAACCTAGATTCTTGTTGTGTATTGTACTTTGGATGGGAATAAGGTTAATAGTTAGGGTATAGCTATTCACAACAGGTTGTTTGAACGTTACTGGAGGAGTAGACCTACACAGGGATTAACTGTCGTTGCTGCTGTTTTAATGGTTTGCGTGGGCTTATAAGTGCAGGTTTGCTGCTTGATATTGATGTTTGTGATTGTGAAAAGTTTTGATGATACAGGTAATGGTGCAACAATTACTAAAGGTTCTGTTGTACGTAGCTCTACTCTTGAATTATTAGGGTTACTGGACTTCACATGATGATTGAAGTTACTGATTACGATTGCTTGGATGGGAGTAAGGTTACTCATGACAGATATGTAAGGCTAGAAGGAGTATACAAAGACTGAGGTTACTGCTACTTCTTCTCACGTTATTGTCTTTAGGAGTAGACATACTTGTGAGAAAAATACGTAAGTCTACTGGTGGTGTTTACTGATAAAATTAATGCTAATGAGATTATAGTTACTTGTATACGAAGATGGATAGTAAGTCGCATGCTACAACCAATGCTTCTTCTATGGTTACTGGAACACCAACATGGATAATTAAAGCTACTGGTTGCGTTGTTTCTATTTGAAGTAGACTTACTTATAATACAACTGATGTTGGGAGTATATCTATGCGTGAATGGATTGAAGTTACTCCTAATTGTGGTCCAATGAAGCTTAGATCTGAGTGGATGAATTATTTAATTCATCTAGTACGACAAGATTTGTGTGATGTTGCTTTCAGCATGTGGATCGATGGTACATATAAGATTCATTTTTATAAGATAGAAAAGGACTTGGCGCTGGGTTAGATTCAAGATTTTCCACTGCTCGCTTAACGTTACCACTGCCAAGTACTACGTTTCCACTGCTAGCTTTAGAAATTTGCCAATGCTGCCTCGATCGTTTCCACTGCCAAAGCTATGTTTCCACTGCTACCTTTGTGTTTGTACTACTCGATATGCTGGTCTTAGACAGTTTGGTAAACATGGTTACGAGAGTAAAGGGAAGAAAAGGAGATATGATGGAGCATGATCTTGGCCTGCAATATGTCAAGGTAAATGGCGACAATGCATAATATTCAGTTAAAGTTAATCACATTGAACGGTGACCATGCATTCTTTAGCACATGCAAAGTGACGGTGGGAGTTATAAGACATCAAAGATGCATGTGTTTCTAATTCTATCTTGGGTCTGTATCCTATGGCGCATTCACTTTTTATAGCTTTGGATATCTATTAAGTTGATCCATTTTTATGTGTATGGTTACAAACACATGGTTATGGTTCTCGGATAACACACACAGAAGTTAGTTGGTGATGACTTCTTAAAGATAAGCTTTGGATTTTTGACACACACTATGTGGAGTTTGATTTTTGGTTATTTGTTCTTAATGGTTCAATGGCTCGTACTTATTTGTTTTAATTGATTACGAAGAAAGGTTTTTATCCCCTATTTGATGTTGAAGTGGAATTATTCGGATTTTTGTTTTATCATATCTCAAAGTTGGTGTGACGCTTTGAAGATAACTTGTTCGTTCGTTTAGGTGACTAAGAATTGACAATGTTAGCATTAAAAATATATATATAGAAGTGATGGTCATTCTCATATTGTAATTTTGTGTCGTTTGTTAAGATTAGTAATAGTTTAGTCATTGGGCCTTGGACTTGGCAAAGCTAATATGTTATGTGCAATGTTTCATAAGCCTAGTTATCCAACCATGTAACCAAGTCCAAGCCCAAGCCCATCAAAGCCTATGTTTAGAACTATATAAGGCACCTTACCTCTCATTTGTAAGGAGTGCTTGTGTGTGTATTGTGTGTGTTTTATTAATAAAAGTTCTCTTCATCTCATCATTCTCTTTCAAGTTTTACACCACACATATATCATATCAAGTCACCATCTTTCCTTCATCTAGTGCTTATATTGTTATTAAAGTTGATAGATCCAAGGTCCTACAAGTGGTATCAATCGCCTAACAATGATTTAGGAGTGTTTTTATCAAGTTTTTTGTTAAAAAAGTCACACTTTTCATTCATTTGTGTACTTTTTCTTCAAAAAGTTTTGATTTTTACGTGTTTCTAGTGATAAAGTTGTTGTTTTTATTGAAGTTTTAGTGATTCTAAGTGTTTTGGGAAAGATTTGATCATTAGAAACAAGTGAAAAAGGAGTTTTTGGGTGAAAAATCGAATTTTTGAAGTTTTCTGGTCATCCTACGCGTAAGTTTTGAGTATAGTACAAGAAACAGCTGTCTACAGTACTTTCTACGAGTAAGTTGAGGTCAAAACCCCTTTTCTACGCACAACATTGGTCAAAACCCTCTTCTTACGCACAAGATCAGATCCTACGCATAAGATCCTACGCCTAAGTTGAGTTTCTACGCCTAAGATTGGATTCTACGCCTAAGATTGGAGTTTACGCATAAGATCTTACGCATAAGTTCTTACGCATAAGATTTACGCAGAAGTTCCTACGCATAAGTTGTTACTCAGTACTTCCCTGACTTGGATAAGTTTGTGGAATACTTCGACACGGGATATCTTTCAAGCTTGGACAAGTTTGAGAGATTTGTTTGGTTTTTAACCTTACGCATAAACATTTCTTACGCATAAGTTATAGCTTACGCGTAAAGTTCAAGTTTACGCATAAACTTAGTGTTTACGCTTAACCTTACACTTTACGCATAACCTTAACCTTACGCATAAGATTCCAAGTTACGCGTAAGATTCTAAGTTAAGCGTAAGAATCACTGTTTACGCATAAGTTCAGGATTTATGCATAAGAATTTGACTTTTTGACAACCAAACTTCAAACGGCCATAACTTTTGAACCGTAACTCTGTTTTCGACGAATCAGCTGTCAAAACGACCGTGAGACAGAGGAGAACGACACGCTAAATTGATTTAGGCGAAGTTTCGAGGCCTAAAAACGCTCCGGGAAGAAGTTATTGAGGTTTTAAGGTTTCAGATCAAATTTTTCACCATAATAACTTGCATCAACTTACACTAATCACAACTCCTACTTCGTTGAAACGATCCGAGAATCAACTTTATCAATCTACACTTCATCAATGGCTACTCAGCAAGATATTCATGCAGCCGGTGCGGAAAACCGACCTCCAATGCTTGAAAAAGGTGGATATCTCTCATGGACAAGCCGAATGCTTCGTTACATCAAAACAAAGCCTGATGGTAAATTGATGATCAACTCCATTACAAATGGTCCATTCAAGCCAAGACAAGTTCAAATTGAAGGTAATCCAAATACAACACCTCCTACTCAACCATTCGTGCGTGAACAAACAGAAGCAGATTACACAGAGGAAGACAAGAAGCAGATCGCCGCAGATGATATGGCAATGCATTTAATCCAACTTGGATTACCACGGGAGATCTTTGCTGCGGTCAACAGTTGTGAAACTGCTTATGCAATGTGGGAACGTGTTAGAAGGATTTGTCATGGAACAAAGATTGGACAACAAGACGTTGAGAACAAACTTCTTACTGAATGGGAGAACTTTACATCCACTAAAGGTGAACAGATTGAATCCTACTACACAAGGTTTTGCACTTTGATGAATGAGTTAATCAGAAACAAGTTAACACCTCGAACAATTGCAACAAACATCAAATTCATCAGTAACCTTCCAGAAGAATGGGGTCGTTATGTTACAATTGTGAATCAAACAAAGGATTTACATAAGGTGAATTATGATCAACTCTATGATTTTCTGAAACAAAACCAAGCTGAGGCTAATGAAGTAAGGAAAGAAAGATTGGCAAAGAATCATGATCCTCTTGCACTAATTGCTACTACATCAACACCGCTACCAGTGAACACACAACAATCATCATCATCTTCCACTCACAACTACATGTAACCATCATACATTCAACAACCAACACCGGTCTACCAACAATAGTTCTACCCACATCAACAACAACATGTTATTCCACAACAGCAATACCAACAATTCCAAGAACCAGAATTCACTGAAAATGATGAAGCTACTGCAACATTGACCCAAGCATTTGCTTTTCTGTCAAAGGCATTCCAAGGACGTTATTCTACACCAACAAACAACAACCAAAGGATTTCATCGAACACTCGCAACAAGCAGATTGCTCAGCCGAGTTTCAATATGGGCAACGGAGGTCAAATGGTTGGAGTTTATGGGAATCAGCAAGGATATGCTACTGGAATTAACATGGGGAATCAGAATATGCTGAATACAGGGATTCAGAATGCAGGAAATCAGTATGGTCAATATGCAGGGAATCAGTTAGGCCAGTTTGTTGGAAATCAGAGGGGTCAGAATGTTGGTAATCAGGCAATGGGTAATCAGAATAGAAATGTTGCAGCTCCAGTAGTTAGGAATTTGGGAAATGTGAATCAGGGTAATCCGGTAAAGTGTTTCAACTGTCAGGGTGTAGGTCATATGGCAAGGAACTGTCCTACTAAGCCGAACAAGAAAGACACAGCGTATTTGCAGAAAGCATTATTATTGGCACAAAAGAATGAGGCAGGATTTCAGTTGAACTTAGAGGAGAATGACTTTATGGCTCTTATGGATGACATGGAAGATAGAGAGGATTTCGATGCGAACTGCATATTTATGGCGAATCTTCAGGAAGCTAAGTATGACACGGATTCTGACACACTTCCTGTTTATGACACCAATGCACCATCTGAGGTATCAAATTTCAACACATGTCACAATAATGATATATTTGATATGTCTCCTCATGAGGAACAACATTTTGAGAAGCAAGCATCCACTTATGATACATTCCTGGACACGCCAAGTAGTAGCAATACTCCTTCAGTGACTCCAGATGTGAATCATAATGGAGGCTTCGTTTCACAGCATGCTGAGAATGATGAGGAAACACGTGCTTTGTTTGAATCATTATTAAATAATGGTCGTATTGAAATTGAGAATGTGAAAAAGGTTAATCGCGATGTTAAGGCCGCGAATGTTAAATTGACCGCTGAGCTTGAGAGTTACAAAGAAAACGTTAAAGCTTTTGAATTTCATAACAAAAGATTGTCTGAATTAGAAACTGGTTATCAAAATTCCGTTTCAAGGGAAAAACAATTGCAACTCAAGTTTGATACACTTGATGTTAATTCTTTCAAAAAGATAAAAGCTTTAAACGCGGAAAATTCTGATTTACAAAACCAACTTTCTAAACAAAAGTCAGCTTATACCAATCTTGAAAAAGAAAGGGACGAGCTGAAAAAGGACTTTGCAAAGAAAGAAGACAAACTTTTGGCCGAAATCGTAGAGTCAGAACACATGATTGCACATTTAGAAGAATTAGTGGTTAAGTCGGGTCAGTCAAGTCAAACAATGAAAATGATTTCAAATCAAACTAATCCGGTTTACCATACGAAACATAAAGTGGCTCTCGGTAACAACACCCCCAGTAATCTCAAGAAAGCTCAGCAAGAACAGAATGTTTTGTATAATGGTAATGTGATTTACACCAAACATGATCCTCCCGTCGTTCGGGATTCTGTGCAAACGATAGAACATGTCGAAGAGAGCATAATTAAAATGAAACAAAAGGATTTGAAACCCATTGATTACAACAAATTGAACAAACTTTCGGGAATTACTTTTGTTCCACAAAAAGAACCATCTGTGTTTTCCATAAAACGACCATTCTCAAAAAAAATTTCTAAGAAAGTAATTGTTTCCAAATCTCTTTCAAAAATGGAACAAATATCCTCTAACAACACTTTTAATACAAGTGAGGCTAGAGAAATTTTGGATGACGTTAAAAAGAGAATTCAAGAACTTCAAAATATTGTTGCTTCTAAAACTACAATCAATATTAACAACTGGCATTCCAGTTTTCATATTGAGCAGAAAAAAGTTTTTGAAAACGAAATTACCATCCCACTGAATAACATCAGTGCGAGGGTAATCCATTTTGAACAAGCTTTCTTAAAAGAAACGGCCGACTTTGTCAAGGACCACAAATCCCTGATAAACGAAGCTAATGATACTCGTGAAAACATAAATGTTTTGGAAAACCTGAATGATTCTCTCTTCGAAGCTGTTATGACCACTGACATTATGTCCATCATTTTACAAACATATTCTGTTCAAGACGATGAACGACTAAGAGCTGAGACCTCCGCAATTGTTTCTAAATATGAAAATGCTCTTATAAAGCTTGAAAAAGAAAATGTGTCATATTTTAAACAACTAGATCGAAAAAAGGAAGAATGCAAGTATGACAAATTGTCGTATGAGCGTGCCTTAAAGAATATGAAAGAGCAAAATGATCTTTTGAGGGCTCAGCTTGAAAGTCAAAAAGGAAAGGGTGAGGAAACTAAGTTTGCAAAACCATTGACTTCGGAGAAACCAAATGTTTCAAACATGGTTCAAAAACCAAAAATGTCAATTTCAAGGTTTGCTCCAAAAGTCGATGACAAAAAGGATTTGACAATACCAGTCACTCCAACACCCTTGCCTAAGAAAAGTGAAAATGTTAAGATTGTTGATAAAGGAAAAGCGGTTGTCGATACACCAAAAGTGATAGCACCTGGCCTTTTTAGGATTAGTCCCACTAATGCGTCTGCCTCAACATCTAAGACAAATGACAAGTGCATAAAGGCTAATTCTAAAGAATCTAGGGATGCTAAAAAGGACAACAATATAAATCCTGATGTGTGTGCCTTACCTTCTACAGGATTAGAAAGCACCTCTAGGAGCAGCAGACTAAAGCCTAGGAGCAATACAAGGAACAATAGAGTCTCGCCTATTTCTACGAGTAGTAGCAAGAATAAAGTTGAAGAAGTAGAAGAACACCCTAGGAATTTATCGCTTTGTAATAAGAGACATGTTTCATCTGAATGTAATGTCGAAAGTACTGTTTCTATTGCATGTAATGACTCTGTTTGTTTAATATGCAAAAAATGTTTAATTAATGATGTTCATGATGAATGTGTTTCTAAGAATGTGAATGTTACGCCTGAACAGAAGAATGTTCCAAAAAGACCTAGTGCTAGATCCAGATCTATAGAACGATTAGTTGCACGATTTAGGACTACCACTATTAGTCGAATGCCTAGGAACTACCTTAAGTTTTGTATGTGGATACCAACGGGTAGAGAGTTCATTCTTCATAATGGCAAATTAGAAGTTGTTCAAAATAAACATGTAGCAACCTTTGATGTGTGTGATTCGGAATTTACTCCTAACCCCATGGAACCAAATTTAAATCGGTTTCCAAATATAAACTCTTCTGTTCTTGGCAGGTTATCGAAATATGTCTTTGGATCGTCGACTCGGGTTGCTCCAAGCACATGACCGGGAATTTAAAGCTGCTGATCAATTTCGTCTGGAAATTCATGGGAACTGTACGCTTTGGAAATGATCATGTAGCAGCTATTCAGGGTTATGGAGATCTTCAGTTTGGGAATTTTTTAATCACTCGAGTTTACTATGTCGAAGGGTTGGGACACAATTTGTTTTCAGTTGGGCAATTTTGTGATGCAGATTTAGAAGTTGCATTCAGGAGAAACACGGTTTTTATTAGAAATTTGGTTGGTGATGATCTCTTAACTGGTAATCGTGGTACAAATTTGTATGCTATCGAAATCAACCAAATGGCTTCTACATCACCAATTTGTCTTATGACAAGGGCAACCGAAACTAAGTCCTGGCTGTGGCATAGACGTCTATCCCATCTCAATTTCGACACGATCAACAAGTTAGCCAAAGACAACATCGTCACCGGACTTCCCAAGTTCAAATACACCAAGGAACACCTTTGTCCATCATGCGAACAAGGAAAAAGTAAAAGAGCATCATATAAACCCAAAACCGTACCTAGTTCGGAAGCAAGGTTACATTTGTTGCACATGGACTTATGTGGCCCAATGAGAGTTGAAAGCATTAATGGGAAGAAGTATATTCTCGTTATTGTTGATGATTATTCAAGATATACTTGGGTAAAGTTTTTGAGATCAAAATACGAAGCACCAGGCATCATCATCACCTTTCTGAAGCGTATTCAAGTTCTACTTCTAGCTCCAGTAAGGATTATAAGAACAGACAATGGCACAGAATTTACAAACCAGGAGTTAAGAACTTACCTTGAAGATGTTGGAATCACACATCAAACATCAGTTGTTAGAACTCCACAGCAGAATGGGGTAGTTTAAAAAAGAAATCGAACTCTTGTGGAAGCTGCTCGCACAATGCTGATTTTCTCTAGTGCACCACTATTCTTATGGGCTGATGCTGTAGCCACTGCTTGTTTCACTCAAAACCGATCCCTAGTACATCCAAGATTCAATAAAACCCCATATGAGCTAGTGAACAACCGTAAACCTAACATCTCTTACCTTCACGTGTTTGGCGCTTTGTGCTATCCGACGAATGATAGAGAAGATCTAGGAAAGTTAAAAGCTAAAGGTGATATTGGAATCTTCATTGGATATTCAGAAAACTCGAGGGCATTCAGGGTGTATAATAGAAGAACGAAAAAGATAATGGAGACGATGAATGTGAAGTTTGACGAGATTTCACAAATGGCTTCTGAGAGATACGCTCTAGAACCCGCGCTTAATCCGATGGCTTCTAATCAAAACAGATTAGGACCCGCACCAAACCAGCAGACTTCTGGACACATCAGTTCAGGACTCGTGCCTCAAGGAGCTCAGTCAACAAACACGGATAAACCTTCAGAACAAGAACTGGAAAATTTCTTCGAGTTAATGTTTGATGAATATTATGGTGGAACTTCGACAAATGCATCTCAACAACATTCCGCTGCAACCGCTCAAAACCATCAACCACCACCACCACCACAGGATGCATCTACCACAATCGAAGCTGAAGCACCAACTACATCAACATCATCTACATCTACTCAAGCAACTCCAGTACTTTAAACTGAACTACCAAGAGTTGATGAGCAAAATCAAAACACAAATTTTCAAGAAGAACCAACAAATAATTCAAACGATGTTACGTTAGAAGAAGAAGAAGAAGTATTTGAAAACCCGTTTGCAACAGACTCTGCTGAATCTTCTTCAAGGTTACAAGAACCACCTAACACACATTTGTTACACCCAAGGTACCCTTCTATGTTTCAATGGACAAAAGACCATCCAATAGAACATATTATTGGTGAACCTTCAAAGCCAGTTCAGACAAGGAGACAACTAGCCACCGATCTCGAATTGTGCATCTACGTTTGCTCAATCAGCCTCAAAGAACCAACGAACATTCGGGAAGCAATGGCAGAAAACCCTTGGATTAAAGCGATGCAGGAGGAATTTCTTCAATACCTGTTACATGATAGTTGGGAACTTGTTGAACGACCACTTGATAAACGCGTTCTTGATCTCAAGTGGTTGTGGAAGAACAAACTGGACGAGGAAATGACTGTTATTCGCAACAAAGCTCGTCTCGTGGCTAAAGGTTATCCACAAGAAGAAGGGATAGATTTCGAAGAATCATTCGCGCCTGTAGCTAGACTTGAAGCAGTCCGGATCTTCTTAGCCTATGCAGCTCACAAAAACATCACAGTCTATCAGATGGACATTAAGACAACTTTCTTGAATGGAACTCTGAAAGAAGAAGTGTATGTGAGTCAGCCAGAGGGATTCATCGACAAAGATCATCCAGACTACGTCTACAAGCTTAAGAAAGCAATTTATGGTTTAAAACAAGCTCCAAGAGCGTGGTATGACGAACTATCATCTTTCTTGCTCAAAAACAATTTCACAAAAGGAACGGTTGATGACACCTTGTTTATCAAAAAAGTCAAAGATGACATTTTGATCGTTCAAATTTACATGGACGACATTATCTTTGGATCAACCAATCCTAACCATTCAAAACATTTTGAAAATCTCATGAAAAGTAAATTTGAAATGTCCATGATGGGGGAACTAAAATTCTTTCTTGGTTTACAAATCCATCAATCCCCTCGTGGTATTTTTATCAATCAAGCTAAATATACAATAGAGATTTTGAAAAAAACATGGAATGGAAAATTGTGATTCTGTTGGTACACCAATGGTCACTTCACCAAAAATAGGTGCTGATTTGTTTGGGAAACCAATCGATCCAAAAAAATATCGAAGTATAATCGGTTCTCTCATGTACCTAACTGCTAGCCGACCCGATATTCAATTTGCTGTTTGTTTATTAGCACGGTTTCAGGAAAAGCCTACCGAACTTCACCTCAAAGAGGTTAAACGGATCTTTCGATACCTACGAAGCACCATTAACATGGGACTTTGGTATCCGAAGGATTCGGGGTTTAATCTAACAGCATTTTCAGATGCAGACCATGCTGGTGATCAAGTTACAGCAAAGAGTACATCAGGTGGAGCACAATTTTTGGGTGAAAAGCTAGTAAGCTGGTCGTCAAAGAAACAGGATTGTACTGCGCTATCAACCGCCGAAGCCGAGTATGTGTCTCTATCTGCGTGTTGTGCCCAAGTTCTTTGGATGCGGACACAGCTCACAGATTATGGCTTTACTTTTGATAGAATACCTATGTATCGCGACTCAAAAAGTGCCATAGCCATCTCGTGCAATCCTGTACACCACTCTAAGATGAAGCATATCAATGTCCGCTACCATTTCATCAAAGAACACGTGGAAGAGGGTACTGTTGAATTATTTTTCGTTAAGACTGATTACCAACTTGCCGATCTATTTACAAAAACCCTTCCAAAAGAACGGTTTGACTATTTAGTTCGACGAATTGGCATGCGAAGCCTAACTCCTGAGGAGCTAGAACGTCTTCTCGAATCTTCTTGAAAAAGTTTTCAAAATCGCTTCGCTGTAAATATCTTTGAAAAAAAAAAACAAAATACAAAATTTGAAAAACCAACAAAAACAAAATACAAAAATATAAAATTTTCAAAAAATACAAAAACAATATAAAATCAAAAAATCAAAAAATATACTTCTCACGACACGTCTCTCGTATAAATCACTATTCTGTACGTTTCTAGAAATGTCATTCAACAATGATACGGACATGTACAGATGCTTGAGCGGGAGTTCTTTTAAATGTTTTTCTAAAACATGTCGTTTCTCAAAAGTTTCTTCACAATGGCTTTCGTATATTTCAGTACGAAACCCAAACCCAAACAATGACTTCTGATTATTTTCAAATCAAGGACTCGTACGTTCAATGACGAACTCTTTTTCAAAATGTTCGAGTCTAAACAAACGAAAAAGATTTCAAGCATAAACTCGTTTTCAAACAAAATTCTTGAGCACTTTTTCAAGATTGTTCAAAAGATTTCTCAAAATCTCTCAAAATTAGTGCTCAAGATAACTCCCTCAAAACCCTTAAGTAATTTTAAATGTGCTATCATTAAGGGGGAGTACAAAAACAAAATGTTTCGAATTCATGCAAAATGAAATCTGTCTTTCTCTCCAAAAGCTTTTTCTTAATCAGTTGATATCAAAAATATCACGATATGCTATTTTTGAGGGGGAGAAGACATGATTAAAATGTGATCAAAGATGTTTAAAGCTTGTGACTGAATCTCAAAAGAGCTAGACTCAGAATGTACCAATGAATTGACGAAGCTTAAAATGTCAGTAATCGAAAAGACTTGTCCTGGATGAATAATAATTTCAAGCTAGTCTAACTAGTGATGTAAGCGTGTCTCGAATAGGACTTGTCTGAGTAGAATGTACCGTATCGAGAGACTTTCTTTGGACTTGACCAGGAAGGGTAATAATTTCAAGCTAGTCTAACTAGTGATGTAAGCGTGTCTCGAATCGGTCATGTTCACTGAAAGTGGATAAATTCAAAAAGTGCAAACTCCTCTCGCATGTGCAAATTTCTTAAAAAATTCATGAGCACATGTGAAGGGGGAGTCCTTCAAAAGAAATGCAAAACTCTCGAAGTGTCAACAATGTGTTTTATTATCATAAACACTTTGAGAGAGTTTTCATAAATGGTTTCATGGCAATTATAGGATAGTCATGGAGTTATAAGGTGACTAAGGTTAGGAAAAACCGTCCTATGATCCGCCAGAGCCGGAGGGATCTACCCAAGGACAAATCCAATAGATTAGAATTAGAAGTCCTTAGGTATGATTGAAAAAAGGAGAAAATGAGAAAGGAGAAAGAAGGGGTTGAAGAATTAAAAAGAAAAGTTATGAAAAAGGGTGAAAAGAAATAGCCCTCCAAATGTTCAACCTTAGGGTAGATACCGGGTTCAACTCATATGCTACTGGCTGTTACCAAGGTGACACCGGTATTGAAGACAAAGACGTCATGGACCCAGTGACGCACTGCAATAAACCTTCTAGCCACTCAAGTTCTCTTAAAAAAGCTTGTTTCATTCTCACGGGGAACCGGCATAATCTATCGACCTGTCTCTTAGAGATGGTTGATATTGAAGCAGGAGACCTCTCCCTAATCTCCGCATAGGAAACCAAATGTGCACTTATCGAGTCTAGAGCCCCGAGATTCATCAAAAGATCTCATAGGAACACATAATATTCCTACACTGGTTGTTCATCATTAAGGACGCCAGATGTAAACTTTAGAGTCCTACGCAGATCTTAGCAATCTGCCAGAACATTTATGAGAGAATTCACACAAGTGATTCTCAATGATTGAATGGAAATTCCTGCCAGGGTCAACATCAAACAGCCCTGACAGCAGGTCACTTCGGTAATTCTTTATGGGTTACGCTTAGTGTTCGCGGTGGTTTCAAAAGGTCTACAGTCGTGGAGTGATCCCCAGCGACTCACCCAGTCATTGAGCTACTAAGTAGGTCTTGTAAGCTCTCTCGAGAGTATCTGACATGGGAACGGCCTTGATAAAGGGTTAGAAGGAGTCTTCACACTATGCTGTTGACAATCTCTAATTCTTATCTGTAAGTACCGGTTGATTTATTGCTAACTGTTTTCATGCAGCTATACATCACCTCCATGGCGACAGATTCCGCATGCTCATACATACATCTGGAAGTTAAAGAAAGCTCCCTCAAAGATCTATACAACACAAAGTTCAAAGAAAGATTCTACGCCGAAAAGAAGAATCTACAAAGTATAAAGACTAAAGATCAAAGTGAAAGAAAGGGAACTACGTGCATATGAATATCAAAATCCAAAGATGTATGAGCATGTTGGAATGGCAAACAACCACCACAGACGCAGAAGTGACGAAAGGCAGATAACTCCACATCACAAAGGAACAAAGAACGATGAAAAATCTGTTATCGAAGATCACAAAGCATGAAGGAACAAAGACTAAAGACTATTCTACAACGACACACAAAGTTAAAGACAAAGAACACGGAAGACCCACTCACGTGGAGCATCATTCGAATGACAACCCCTTAGGGGGAGATTGTTAGCATTAAAAATATATATATAGAAGTGATGGTCATTCTCATATTGTAACTTTGTGTCGTTTGTTAAGATTAGTAATAGTTTAGTCATTGGGCCTTGGACTTGGCAAAGCTAATATGTTATGTGCTATGTTTCATAAGCCTAGTTATCTAACCATGTAACCAAGTCCAAGCCCAAGCCCATCAAAGCCTATGTTTGGAACTATATAAGGCATCTTACCTCTCATTTGTAAGGTGTGCTTGTGTGTGTATTGTGTGTGTTTTATTAATAAAAGTTCTCTTCATCTCATCATTCTCTTTCAAGTTTTACACCACACACATATCATATCAAGTCACCATCTTTCCTTCATCTAGTTCTTATATTGTTATTAAAGTTGATAGATCTAAGGTCCTACAGACAAACACTTGAAGGAGTTACGTTATTGTGCTCAGTGTTTATTGTCGAGAGATTGCGATCTCCCTATACGTTAAGTATACGTTCAAAGTCAATTTTAGTACAAGATATAAGGCACAAGTTTGGGTTGTTCTACTTCAGCATCAAGTTGGTTATACTTAGTTTTCTTCAACAGTGATCATTACATAGAGCCTACATTCTATACATGGTTAACATACGGGTTTTAGGGGAAGCTTATTGTTTAAATGTTTAACCATTTATTTGCTACATCAAGGTGAAGGTTTTCATGATTATTCGTTGGTATTCTTACTGAAGATTTGGGATTTTTATGTTTTGAGTTCATTTAATAAGTAAGCATTTTGGTGTTCTTAATGGTGGGTAATTCAAGACATTAAAGGACTAAATTGGATGTATGGTACTGGTTGGTGATTATGAAGATCAAGGTTGCTTACATTTGTCCCCTATTTGATGATGACAAAAAGGGGAAGAAGAATATTTTGAAGATTGCAGCTTGAAGATTCTTGATGATATGCATGGTTTAAGGGGAAGTCACATGTTTCATGACATACTAACTTCGGGGGAAGTTCATGCTTATTAGTTTTGTCATTATCAACTAGGGGAAGATTGTTGGGAATTACAATTAAGTTGATAAGACAAAACATGTGAAACATGAGGGACTTATGGAGACAAAGGAAGAAACTTGCAAAGAAAGAAAAAGATTACTGCATATCTTTTTATTATTCTAGAATATCCTTTGTAACCCTAGTTCTCTATTATATAAAGAGGATACAGGGAATAGGTTTATTCATATGTGTGTCACAATGTAAACCTATAAAGGTGTGTGTGTGTTGAGACGTTTTATGGGAAAACGTCTAGGGTGATTAGTGTTAAGCCTCAACGATCTTAGATCATTGTTAGAGTGTAACCATGCTACACTTGATCACGTAGCATTGGGGCTTTGGTGTATGTTAGAGTAGAGATGATGACGAAGAAACCTTGTTAATAATAACAATTGTGTTTTGATTATTCCGCTGCTTATTGTTATTGTTATTATTATGTCCTACACAGCCTAGATCAGTTTATAATAGGGTGTATAATAAATGCACTAGGCTAGTGGAAGAAAAACTGCACATAAAGTTCCAAGAGAAACTACCAAATATTGCAGGCACTGAACCAGATTGGTGTTTTGACATTGATAAGCTTTCAGAATCTATGAATTATGTACCTGTCACAGGTACAAATACTAATGATAATGCAGGTTTTGAAGACAATGACGAAACAACTGAGGATCAAGATTATATCTTGATGCCAATTTGGACAGGAGTGGATTCATCTTCAAGTCATGGAGAGCCTTCAAATACTACAAATGAAGGTGTTGAAGATGATCATGGAACTCAAGATCAAAGGAATCAACAAAATTCTGAAAATGAAAATGGTACTGCCAATTCACAAGATGGTACTGCCAGTTCAATAGATGGTACTGCCAGTTCACAAATTGGTCCTGCTGAACCATTAAATGTTCTATCAGATGATTCCTTACCAGAAGATGTAGGGATTGGAAACCTTCCAATTTCCTATGATGTTCCTACAACACACAACACAAGAATTCTCAAAGATCACTCCATTGATAATGTAATTGGCAGCATTGATTCGGGTGTTAAAACAAGAACTCAAGTCTTATCTTCAGACAAAGATGGGTTTGTCCTAGCTGTGTATGAAGAAAAGAACCATGAAGTTGCCCACATATGCCTGTTTTCATGCTTTCTCTCACAAGTAGAACCCAAAAACATTACAAAAGCCTTAGATGATTCAAGCTGGGTTGAAGCAATGCAAGAAGAGCTGCTTCAATTCAAACTGTAGAAGGTTTGGGTACTGGTTGATTTGCCCCAAGGTTACAGGGCAATTGGAACCAAATGGGTTTTCAGAAATAAGAAAGATGAAAGAGGAATAGTGATAAAAAAACAAAGCCAGATTGGTGGCCCAAGGGTATACTCAAAAAGAAGGAGTGGATTATGAAGAAGTTTTTGCTCCAGTTGCAAGAATTGAAGCAATTAGGCTATTCTTGGCCTATGCTTCTTTCATAGGCTTCACTGTCTACCAAATGGATGTCAAAAGTGCCTTTTTATATGGTACTATTGAAGAAGAGGTGTATGTTTCTCAACCTCCAGGCTTCATTGATGCAGAATATCCAGACAAGGTGTACAAGGTTACCAAAGCTCTTTATGGTCTACACCAAGCTCCCAGGGCATGGTATGAAACATTGGCTTTCTATTTATTAGAAAATGGATTTCAAAGAGGCAAGATTGATCCAACTTTGTTCATCAAAAGAACCCAGAAAGACATCTTGCTGGTGCAGATTTATGTTGATGACATTATCTTTGGATCCACAAATCAGGAATTGTGTGTAGAGTTTGAAAAACTTATGCATAGTAAGTTTGAAATGAGTTCCATGGGGGAACTTACTTTCTTTTTGGGTCTCCAAGTGAAACAATCTAATGAAGGCATATTTATCAGCCAAGATAAGTATGTAGCAGAGATCCTAAGGAAATTTGGGTTTGCAGATTCAAAGGTTTCAAGTACACCAATGGATCCAGAAAAGGGGTTACACAAAGATGCTGAGGGTGAAGATGTTGATGTGCACAACTACAGATCAATGATTGGGTCCCTAATGTACCTTACATCATCAAGACTAGATATCATGTTCTCAGTGTGTGTATGTGCAAGGTTTCAAGTAAATCCAAAAGTTTCTCATCTCACAGCAGTCAAAAGGATCTTCAGATACCTCAAGGGCCAGCCTAAGTTGGGTCTATGGTATCCAAGGGAATCATCTTTTGATTTGGTAGCTTACTCAGATAGTGACTATGCTGGTGCAACCCTAGACAGAAAATCCACAACTGGTGGATGTCAATTTCTTGGCTGCAGACTCATATCATGGCAATGCAAGAAGCAAACAATGGTGGCCAACTCTACAACTGAAGCAGAATATGTTGCAAGTGCAAGTTGTTGTGGCCAAGTTCTTTGGATCCAGAATCAATTGCTTGACTATGGGTACAATTTTCTTAACACCATTATTTACATTGACAACAGCAGTACTATTTGTATCATTAAAAATCCAGTTCAACATTCAAAAACAAAACACATTGAAATCAGACACCATTTCATAAGAGATTGCAATGAGAAAAGGTTAATACAAGTTGTCAAAATTGATTCTGAAAATAATTTTGCAGACCCTCTCACCAAAGCTTTTGATTTAGGTAGGTTTAAATACCTGGTAGCAGGTATTGGTATGATAAATCTTTGAAAAACATGTGTTTTGTATATAAATAAACAAGTTCTGGCCTCTAATCATGGTACTGCTAGTTAGTCATAAGGTACTGTCAGTACATAATTGGTACTGTTAGTTCAAAGTTTGCTCTGTTTTTGCTCATCTTGATGTTTAAATGTTAACAATGCTATACAACAAGTGCTTTGCACTCTGTTCTTTTGGTTTACAACTAACCGTTTCAGGTTACTCAAGCTTGCTAACACAATCATGATATGGAAATGGTAATCAGTTCACCAAGTTTTTTCAAAACTTTAAGAGCTGACTAGTCCAAAGCAAACGGCTCTTGGTAAAGATTTCTCAAATCCGTTGATAGCTGATAGTTTGCTAAAAACTATAAGGTAATCAGTTCACCCAATTTCAAAAACTTAACTGTTGACATAAATAATGTATGAAAACGTTATTTATATTTTTCGATATCTCTATATTTTGACGATCACAAAATGTAAACTCGTCAATCGTTTGATTACTACGTAAACAAGTATTAAGCTAGTTTATATCATTATATCCAACTTAATCACTTAAGGTATGAATAAACAAGTGCTTAATACATCTCATGATCAAAGGGGTATTTAATTAACTAATACAAAGTTTATTTAATTATATAATCTTATTATATATTTTTGAAAAACACTTTTGGTATTAAGGAAAAATGTTTTAATCATACTAAATATATGATTTCAAATATTTAACCAAAATCAGTTAGTTTTTCACCAAATAAACTTTCCCCACTAAAAGACAAGTTTTCTGGCCGTTACAGTTGGGCGGCCCCCTTAATTATAAGGGGCGGTCCCCTTAATTTTAAGGGGGCCGGCCATGCTTTAAGGGGACCGGCCAGGCTCCCCTGTCAGAAACTGTCAGATTTCTTCCCCTATAAATACCACCTTAATTCTGGAATTTTTCCTCACCTTTTGCACGAAATTTTCAGATCTACAATCATCTAAAACTCATCAAAAACCCTTTGATCATTTGTATATTAATCCTTGTTTCAAGTGATTCAATCCCTCATCATCCATTCTCATTCTAAGTGCAAAAGAAGAACTCTCTACAACCAAGTTCAAGAAGTGTTGAAGAGTAGTTGTGTATAGTGTATATATATTCATTTGTGAATATTGTGTTGTGCTTGTGATTAATTGTTTAGAAGATATAGAAGTTGTGTAGATAGTAGAAGTTGATTAGTAGTGAGGTAGGATAGTTGTGAAGATTGGTGTGTAGAAAATTGGTGTGAAGATTGGTGTGTAGATTGGTGTGTAGATTGGTGTGAAGATTGGTGTGTAGATTGGTGTGTAGATTGGTGTGAAGATTGGTGTGTAAATTGGTGTGTATATTGGTGTGTACGGTTTTCTCTGCCATAAGGGAGTTTGTTGACATAGTGAAGAAAACTCTCGAGTAGGTGACTCGGGGAGTGGAGTAGGAACAAGGAAGGTGTCCTTGTAGCCGAACCACTATAAATCCTTGTGTTGTGGTTTGATCTTTCTAACTCTTCTCATTACTTATTTATTTATCTTTACTATATTAGTTTTGTTAGTTAGTTATCATACAATTGTTCATATAGTGCAAGTATTGAATTCACATAAACTAGAATCGAAGTTTTTAAAACAAACTTGTGTTTATAAATTTTAAAAGGACGTAAAACTATTCAACCCCCCCTTCTAGTTTTCCACAATTGGTATCAGAGCCACGTCTAGCAAGATTTTTAAAATATATTGTATTTTAAAACTTGTAATGATCTATGGAATCTGAAAAATATTTAGAAGGGCAATCTATGCAAAGACCACCACTATTTGAAAGTGATGGATTTTTATATTGGAAAAATCGATTCGAAACTTATGTGAAATCAAAAGATCTAGATCTTTGGCATATCATTACCAATGGTGATTTTTTACCTATTCAAAATAACCCTGAAACTAAGAAAGATGAAATCGTACCTTTTGAAAAACAAAATGATGATTTAAAAAGAAAACTTGCTAAAAATAATGAAGCAAAAATGGTTATTTACAATGCGCTACCACGTAAAGAGTACGAAAGGATCTTTATGTGTGAAACCGCAAAAGAAATTTGGAACTCTTTATTAATAACTCACCAAGGTAATAATCAAGTCAAAGATAATAAAATTGATCTACTTGTTCAACAATATGAACAATTCACGATTCCGGAAGAGGAATCAATTGATAATGCTTTTGCTAGATTTAACACTATCATCACAAGTTTAAAAGCACTTGATGAGAATTTTTCTAGTAAGAATTTTGTTAGGAAATTTCTTAGAGCTCTTCACCCAAAATGGCGAGCTAAAGTGACGGCTATTGAAGAATCAAAGAATTTGTCAACACTACAACTTGATTAATTGGAAATCTGAAAGTCTACGAAGCAATTATAAAGAAGGACTCTGAAATGGTTAAAGGAAAACGTGAGCAAAGCAAGTCAATCGCCTAGAAAGCTAGAAAGGAATCCAACAACGAAGATAGCTCATCTTCCGAAAGCGATGACGAAGAATATTCCATGGCCGTAAGAGACTTCAAGAAATTCTTCAAAAGGCGAGGAAGATTCGTTAGACAACCACACGATGAAAGAAGAACATCTCAAAAGAATAATGATGACAAGTATAGCAAGAATGAGAGAAAGTGTTTCAAGTGTGGTGATCCGAATCACCTCATTGGAAAATGTCCAATGATGACAAGAGATCAAAATCAAAGAGCATTCGTTGGAGGTGCTTGGAGTGATAGTGATGAAGATGAGAATGAAACAACAAAGGATGAAAAGTGTCTCATGGCCAAATCATCAAATGAGGTACGTTCCGAATCCGAATACTTTAGTGATGAAAATCTATCATTAGATGAAAAAGATTTAGATAGTGAATACAATAGATTATGTAAAATAGGACAACTAGTTATGGCTAAAAATAAATCACTAAAATACATAAACAACCAACTAGAAAATGAAGTGCTTGAACTAAAAATTAAAATACATCAACTTGAAAAAGGAAAAGAAATTGTTGAAGAATGTAAAACATGTCAAGAGCTTAAAAGTGAAAACAACATACTTAAGGATGAAATCTGCAAACTTGATAAATTTGAAAATAGTAGTAACTCACTTAGTAAAATAATAAGTATTCAAAGAATATCAGGAGATAAAACCAGACTAGGATTTAACTCAACTGAATCTTCAACAAGTGGAGCTAAAAACGTTAAATTTGAAAATGAACCAAAACCTTCAATACTTAATCCTAAACATTTACTCATAAAAAATAAAATAATACCTATCGCTAGTAATGAAGAAATAAAGCCATTTTATAAACCATCTTTAAAAACCGAAGTTGGATCATCTAAATCTAAAACAAGATCTAAAACTCCACCACCTAGAAAACCAAATAATTCTTATCCTAGACCTAAAACACCTCAACCAAGAACAAACCATAATAGACGAAACTTTAACTATAATCAACAAATGTGGAACTTCAATCCTTGGGGAATGTTTCCACCTTATATGCATCCAAGTCAAATACAAAACATGTTCGGACCAAATAACTTTGGACAAATGAAACAATGGGCACCAACGTAAATAATATTCGCCATCCAAACATGGAACTTTTCATTGTCACCTCTTGTCCGATTTACTTCTTGAAGACCTTGAAGATTAACGCATTAAAGACAAAAGGTACACATTTCCTTTTAAGTTCCTTGTCTAGAAATGCATGCTTAGTTTAGTGTGTTATATTTTTGTGATTTTACTTGACTTATTAATCTCTATCTTTTTTCTATATTATATCTAAATATACATATATACATATATATATATATATATATATATATATATATATATATATATATATATATATATATATATATATTTATATACTTAGCTATATTTAGGATCTTATAACCTAGGAAATTCATTTGTTGATTTTCTAGAACTAGAGATTGTTCGTTTACGAACATTTCTTTTCCCCATTTGCCTTATTGAACTTTAATGTTCAATCAACACTCATGCTGATGAAGTGAGATGAGTCGAAAAATCTATGAATGAAACAAACTCCCGGCTTCCGTTGCATACGTCTCCCTCCTATGTTCTCGTCTTATAAGCCCATACTATATAAATTATTTATATATATATTATAAACCTTCCACAACTTTCTCGTTTGCTTGACAACTTGATGAATTTCATCCGAAACGATCAAGAAAATTTTATTGACAAAATGTCAAGTAATTCCTCTCGTGCGTATACTCCTCAACGTATTTTTGATTAAATATAAATCTAGTATATATATATAAATATTTTCTTGTTTGTTCCAGAAACCAAAACTTGAAATATCAAATTTTTAAGGGCGGCCCCCTTAATGTTTAAGGGGACCGGCAACCAATACAAGGGCGGCCCCCTTAATGTTTAAGGGGACCGGCCCTCTGAGAGCTCAAGCCCGCTTTTCCCTTTCTTCCTTTTGCCAAACACTCCACTTTTTCATCCCTCTCTTTCCCTGCTTCTGCTGTGACGAAATTCAAAACCCAAAAACACCTAAAATCACTTCCAAATCACATAATTCGGGTTAATTCGCAAAGGGCAAATTCATCTAACACAATCACCACTACATATTGTAAGTTTTTCATGACACATTTCATCTAATTCCACCATATTCGATCATACTCATGATTATGAATGTTTTTATAAAATTCTTTAAATTCACAATTTCTTTCAAATTAAGCTTTAAATACCCATAACCAAATGCTTCCCCTAGGATTAGGATGATTAATCAACACTAGATACTAATTATTATAAACTATCATGTCGAAAATTTTTGAAAAATTTCATACACTCCTTTTCAAAAATTTTAGTAAGCTCATTGTTGAATAATGATTTGAAAACGTGTTAAAACTAATCACATTATACTTTTGTAACTTGTAAAACTTGAAATTACATTTTTCGACTAAGAAAAATTATATTGGTTCACAATATAGGGGTGTTTGGATTATGTCCAAATAATATCAAAACATAGTTTTTATAATTTTTATAAAACTTTATTATAATTATAAACCTTAAAATTGTTTATCGAACTCGTCAAGATATATAATTCATATGTATATTGACGCACTTGAGTTATAAGTCACTAGTTAAGGAAGCGTTTGGTTTATTACTAAAAATGACATTTTTATTAAAAAATACAAACCACTTTTTTTTTCAAAAACAAATTACATGCATAAGAAACTCGCAAGAAATAGCTAGTTTTACAATCTAATGTAAATCTAGTAAATTTCATGATATATTAAGATGTTTAAAGGGGCGTTTGGATTTGTCCATAACTACTAATTAAACATCGTAAAGTATATCTAGAACGAGTTAAAAACAATATTAAGGAACATGGTAATCTACTTCTTAGGATTAGTAACGAAGTATGTTTACGTTCCAACATAAGCCTTGACAATAAACATATATTTTTATCTTTCTTTATATTTATTTTGGTCTTTTTGAATTGTTGATGTGTTTAGGTGAAAATGCCCAAAGCAATTACCGAAGATCTTTCTCACACTAAAAACTACATTCCCAAAGTTTCTCAACTCCCTACCACATCTCCTTCCATTGGACTTATCTATCGTCAAATTGAAGATAGAAATATTCATGAGGGACGTGTAGTAGATCTTGCTTTTGCTCAATCCGACTACATAAATCGCGTGTTTACAAGCATCAACTTCAATTGTCTTTATGAAATAAATGAACCTATCATTCCTCGTTTCATAATGGATTTCTATAGCCAAGTCACCGTCCAAACCAATGATCTTGGTTTCATCACCATCTCCTTCATGATTCAAAATGAATTTATCACCCTCACTCTCGAACAATTTGGTCATATCCTTCAAATTCCTTTTAGAGGTCAAGCCGTTTTCACAAACGAGTGGGACCTCGAATCTCTTAATCGCTATCAACCAACCTTCGGTCCTTATTTCGACGAAATTCCTCATCCCGACGAAATTCGTCAAATCCTTGGTATAGATCGTGCCACCACAAGTCGAAAAATAAAATCCAAAAACGTTCAAATTTCTCTATACCAACTTCTCCTCAAAGAATTAAGCCCACACATGAAGCGTTGGGAAGAACTCATTCGTGAGAATGCGTTTGGTACTGGAGGTCACCGGGACCGTCTCCCGGCTAGCCTTGCTCACATGTTGTATTGTATAGCTGTCGAAAAGCCGTACAATTTGGCCTACTTCTTTATCAAACGGATTGAGTGTGCTAGAAAAACTCCCAAAGCCAACCATCCATATGGAATGTTCCTTACTCATATCTATCATCATGTTATCGAGTACTACCCCGATCTTGACAATAGTATTTATGAGTCCATCTACCCCACTCTGCGTACTCTCGCTCTAAAACAAGCTCGACGAACTCGAAGTGACAAGGGTAAACCTCGTCGTCATAGCTTTCATGGATCATCCTCAAGGCAAGATGATGATGATGAGGAGGAAAACATCGATGATGCTAGTACCCCTTCGTTTTCTGAGTTCGTTGACAATTTAGAGGATCTTGATTATCCCAACTATTCTACTCCATCTCCAAGTGATCAAACTGAAGAAGTGCTTCATGAACGAACTACCGAGATGCTTAGAAGACAAAAGAGCTTGCACGAAGAAGTTAGAGGTGGCTTCAAATCTATTGGGAAGACTTTGAAGGGTATCTTCGGGAAGAAAAATAAATGATATGGTCGGATTATGTTTGTTTAACAATGTTTTATTTTTATGTCTTGTGTGTTATTTGTCCGAAGTTTATTCAGAAATACTTGTTATTTGAATATGTGTTTAGGATGATAACTTGATTGTCTTTGATATTTTTATGCATGTTTCTCTTGATCTATATATATGTTTGCATGATTAGTTAATGGTTATATAACTATATGACATATATGCTTTCTAATAAACCAAAACAAATGTGAAATGTCCAAATTGAGCTTGCTGCACATTCAAACCAGAACATAACATCTTTCCAGAAAATTTTTGAAAATTTTTGATTTCTGGGTCGTCAGATGGGCGGCCCCCTTAAATCATAAAGGGCGGCCCCCTTAAAATTAAGGGGACCGGCCACCATTTAAGGGGACCGGCCATCTGAAACAGTTTTTACACTGTTTTCTTTTGCATCATGTGATCCCTTTTGCTAGTCCCAGCTATCATTACTCTTAAAAACCAAACTGATTTTGGAATATAACATTACAATTTCAAAATAATTCCACTTCTAAACATGTTTTCCCACTATATAATCCCCATACATGTTTAATTCATCATTCATCATCCTCATCACTCATAAACCATCATCATGTCATCACCAAGAACCACCCATTCAAACAATGCCAAGAAACAAAAACTTGTCATTATACCACCCAAACAACTCTTCATTGATCTTACAAATGAAGACAACACCACCCCATCACCACAACCTCAATGTTCATCTCCTAGTGCACCAAATGCACCCTCCAAAACACCCTCAACAAATGGACATTCTACTTCCTCCATACCATCCACTTCATCCATTAATGACTACATAAACACCCACTTATCCTCTCCACCAATGGTTCAACCATCACAACCTACCAATGAACACTCCATCCTTGCACTCACTCTCTCATTATCACCATTAACACCTCTTGATGCACATTTCTCATCATCTCCTATCAACCCACCAACCTATAACCCCGTCCCATGGAGCTTACTTGAAGCTCATGGAGACACTTGCCTTTGTTGCATTCACAACCGAACAATTGTGTTCGGATTAAGAGATGAGATCCAATACATGTTTTCTCATATTGAAAACATGTTGCATCAACCACCAACAACAAACACAACACCTCCACCACCATCAACAAACACTCCTCCTCCATCACCATCTCCATGTTCACCATCCATTCCTCCCAATTAAACATGTATGGTGATTCACAAATAAAATTGTGTTAAACCCTTTTGGATGGCAAGCTCTAGAGAGGACTCTCATGTTTGAGACTTGGTTTATTATTTCTATGATGATTGTAAGCCTTTAAAGGCTTTTGTTAGTTGTAGCATTACTTGGTCCTTTTGTTGATGTAATGCTTGATGTATTATTTTCCTTGATTAATGAAATGGTTATGTTTAGTCTATATTTTTACATGCTATATACATATATATGTTGCTTGCTACTAAATATTTTTGCAAGATATCCATTTCTCGATTCCTTTTGGCCTCAAAACGAGGGGGAGCTTACATCAAGGGGGAGCTTCCATTAAAACGGGATAACCTTTTTGATGCTCACAAAAAGGGGGAGAAGTGATATAAACTCACTCTAATACTTGTATATAGACTAATTTTCGACTAATGAGTTTAAATTTTGTAATCATCAAAAAGGGGGAGATTGTTGACATAAATAATGTATGAAAACGTTATTTATATTTTTCGATATCTCTATATTTTGACGATCACAAAATGTAAACTCGTCAATCGTTTGATTACTACGTAAACAAGTATTAAGCTAGTTTATATCATTATATCCAACTTAATCACTTAAGGTATGAATAAACAAGTGCTTAATACATCTCATGATCAAAGGGGTATTTAATTAACTAATACAAAGTTTATTTAATTATATAATCTTATTATATATTTTTGAAAAACACTTTTGGTATTAAGGAAAAATGTTTTAATCATACTAAATATATGATTTCAAATATTTAACCAAAATCAGTTAGTTTTTCACCAAATAAACTTTCCCCACTAAAAGACAAGTTTTCTGGCCGTTACAGTTGGGCGGCCCCCTTAATTATAAGGGGCGGTCCCCTTAATTTTAAGGGGGCCGGCCATGCTTTAAGGGGACCGGCCAGGCTCCCCTGTCAGAAACTGTCAGATTTCTTCCCCTATAAATACCACCTTAATTCTGGAATTTTTCCTCACCTTTTGCACGAAATTTTCAGATCTACAATCATCTAAAACTCATCAAAAACCCTTTGATCATTTGTATATTAATCCTTGTTTCAAGTGATTCAATCCCTCATCATCCATTCTCATTCTAAGTGCAAAAGAAGAACTCTCTACAACCAAGTTCAAGAAGTGTTGAAGAGTAGTTGTGTATAGTGTATATATATTCATTTGTGAATATTGTGTTGTGCTTGTGATTAATTGTTTAGAAGATATAGAAGTTGTGTAGATAGTAGAAG
Source organism: Artemisia argyi (assembly GCA_030686995.1). Taxonomy (NCBI): domain Eukaryota; kingdom Viridiplantae; phylum Streptophyta; class Magnoliopsida; order Asterales; family Asteraceae; genus Artemisia; species Artemisia argyi. The sequence continues at coordinate 253,964,611 of CM060708.1, forward strand.
TTGATTAGTAGTGAGGTAGGATAGTTGTGAAGATTGGTGTGTAGCAAATTGGTGTGAAGATTGGTGTGTAGATTGGTGTGTAGATTGGTGTGAAGATTGGTGTGTAGATTGGTGTGTAGATTGGTGTGAAGATTGGTGTGTAAATTGGTGTGTATATTGGTGTGTACGGTTTTCTCCGCCATAAGGGAGTTTGTTGACATAGTGAAGAAAACTCTCGAGTAGGTGACTCGGGGAGTGGAGTAGGAACAAGGAAGGTGTCCTTGTAGCCGAACCACTATAAATCCTTGTGTTGTGGTTTGATCTTTCTAACTCTTCTCATTACTTATTTATTTATCTTTACTATATTAGTTTTGTTAGTTAGTTATCATACAATTGTTCATATAGTGCAAGTATTGAATTCACATAAACTAGAATCGAAGTTTTTAAAACAAACTTGTGTTTATAAATTTTAAAAGGACGTAAAACTATTCAACCCCCCCTTCTAGTTTTCCACATTAACGAACTGACTAGTCCAAAGCAAACGGCTCTTGGTAAAGACTTATCAAATCCGTTGATAGCTGATAGTTTGCTAAAAACTATAAGGGATATTTTCTAAAATTTCAAAGAGACTGCCAAGTCTTATTTCAAAAACAAGGTACTGGTAGTTCAAATTTTAGTACTGGTAGAGTAAAATGGTACTGCTACATAGCCGTTGAGTCTGTCAGGTTAAAATATAGCCGTTGTTTTTAAAGGGTATTTTTGTGAATTATTCATGTTTTTCTCGAATTAAGGATATAGTTATTATAATAAAATATCTTTTTGACCGCCTCTTCAATTACTTATCCATATCTTTTATAGTCGGTCAAAAGTCATTTTTCTCATAATCAATCCTTATCATAATTTACACTCACCTTTCATCTTCTACCAGTACAACAATAAAATCCCACCATCGAAATTAAAATTCTCATCAAACCTTTCACAATGGCTCGTCTAAGTTTTGTTAAACGTCACAACCAATTAGCATTTTTGGAAAAGTCTGATGACAATGAAACTTTTCATCAAGCAGTGGATTTTCTAAACAATTCTTATATCAGGTTTGCTTTACTCGTGAATCCCACTATTTTTGAATCTCAAATTTCACAATTTTGGCAAACTGCTAAAGTTAACACTCTTAGGGATGGGATTCAAGAGTTAATGGTCAAAGTGGATGGTAGAACATTGACTTTTACCGAATCATCCATTAGAAGACATCTTCATTTGGATGATTCAGATGGCATTAGTCAACTACCTGATGCAGAAATCTTTGAAAATTTGACAAAATGGGGTATAATGTAACTTCTACAAAGCTTACATTTCTTAAAAAGCATTTTACCCCTCAATGGAGATTTTTGATTCATACCATCCTTCATTGTTTAAGCCAAAAGAAAACCTCATGGGAGCAGTTTAGTAGCAACATGGCTGCAGCTCTCATTTGCCTGGCAACAAACAAGAAATTCAACTTTTCAAAATATATTTTTGAAGGATTGGTTAAAAATGTGGACAGTGAAACAAAGTTTTTGATGTACCCAAGGTTCATTCAGTGCCTCGTCAATAAATCCAAACATTTGTTACTTCCCCCAAAAAAACCTTTTAAAACTCCCAAACTTACACACAAGGTGTTTTCAAACATGAAAATTGGTTTTCAGGAAGAAGAAGCACCACTTTTTGAGGATATGTTACCACAACATTCTGAAGAACCATCCACATCATCTGATCATTCATCACCACATCCATCACTAGTACCATCACCCACACCAACAGTACCATCAGTCACACCACCATCACCAGTACCATTACCATCTCATCAACAAACACAAACACCATTTGCAACATCACCATCATTATCACATCATAACTCACCACCACAATCTCCTCCACAACAAAGTGTAGATGTTCAGACTATCAAGGAATTAAAGGAGCAAGTGCAGCACTTGCAAACTACTCTTGAAAGTCAAAACAAACATTTTACAGAGATCAATAGCAAGTTAGTTAAGAGGGTTGAGAAATTAGAGTTGAAGGTGAAATTGTTGAAGGGTAAAGGAACATCTCAGTTGGTTGTTTCTAGTTCCTCAAGTTCAGATGCAGAGGGTTTGGGTCTCTCTTCTAAAAAGGGGAGGATGGGTAGTTCTAAAAATGAAGAAGAGATTCAATTTCAGTTTCATGATGGAACTCCAGTGATTGATGAAGAGCCTGTTACTCAAGAACAAGAGCCTGTTAGCTTGAAAGATACTGCTGCAACAGATATTGCTGAAGCAAAGCAAGATACTGCTGAAGCAGAGCAAGATACTGCTGAAGCAGAGTAAGAGCCTGCTGGGATTTAGAGGCTATTAGCTATGAATTTAAAAGGATCTGATCAAGTGTCTTACAAAAGAAAAAGAGGATCACAGCCTCAGGGGAGGTTTCTTGTTTCTGATGAACAATCTGCTGCTCCAAGTCCAGTATCTTCTCCAAAAGACAAAGGCAAGAAAATTATGGTTGAAGATGAACCAAAGCCTAAAAAGTTGAAGAAGAAAGAGCAAGCACAATTGGCTGTAGATGAAGAGTTGTCTAAACAGCTTCATGAAGAAGAAGTAATAGGGGCTGAAGAAGAATCAAGAATGCTGCAAGAAAAGTTTGATGCTCAGCTGCAATACATCATTTCCATTGATCCAGTTGTAAGAGGTGAAGCTTATACCCTGGTGTGTGATGAATCTCTTAGCTCAGATGAAATGACAATCAAGCTCAATGATTTCATCACCAAGAAATACAATCAAGAGGCATTGGATGATGTCTATCAGCAGATTCAGATGAATCAGAAGAAAGGATTTAAAATGCCACATTCTGAAGCAGATCAGAAGAAGTTCTTCAAGATATATCTGAAAAGAGAGGTGAACATGAAAGATCATCAACTCAAAAGTAAATCTTTTGACGAATTGAAGCTTCTATACTTAGAGGCTTACAGAAGAAACAAAACCAGTTTTCTCATGGATACTCAAGAAAGGCCTTCCAAAGGAAGAAAAGATGATCAGAAGGAACAAAAAGAGAAAGCAGAATTGCCTCCTGTTCAATCAAGAGAAATGGTTGTCCATGTTCCACAAGTTGTTTTTGCTTAACCTTTGCATGCAAGGCATCCAGTCATAGATTGGGAAATTTTCAATGACAAGTTTGGCAAAGCATGGAAGATAACAAGAGTTGGAAATAAGGTTGAGATTTTCAAGAACTTTGAAAATCTACTTAGAGCATGTAGCAGAATGGATTTAGATGAATTATGGGTATTAGTTCAAGAGAAGCTGAAAACCAAGTATAAGCCAGATGCAAAGGAGCAAGAGCTATGGGTTGAGTTCAGCAGATTGTATGATCCAAATCCTTCTGATACTCATTGGAAATTTCCTTACTATGATTTATCTGTTACATGGGAATACTTCAGCATGAGTCATGTTCATCATCTTTCCACTCAGAGTGGAATAGAGCTCTTTATGATAGGTGAGAAGGAGTATCCTTTAAGCTATGAAGTATTATCAGTCTTGATCTCCAATAAGCTTTTGTGTGAAGAAGAGACTGATGCAGTCAAAAGATTGAAGGAGAGCATATTTGATCAGTATGAAAGCCTAAGGAGAAAAAGATAAGGTTTTTGGAAGAGTTCCCTCAAATCCTCAAGGTATGAATTTTATTCACAAAGAAACTTGGTTATTTTAAATGGGAACAAGTTTAGGGGAGGATTGTTGGGAATAAAATGCACAAAGTAAAGAGTCTACCAGAAGAGCCTGCTAGTTGATAGTTAAGCCTGCCTCTTCAGTTTTGCTGATATTGAAGATATACTAACAGTACCTTCTGGGTAAGAAGGTACTGCTAGTTAAAGAAGGTCCTGCCAGTATTTATGACAAGTTGTTATATTTTATTTAGAGATATTAGTTGTATTATTAGTCTTTGTACAAAGTTATACGTTAAGTAGAAGTAGTACAGAAGTCTCAGTAGATACAATGGAGTGTTTTACCTTGAAAGGTGTAATATTAGGATAAGATAAACCTCTAATATATTATATTAAGCAACTTGACCACTTGTAATAAGGGCTCCTTATACTATAAAAGGAACCCTTAAGTCACCTTCTTAGATATCCTTTTTCCCACAGCTTTCTCATCTTTCCCATGCATAACTTTCATATTTAAACTCTTTCACGTATCAAAGATTCAAGGTTACACTTGTAATCCTGGTGATAGTTAAGATCACCCGTATTATTTCATCAATAATATTGAATCGTTTTGTGTTATTCATGTTGTGTTCATTCTCATTTACTTATTCACCACCTTTGTTCCTTTAGTGTGTTTTAGTAAATTCCGCGTGCTAACTCACATTCATTCATAAATATCCTAAACACATTACTGAGATTAACATCCCAAGTGTTTGCATAAATCAATACAGAATCCTTCCACATGGGTGTTCGTCCCTTCTACTTCAAATATGTAAGTCTTTTTTATATGCGCACATTTAATAACTAATCCTTTCTGTTTTGCTATTTGTTTATGTGCGCAGAGATGGATCTATTCGCTGTGGTGAAGCTGGAAAAGCAAAAGCAGGTGATGGTGGGAGTACGCCCTCTGAGGAAGGGTGAGCATCCACTTCTGGAAGCGACCCAAGGTCGATTCACTGTTCTGCCGGATGTTGGCCCTGAAAATACGCCGCCGCTCGAAGTAACGCCTGTTCAGAGCGTGGTGCCAGATGTGGAGATGGCGCAGGAGGAGTAGGCGCACGCTGAGTCATCTGACAGCGTGGAAATCCTAAAACCTGAGGAGGTGCTGAAGGAAGAGGTGGCACAGAATCTAAAGCGCAAAGGGGAGACTGGGAGCAGTGACACTTCGAAGAGACGACGCCACCTTATTGGGGATGCGGAGTCATCCGCGGAGGAAGATACGTCCGCTCCTGGCGCGGATAAGAAGGCTGCAAAGGACTTTCCATTTCTGTAAGTATCTGCGTCTGTATTTTGTTTCCTTTGTATTACTTGTCGTAATATGTACTAACTATTTTCTTCATGTATTGTCACGAAGGGTGATGGGGTTTTCGTGGATGTGGTTTCCTCTCCGCAGAATGAAAACAAGGAGGGGAAAGATAAGGTTGATGAGGGCGTACCTGCGTAGCAGCTGATGGATGAGTTGGCTGCGACTGCTGCGCGTCAGACTGAGCTGGTGGCTCAGTTGAGGACTAGGTACGTCGGGGAGAGCAGTACTCTCGCCCAGAAGGATGAGGAAATAACGAGGCTCCGTGCGCAGCTGGCTGAAGCACAGGCGGAGGTGGAGTCCTCCAGGGTGTATGCTGAGAAGGTTACCCATGAGAAGTTGTCCGCATTGGCTGAGGTGGAGCAGGCGCGCGGACAGCTTCATCACTACAAGTCCAACATGACTTGGGCTGTGAGGTATTTGGAGGAGAAGAAGGAGGAGCACTATGCGAGCATTGTTAAGTTTAAAGAGCGTATGGAGGAAATCATCCAGGTGCAAGAGAACAAGCTGCGTGGCTTAAGCATAGAGTACGATGAGGAGTTATATCCTCATTTGATGTCGACCATTGCAGAGCGTAGGTACTCTTTCTTTAGCCTTTTTCATTTTATTATATTTTGTTGCGATGCCTTTCCTTGACATGAGTTGTCCTTGTTTGATGTAGGTGGTTGATCAGTCATGGGCTGCGCCTGGCAGCTATGGGCACTCTGGAGTCCCAAGAGGTGTTGGACGCCTTTGGGAAGGTGGTTCACTGTGCGGTGGCGTCCGGAAAGTCACAGGCTATGGAGGATCTCCATGAAGCCAAGCTTTTGAGCAAGGACCTGGCAGAGGTACCTGGTTACAACGCGGCTGCATATGATGAGTTGATGCAGGCGATGGAGGGGTTGAAAGTCCTTGAGTTGCCTCATATTGCGCGGTTGGAGCGTGATCAAGACAACCCCATAAAGGTAATTATGGCGGGGTTGACCTTGGAGCGCCACCTTTTGGAGGATTCAGAGGCGCAATCGGATTACTTCCTGAAGCTGGATGAATCGCAGCTGCAGGTTCCCGTGTTTGCGTAGCCTCGCCACATGCTCAACCCGTTTGCCCTTGAGAGGGAAATTCCCTTGAAAGAAGTTCTAGAGCGTCATGCGCAGAGGACTGCCCAGAAGAGAGGCATTCAGGGCAAGGCAGTGTTGTGCGGTGTGGGCGCTGCACACATCCCCAGGTCTGAAGGGGTTCCTGTGAGTGTTCCCACCGTATCTCCCAAGGACGCTTTGATTTTGAGAAAGCTTCAGGAGGTGGGGAGTTCTGCTGCCCCGGATGATAGCCCTGAACATCGCCATAGCGTGTAGGCTATTTTTGTATATGTATTATGTAAATAATGGGGTGTATCTTTTCCTTGTAATTTTTGTGTAAAAAATGTTGAATAAGATACCCTTTTGTTAATTAAGTGCGTGACTTAAAAATATACTTGCATTGTTTGCTAAGTTTTATTAGTTGACCAAGTGTCTTGGCTCGTTAAGTACGTGACTTTAGGAAATATACTTACATTGTTTGCTAAGTTTTATTATTTGACCAAGTGTCTTGGCTCGTTATTTGCTAAGCTTGTACGGTGTACTTAATATTTGCGTACCCGTCGTGGGGTGCGCACGTGAAACTTACCTCGACGTCTCAAAAGTAAGGCGCTTAGCAAGGATGTGTGATCCAATGTTGATGGGTTTGCAACCCTCTTACTCAACGAGTGAATTAGTAGGTTTACTCATCCTTTATGCCTTCGTGGGTCTTAATTAGTGCATGCACGCCATGTAGTCAAAAATATAGGATAACAATATTGACATATATAAGTATGTACGCAATAAAGTGAAATACGCTATGGAGTTAGCTAGAAACCATAACATTTTATTGATACTTGCAAGTTTTTTGAAAAAAAAAATACAATTCCTAGGAAAGAAAAGAAAAATAAACACTTATTGGGCACCTCTTAGGGTGCAAAGGTGTTTGTGTAATGGTCGTGGCCTAAAAGTAACATCTTTTAAGATTTCAGATGTTCCAAGTGCGCGCTAGGTCGTGACCTTCCATATCGCGCAGTCTGTATGCACCGTTGCCGAGCGCATCAGTGACCTCGTAAGGTCCTTCCCATTTTGGTCCGAGCTTGCCTGTGTCTTCTGCATGGCTCACATCGTTGGCGCGGTATACAAAGTCTCCTGGCCTGAATGAAGTGTGTTTGACCTTTGCATCATAATACTTCTTCATTTTTGCCTTAGCCTTTGCTTCGCGTATAGTTGCGCGTTCATGCCTTTCTTCCAGTAAGTCCAATTCTATGCGCCGCTCCTCGTCATTTGTTGTGACGTTCACCTCTGCTGTTCGTATAGTTGGCATTCCTATCTCAGCTGGTATGACGGCTTCTGTTCCGTAGACAAGGGAGAATGGCGTGTCGCCAGTACTGGTTTTGATTGTGGTGCGATGCGCCCATAAGACATGCGAGAGCTCGTCCACCCACCTTCCTTTGTGTCTGTCAAGGCGCGCTTTTATTCCTTCCCCTAGACTGCGGTTTGCGGGCTCAACTAAACCATTGGTTTGTGGGTGTTTTACTGAAGCGAAGTGTTGCGTGATGTTCAATTACGCGCACCAATCTTTGAATGGGTTATCGCAGAATTGTTTTCCGTTGTCTGATATAATCTCTCCCGGTAGTCCGAAGCGACAGACAATGTTGTCCCAGACAAAGCGTTTGACTTGGTTTCCTGTGATGCTCACCACCACCTTTGCTTCAATCCACTTCGTAAAGTAGTCTATGGCTATGATGAGGAACTTTACTCCTCCTGCTGCAACTGGAAAGGGTCCCGTAATGTCAATGCCCCATTTGTAAAATGGCCATGGTGAGGTAATGGGTGTTAGCTCTTGTTGTGGTCGACGCGGGATTGGCCTATGTACTTGACAATTGCTGCATTTCTTTATCAGATCGCATGCATCGCGGTGCAAGGTTGGCCAATAATACCCCGACCGTAGAGCGCTTGCCACCATAGATCGCGGCCCTGAGTGCATGCTACATGATCCAGCATGGATTTCTCGTAGTACGTAGTCTGCTTGAAGAGGTCCAACGCATCTGAGCCAGGGTTGTAAGAAAGAGCGTCGATAGAGTATGTTGTCTCGTAATTCAAATCGTTGCGTTGTGCGCCGCACTCTTCGAGCGTCCTTATGATCTTGGAGTAAGATTCCCTTGCTAATGAATTCAATGATGGGTGTCATCCATGTAAGATCTTGTTCATCTATCACTGTGGATATCTCCATTTCCAAGATTGACTTGTTTTGTAGGGTTTCTACCAATACCTGTTTTTGAGAGGTGCGCGAAGCTTGTGGATGCGATCTTACTGAGCGCATCAGCCTTCCTGTTGTCTCCTCTGGGCACCTGTTTTATTGTGAATCTGTCAAAGTTTTTAATTAAGGACTTGGTCTTTTCTAGGTATTGGATCATGTGTTCATCCTTGGCTTCATATTCACCTAGCACATGGTTAGCGACTAGCCAAGAATCTACATTTGCTTCCAAGTTGCGTACACCCATTTGGATTGCGATGCGTAGTCCGGCTAGTAGGGCTTCGTATTCTACCTCATTGTTTGTGGCTGTGAATTCAAAGCGCAGCGCATAGGTGAATTCCATACCTTCTGGATTTGTGAGAATAAGGCCTGCGCCTGATCCATCTACACATGAAGACCTATCTGTGAATAGAATCCAGGGTTCCTGTAGATCTGTTTTGGTTGCAGATGTTGGACTGTCACTATCTGGCTTCTCAACGATGAAATCGGATAATATTTGTCCTTTGATTGCAGTGCGCGGTCTATATGAGATGTTATATTCACTTAACAGTACACTCCACTTTTGTAACCGTCCTGATGCGTCAGGTTAGAGATAACTTGTTTGATTTGCTGATCGGTGATTACAGCTATTGGGTGCGCTTGAAAGTATCTGCGCAGCCTTTTAGCTGCGAATACTAGAGCTAAGACCAGCTTTTCCATAGCGCTGTAGTTAGTCTCTGTCTTCTTCAGGGCTTTGCTTACAAAGTATATGGGTATCTGGACGGAGTTCCTATCTGTCAATAGTACTGCGCTAACTGCTCCATGGGTTGCCGATAAGTACATGATTAGCTCTTCCCCTGGTCGCGGTGCGACAAGTTTGGGAAGAGATGCCAGATGGTGTTTAAGTTGTTGGAAAGCTTCTTCTGCTTCTTCGGTCTATCGAAAGTCTCCCTTTTTAGTACACTTCATGAGTGTTTTAAAGAGAGGAAGTGATTTGTCTGCTGACTTAGATAAGAAGCGGTTTAGCCCTGCTAACTTTCCATTCAATGACTGGACTTCTTTGAGTGTGCGCGGTGAGGGGAGATCAATAACAGCCTTTGTTTTTTCTAGACAAGGCTTGATTCCATCAGGTTCTATTAAGTATCCAAGGAACATGCCTTCGGTTGCGCCAAAGGTGCACTTCTTGGGATTTAACTTCATGTTTATTCGTCCCAATGTTCTGAACGTTTCCTCGATGTCGCGCACCAACTCATCCACTGTGTGGCTTTTGATGACAAGGTCGTCAACGTAGACCTCCAAGTTGCGGCCTACTTGTTTCTTGAAAGCTGTGTCTACCAGTCGTTGGTATGTTGCGCCTGCTTTTTTTAAGCCAAAAGGCATTTTTGTGTAGCAGTAGACTCCTTGACTGGTGTGGAAAGCTGTCTTTTCTTCATCTTCGACTGCCATCTGAATTTGATGATACCCTTTGTATGCGTCTAGGAAGCATTTGAAAGGGTATCCGCACAGGGATTCTACCTTCCAGTCTATTTCTGGCAGCGGATAGCAGTCCTGTGGACATGCTTTGTTAAGGTCTGTGAAGTCCACGCACATTCTCCAACTGCCATCGCTCTTTTTTACCATAACTGAGTTAGAGAGCCAGTCGTGGTAGTACACTTCGCGCATGATGCCTGAGTCTACGAGTTTATGTACTTCTTCCAAAATAGCCTTTGCACGATCTGGGGCCTGGCCGCGCTTCTTCTATCGTATTGGGGGATATCCTTGTCGGATTTGTAGCTTATGCTTTGTGATGGAGCGTGGCACTCCTGTCATGCGTTTTGGTTCCCATGCGAAGATGTCCAGGTTCTTTTGCAAGAGTGCGCACACGGCTACTTTACCTTTGTCAGATAAAGATCCACCAATCGAAACTTGTTGGTCCGGGTAATCGGGATGAATAACGACCTTTAGGTTTGGTGTTTTTTTCTGTGCGCTGTTCTGGAATATTCTCTACTTCAGTTGTTACTGCGTTGCATTCCTTTGGTGGTACTTGTCACACCCCCAATTTACCTGTATGGTAGAGGAATGGAATACCTGGGGGTGACTGTCATAGCACCACAGTTACAGTCATATTGAACGACCTAAAGTGTCGTTTGGAAAAATACATCGTTTGATCATTAAAACGTTCAGAGTTTACAAAACTTAGGTCCCAAAAGATGTTGCCAATTTAGATAAAATAAGTTCAACAAGATCAAACGTTTCATAAGTGCAGAAAATATAAGGTGAGACGCGCCGACTCCGCGACTCCATGAAGTTCCAGATGTATGCAACATGAGCTACCTTAATAACCTGAGAAATACATTGCGAAAAACGGTCAACACGAATGTTGGTGAATAATCCTAGGTTTATAAGTAAATCGTATGTACAATAACCACAAGTATAAAGTAAGGTGACAAAATGTCAAAAAGCTACATTGTTTCTTAAGCTCATGGCCCCGAAGCTAGACGTGCTAAAATTGGCCCCAAAGGAGTGTTTATCAGACACTCAAATAATGTTAGACATGAAATGCATTCGTTTTCCTTATGGAGCAACCCAAACACGAATGGAGGCGTCACCCTCGATAGATCTATCCACTCACTCTCGCTTGGCAATATAATTAACGGTCCATGATAATAAAGGGGACTTGAAGTGATAGTACTAACAACTTAAGCAATGTATGGAATTTAATACTTGGGCATGTACAAAAATAATTGTGCAATGTATTCTCCCCCGTGGGATTTGAAATCAAATAAGTAATTAAAACGGGGCTATGAAGACTCACCTGGAGTGATAGTACAAGATGGTACAACGATGGTAAAGTAATCGGGACAATGAGGCGCGAACACTAGCCGCAACCTAAATGAATAATCGTGATCTAATTTAGATCATGCCGTGATGTAATGAATACACATGCACATGATACCTATACCACTCGTGACTTGGAAATACTAGTTATTGTCAAGATAAAATAGTTTCCATACTTAGGAAAAATAAGTCCAAATAGAGTTATAAAACTTGTCGTAATATATCGTATAAAAGTGTTAGTGTTATATTCCTCGTCTCGAAAACCTTAAAATAATGTCTAGTAGTCGCGTAATAAACCTTGAGTCGTACGTACTTCGTTAGTTAAAAATAAACTCCTTGAATAAGAAATCTAGAAAATATATTATTTAGTACGTAGTTATATTATTTTCTAGAAGTGACTAAATATATATATAGTTCTGACGATTTTAAAACGTATATAACTTGGTCGTTTTAAGCTCATTTTACTCGTTCTTTATATCCACGGATTCGTTTTAGTATATACTAATATATTTTCGATAACTCGGCTCCTTTAGGTTACGTTTAGCGTCTCTATTTGCCGGTCGAAAACTGTCAAACAGCATGCAGTTTTTCAGAAAAATAGATTTCGTCGTTAAATTTACAAAAATCATATCTCCTTCGTTATAAGCTCATTTTAGTCCGTTCTTTCGCCAAAAGTTTCCATTTTAAAAGTATTTTCTAAATCTTTGGTCAAAATTTACCCATCACCTACTGAGTTTCCCACGTTTTAAAAATGGTGACAGTAGGTAAATATATATTTTCAAAAATCATTTTCCTAGTTTCAAACTTGTTCCAACTTCAACCAAACCACTTTCAATCACCACAAAACTAGTCTAATCCTACCACACACCTTCTTAGGGTATCATGGGTTCCTAAACTTTATAAACAAAGTAGATCTAACAAAGATCTAACTATAATCACTTTCTAAGGTTCAAAAGTTAAAAGTTTGTAAAATAAAGTGGTATAAATAGCATATGCATGTAGATCTAGTATATATATCATATGGATCTTGTATAAACTTGGTAAAATTATAAAAATGAGTTTGATATACTTACTTCAAAGATTAAGGAGATTTTGAGGATGAAAACCTAAGTAAACCTTGAGTTTATCTTTCAAAACCCAAAAAGGAATACAAACTATACTTGCTAAATTACTTGTTCTTGAAAAATTAAGATTTCTTCTTGCTCCTTGTTGTTTTGCCGTGAACCAAATGAGAGAAAAGAGAGGAGAAAGTTGCTAGTTGTTATTTGTGGAAATGAGATGAAATGTGAGGTTTTGATATATATATATATAATAGGTTAGAATATTTTGAAGACAACATTAATGGTTTAGTAAGATTTTAAAATGTGTAAGATTGATTGGTATGGTAGGGGGGGCGGCAACATGGGGTAGGAAGAAAAGATGAGATGTGTAAGAAAGTTAGTAAATTTTAGTTAGTATTGTATATATATTAGTGTTTTTAGGTAATACCGGGTACCGGGTTAACTAAAAATAAATTTTAACGGAGTTAACTGAGACATAATAAAGTCATAAAAATTATAAAAATATGTCGGGTACAAGTATTGAGTATTTGGAAAATTATTGTTTAGTTTTTACGAAAACCGTCGTAAATAAATTAGGCGTACGATATAAATTAAATAAATTTCCAAAACACCGGGTAAATTAATATTATAATTTTTATATTATTAAAATGAGTATAAAAATATATTGGGATCATAGTCGGGAATGTCGGACGTGTTAGTCACATTATTGATCGCTTGTTAACGTTTATTAAAAATAAACATACGTAAAAAGTCAAATATATACAAAAGTATTAATTTAATTATCCTACGAGTGGAATAGTATGCAAGTGCCATAATGATAATATGAAGACTATTTTTAGTCCTTACGAAGTGTCCCAATGATAATGCATGAATTCGCTCCTGAACCAATACGGTTACGCGATTCTAAATACTCGTAAACTAAATTTACGATGAAATGAGTAATGCACGTGAATAGTGAAATTTCTTCCGGAAATGAATAGTGTCAAGTGAATAGTAAAATTTCTGAACGCTTCTCAGAATATCAAATTGACCTTAAAAACGATGAATAGTAAAATGATGAATAGTAATCGGTGAATAGTAAATGATGAATAGTAGATTGTCGAAGTTTGGAAAATGACCGGAAATTACGAGTTGTGACAGTACTGTTGTGTTATAGAGGGTGACAACTCCTCCTTCCACTGGAAATTTAAGCATTCCGTGTGCTATGGATGGTACAGCGCGCATGGATGATATTCCAGGTCTCCCAATGATGTCGTTGTATGGTGAGGGAGACTTTATTACCATGAAATTTATCCATGTTGCGGTTGAGTGTTGTTCATCTCCTACGACCACCAGCAAGCGTAACTGCCCCATGGGCCAAATCTTTTCTCCTGTGAATCCAGTCAATGACGTTGTTGCTGATATCAGTTGACTTTGGATTTCAGGTCGCAGTCTTTTGAAACAATGATCATACATGATGTCTGCGGACGCTCCTCCGTCAATGTACATGCGGTGGATATCATGTCCCCCCGTGTGTATTTCAATAGTTAGAGGTTCTACAACTGCGTTGTCCGCAGCTAGAGTAGGGAAAGATATTTCTTTTTTCTGGAGAGAATTTTTGGCTGACTTTTTGCTTTATCTTACGCTGCCATGATTGTATCATGTATATGGTATCAGCTTTTTCTTTGGGGGGTTCTTTCTTACCCCCGTTCCTTTGTTTGTCTTTTCCCTCTTTGATGTTTTTTACAAGGTGGTCCATTCTGCCTTCCCTTACTAATTTTTCAATTAGTTGTCTTAGCTGGACGCACTCGTTAGTTGTATGACCTTTTTGACCATGGTACTCACAGTATCCATTCCCTACGCGCTTTTCTTCTGCGGTGCGCATTGGTGGAGGTTTTGGAAAGTTTGCACCTTCTGTTACAAATATTTCCCTCGGAGTTTTTGTGAGAGGGGTGTACTTGTCATTGTCTCTTCCGCTGCGGTAATTCCTGCTGCGGTTGTTATTCTGATCATTGGATTGTCTTCTAGGCTGTTCTTGCTGCCTATAGTTCGAATAACCCTTTTTGCTGTCCGCAGCCAGCTGCTTCTCCTTGTATGAAGGATCTGGTGCGCTTTGTTAGCTCATCGAAAGTCTGGGGAACTTTGTCATTTAGCTTTCGGATAAGTTCTGGGTTATTAATCCCATTCATGAACCCTGAAATTTTTAGAATTTCAGGACATGCTTTGACTTGTATGCACTCATCCTTGAAGCGTTCCATAAAAGCACTGGTTGATTCCCCTTGGCGCTGTTTTACTCTTGCTAGTTCAACAGGATTTTTAGCGCACTTCTTTCTCTGGGTAAAGTTAAGATGGAATGCTTTCCGTAATTCCTCGAACCCATCGATGCTCCTATGTGGGAGTTTGCTAAACCATGTGCGCGCGTTCCCTACCAACGTAGAATTAAATATATGGCACCACACAGGCTGTGGCCAGTTTTCGATAGTGGCGGCTGATTCAAAAACTTTTAGATGGTCATCTGGATCACCTGTTCCATCATATGTTTTCACATTAGTGGGCATGCGTCTGCGTTTACGGTCGGAGTAATCGCTGATGCGTCGTGTAAACGCATCAACTTTCTGGCGACGCCATGGAAGAGACATATCTTCATTCTCTTCTTCGCGGCGTCTTCCTCTTGACTTCCAGTGTCCTGTTTCGTTATCCTCGTTGTCCGAGGAGTCACTGGAGGAAGAGTAGTTTCTTTTTCGGCGCTTGCGCCGGCTTCTTTCAGAAGAAGAGCTTGAGGGGCTTTCACTTGGGGATATTCTTTTTCCCAACCTGTCATGAATTCTCCTGCTCCCAGATTTGGAGGACCCTTGGCTTGGTGAATGTTGAGGTCCTAATCGGTCTTGTATCCCTCGACTGCCATGTCTGGAGTGAATATTAGTGTGCCTTTCGCTGTCTTCTGAGTACTGTGAATTAGATGTCGTACCCAGCCTATCGTGGATAGTAGTACGTTCAGTGCGTCTTCCTCGTGGGTGGCGCAGTGGTGATGGTTCGCGTTCAGGACCAAAATTGAGTCGAGCTTTTAGGCTCGTGCTTGCCCTTCTCCTTGCTTCTTCTTGCATGAGGGCAGTTAAGGTTTCATAATTTTGGGATACAAAATTTCCCAACGTTAGATTGGGTGTGTCCTCAGTTGCTGCAAGAATGTCTGCCTCAGTGTTAGGCACCCTATCTCGGTTAGGCGCGCCTGGTGGCACAGTGTTGTTCACTGTGGGTACAGTTTGATGAGGAGTAGTGAAGAGGGTGCGGTGGAGTTCCTCAACGCTTGGGACCACTATGGTGGTTTGGGTAGTGCTCACAGGCAGTTCTACCGCTGGAAGAGGTTGGGTTGTCCCTGCCTCTTGGTGACCAGGTGCGCTGGTTGTCCCAGCAACCTGCCTAGGGGTCGAATCTTGTTGATTCTTCCTTTGGGGGTCACATTTTTCTGGCTGCGGAGTCCGCTGGCTTGAATTTTTATTCTTCGTCATTCTAGTTCTTAGTTCTTAGTAGGGTCCCACGGATGGCGCCACTTGTTGATACAAAAGTTGGGCGTTCCTGATTATGGGCTCTTGCTCTCGTACCAATTAGCTTCTTAGCACTTGTAACCTGCGCACTAAGAAAATAAACAACACCGTTAGGCTTATCGTGGGATTGTCTCCCACGATTAGACTCCGGCGTGAGAGTAAGTAATCGATTTAGGGTTCTCGTAAAGAGTTTAGGGTTTTTGTGAATCGTACCTTGAATGAGAGTTATGTCATTCCTTATATAAGCGCAGAATCCTTGTAGGGTTCGTGCTCCTTACGTTTCATACACGTGGTACTTATCCGGGTTAAGGATATCTATTCCATAGATAGATGATCCTTATCTATACCGTGTATAGTTTAATTGGGTTTGGGCTTACGTGAGCCTATTCCCATTATTGATGCGGCCCAAGTTATAATAGCCCACGCATGGTGGCTTTGGGCCTTAGTAATGTTTATCATTTGGGCACGTGGCCCATATATAGACTATACGTCATCAGATATTTATTGGGATATTGTACCAATAGCAAAGGATTCAGAGTGTACAACAGGGCTACCAAAAACGTTCAAGAATGTCTTCATGTTGATTTTCTGGAAGAACAAGAGAATGCTAAAGGTAAAGGTCCTGATTGGATGTTTGATCTTGATTTAATGTCTTCATCAATGAATTATGTACCTGTAAGAGAAGAAAATCAAGTTTCTCCAACAGAAGAAGAAGCACAGTACATTGTTAATGATGTTAATTTAAGATCTGAAGATGAGCCAAAGAATAATGCCAATGACGAGAAGAAGAGTACTTCTGAGCCTCAAGGTACTGCTAAACCTAACAGTACTGCTGATCCTCAAAGTACTGTTCCACCACAAATACCAGTATCTGATGAAGATCAAGCCATTCAAGATGAACTATCAAGGATGCTTTTTCAAGAAACAATGGCTAAGTCTTATGAAGATGAACAAAGGAGAGCTTATGAAGCAGAAAAGAAGAAGGCAAAAGAAACAGCCAGTACTTTACCCCAAAGTATTGCTAATCCATTTGAAAGTACTTTTCAACCTTTAGATACTTCAAATTGGATAAATACTGATGCTGTTAATGATTCTAATATGCTTGACTTAGAAGATACTGATGATCCAAACAAGATTATTCTAGAAGACACTGATGATGAATTGGATCAAGAAGGCATTTTCTCAGATTCTAATGAAGATCCTGATATAACTAATTTGGAAGATAATCTTGAAGTTTCACCAACTCCTACTCTCAGAATTCACAAAACTCATCCCGTTACCAACATAATTGGACCCTCAGCTTAAGGGGTGCTCACAAGGACTAAAGCTAAGAATATGTCTCAACAACATACTTCTTTGCTTAGTTTTATCTATAAGCAAAACAGGGTGAATCACAAGGATTAGAAGTTGTGTTTATTTGCTTGTTTTCTATCTCAGGAGGAACCCAAGAATATCAAACAAGCATTAGCCAAGGAAAGTTGGGTGGAAGCTATGCAAGAAGAACTCCTACAGTTTAAACTTCAAGAAGTTTGGGTATTATGTGATTTACCTGATGGAAAGAAACTTATTGGAACTAGATGGGTCTTCAGGGTAAAAAGAGATGAAAGAGGGAATGTTATCAAGAACAAGGCAAGGTTAGTAGCTCAAGGATATAGACAGGAAGAAGGAGTAGACTATGATGAAGTTTTTGCTCCTGTGGCAAGGCTTGAAGCCATCAGGCTATTTTTGGCTTTTGCATCCTATATGGGATTCCCTGTATATCAAATGGATGTTAAAAGTGCTTTTCTATATGGTAAAATCACAGAAAAAGTTTATGTCAAACAGCCTCCTGGTTTTGAAGACCCTGCACATCCAAACAAAGTCTACAAGGTAATCAAGGCTCTGTATGGCCTTCATCAAGCTCCAAGAGCATGGTATGAAAGACTTTCCAATTTTATACTACAACATGGTTATAGAAGAGGAGCTATTGACAAGACTTTGTTTATCAAGAGCGATAAGAAGGATATCATTCTTGTCCAAGTGTATGTAGATGATATTATTTTTGGTGCTACTAAGCAATCTATGGTGAAGGAATTTGAAGATCTTATGAAGAAAGAGTTTCAGATGACTTCAATGGGAGAATTAACATTCTTCTTGGGACTTCAAGTGCAATAGTCAAGCAGTGGAATATATATTAGTCAAGATAAGTATGTTGCAGATATATTCTTAAGAGATTCAATTTCACAACTGTTAAGCCTACATCTACACCAGTGGATACTAACAAACCTTTGGGAAAAGATGAAGATGGAGAAGATGTTGATGTCACACTATACAGGTCTATGATTGGATGTCTCATGTATTTAACTGCATCAAGACCTGATATAACTTTTGATGTAAGTTTATGTGCCAGACATCAAGTTAATCCAAAGGTATCTCACTTAAATGTTGTCAAACGGATTTTCAGGTATCTTAGGCAACAACCTAAGCTAGGCTTATGGTATCCTAGAGATTCACCTTTCCATCTCCAAGCTTTCTCAGACAGTGACTATGCTGGAGATAACTATGACAGAAGATCCACAACTGGAGGATGCCAGTACCTTGGAAGCAGATTAGTGTCATGGCAATGTAAGAAGCAAACAATTGCAGCAACTTCTTCCACTGAAGCAGAGTATGTAGCTACTGCAAGTTGTTGTGCACAAGTACTTTGGTTGCAGAATCAGCTTTTGGATTATGGATTCAATTTCAAGAATACTCCTATCAACATTGATAATGAGAGTACTATATGTATTGTCAAGAATCCAGTATATCATTCCAAGACCAAGCACATTCAGATTAGACATCACTTTATAAGAGATTGCTATGAACAAAGGCTTATCAATGTGGTTAAAGTTCATACTAATGATAATGTAGCAGATCTACTCACAAAGGGCCTTGATGTTTCAAGATTTACCTTTTTGGTTGTGAGTATTGGTATGATTAATATGTAAGCTATTTTTGAGGGGAGGCATTAGTAGTTATTAGTTAGTCATTATTTGAGGGGAGGCTACATGTATCATTCAAAAGAAACAAGTTTATTCATCATTCAACACTGAAATTACAAAGGATTCATACATCACCATTGTTGTTATCAAGATACAGACTCAGACATAGAAAAGACAAGATAAAAAAAACAAACAACTACCACAGACTACCACCAAGCTCCACATCCCTACTCCATAGGCCTTTTTCCCTTGCCCTCATAGTTATGCTTTCCTTTTTGAGCATTTTTTCTCTTGTCATCAAAAGAAGTCTGCTTTCTTGGGCAAGCCAAGCCAAGAACCTGTTTGGGAGGTCTCTCTTTCCTTGGAGCAGGCCACTTCATGTTCTGTATTGCTGATTCCAGGGCTTGAGTCAAAGCTTGTGGAAGCTCATTAGCCAAAGATGAACCAGGGATAACTTTCTTCTTTTTGGGCTTTTTGTTGGTAGTACTACCTGCATCAGTTATGGCAGAGTTGGCAGCACTTATTGATGAAGAAGAGTCTTGGAGTCCCATCCATTGTACATGAGGAGGAAAATAACCTAACCATCCTGGATCTTCAAACTCAGAATCAGAGTAGTAACTTATCTCTGAATCTGTGGTGCCATCTGAGTCTGAAGAGATGTTCACAATTGGAATGTGACTCATTGTGCTTACTAGTATCTGTGTTATGAGAGAGATATGGAGTTGTTGTTGGTGAAGTTGCTTTTATAAGCAAAGTAAAGGTAAAAGGGCATTTAATGAAGTATATCAATGTTCACTTACCATGGTAGCTTTGGGATTTAATATGGGGAGATAGTCATTAATCATGGTTGACTTTCAAAGATATTTTGGTCAAATGGTCAACATTCAAGATTTTTTTGTGGAAAAGTACTTTGGTCTACATACTGTGTGAGATTATAACAGAAGGTACTGCTCCATATTATATGGAACGTACTGCTTGGTGTTATTAAAGGGTTCGCTGACGTGTCAGATACTGGTCCAACGGTCAGATTTGCGGCTAACAACCTTTCGAAAGATATGGGGATATTTACTTCCAAAAATAACGGTAAAATCATTAATTAACCGTGATTTTTTGTAATCTTATCCTTATATAAAAACCTCATATCTTTTCTTTTTATTCACCTTGTTCACCTTTCTTGTTATATAAACTCATACCTACTTTGCATCGATCATCACTTTTCTCACTCTAACCCTAATCACCATGGCAAATCGACGCACCAACACCAAACACAACATGATAGCTGATGAGTGCTCAAACACTCATCGTTTTTGATATATTTAAACAGCCAAAACGCACAAAAACAATCAAAAAGATATCAAATTACTTAAAATATCCCAGGGATTGTGTTTTATGTGTTTTAAAAGCAAAATGTGCAAAAACAAAGGAAAAACGTACAAAGTTTGCAGTATTGGCAGTTTCAGTCCCCCAAGTTTCAAAACTTGTCAATTTTAGTCCCTATGCATTTATTTTTAAGGAAAAGTCAACCCAAGGTCTTAAAAGTCAAATAATCACAAAATATTATAATTGGGTTGCAAGTTTTCATAAATTACATGATTAGTCCCTAAAAATCCAAATATGGCAAAAGTAGTCCCTGGGATTTTTGAAATTTTGAAAAATGTGGAAAAGTGCAAAATTGGTCCTTGAATTATTGGCATTTGGAAACTTTGGTCTTCATGGTTACTTTGGGAGTATGGCAACTTCAGCCCTTGAAGTTTGGTAAAATTGCAAAATGGTCCTTGTGTTAACTTTACACCAACCGGACCCCATTTTATCCAAAACCAAACCCAAAACAAACCTTAGCCCACCCAAGCATTGATCTGATCCAGCTACACACCCCAGGCCCACCACTTAGCCCAAACCTTTAAAACCGTTTTAAATAACTCACCGGTCAAACCTTGCGTTGACCCGTCCTTTCTTCCCCAACAGACAAGCGCAAAACCAGGGCAACATTCCCCCCCCCCCCTCCTCACCTTTTCACCCACTTTACCCCCCACAATTAATAACCCTACCAAACATCTCCACCACCATTAATGCATCCCCAAATCCCTCACCAACACCACTAAACTTTACCCGTATAAATTTTGGCGCCAAAACCCAATCTATGGCTCAGATTGATTATAAAGCAATTCAATGGATGGGATTTGGTCAAGAAGTCATCACAAAGACTTTGGGAGTGTCAGTTTTCAAATGGAGGCCATGTGGAAGGCTTAGGGATTTATTTTTAGGTCGTTATATATAGAAAAGCTCATAGAAGCTCTTGGTGTGTAATTTTCTTAGTTTTATTGTAGTTTCAGTTTATTTTTAATGTAATGTAACTCTTTTTATCAATGCAAGTTCAGTTTGAAGTTTAATTTTCATTTTCACTTTTCAAAGTCTCATCTCAAATTACCAAATTCTAATTAAGGGAAGTAATGTGTGTTTAAGCTACTCAGAAGCTCTTACAAGCTCAGAAACAAGATATTACAAGTATCATAAGCTTGTGTGAACACTTTCAACTCAGTTTTCAATAAAAACTAAAAAAATAAGAAAAATAAAAATAAATAAAAAAAATTGTTGATTAAAGGTTGAAGAAAGCAAGGAGCACAGTAAATCAAGGATGGCTGTGGGTTAGGTACCTCAGGGGAGGGCATAGGATTGATTGGTTTGGTCCTTTGGTTCTTACTCAGTAGCTTGGAAGGCTTTGTAAGCTACAAACTCTTTCATCTTTACTCTTAAGTAACCTAGACTGTTTATTTAAGTTCATTGCATTTAAATATTAGTTTATAGATTAGTAGTGACCATTTGTTTGTGTTTTATATGTGTTTAAACTGAAATCTCTTCATTAACTGTTTTTAAAAGGGTGTTTGGTTGTTGTATGTTTGTGCCATGCTACTTGTGTAACTGCTTCATTCTTTGTTTCATAAAGTTGTCTGGGTGAAATTAGGCTCAGGGAAACATTCTATTAGTACTAAAACCTCACAAAAGTCAAAATCACAAGGTTATAATCACCACAGTTCACTGTGGTGATTTTTGGAGTCCAAATCCCACAAAACCTTTTTATAAGTTGATGATTTTACTCAAATCAGTTTTCATATAGTGTATCACAACTCATTTGATCACTAAATCTGTGTTTGAAGTTCACAAAAGTCAAAGAGTTTAGTTTTCTTTAAAAGTCAAATCTGTCTCAGTGGATTTTGACCAAACTTTGGAGGTCTGTAACTTTTTTAGTATAAGGTTTTAAGATCTGAAATTTTACAAGCTTAATCTTTGCCACTTTGTTGATTTTTAAGATTTATTTCAGATTTTATGGATTTTATTTAGTGGGTCCCACCAGGCCTTGAAGTAGGTTGCAGGGCAAGGGTCTGCCCTGTTCTCAGCAGACCACCCTCACACTACCACCTTTTGTGGTGGTTTGTGACCACTACAGTGACCCTAAGTCTTTGTTTTTGGTTCCACTCAACCCCCCTCCTACCAGGGAGTAAGGTTGAACCCTTTGTTTGACCCCTAGGACTGTGGACCCCACCTTACTTGGCTCCTTAACTCTGTCCCATAACTGCCTCAGAACACAATTAAGCAAAGTGCTTATTTTGGCTTTTTAGCTTATTGAGGCTTGTTTGTTGCTTGTTACTCGTTTATTATTGTTCATCTGACTCAGATAAACCAAAATTGTTCAGTGTGGACCCCACACCTCACCATTTGAGCTAAAAACACTCCACAGTCAACAAAAGTCAACTGTGGGTGTAATAAGCATTTCAATTGCTTATTCCTTGGGTTAAAACAAAAGTGTTTTTGTTAAAGTTAATTGTTTTTAGGTTATTATCAGTTTAGAAAAAGAAAAAATCCAAAAAACCAATTTTAAAAATAGTGATAGCTTCTATTTAATAGAAGTTATCAATTTATTTTTCTTTTTAATTTATTTCTAAGTAATATATCACTTTTATATTTTTAGAAATTATATTTTAGGTTAAAATAATTTTATAAATTTTTCCAGATTTTTATTTTGTCTTTTAGTGGTTTTTCTAATTAATTCTAGTTTAATTTAGTTTTAATTAATATTAATCAATTAAATAGTATAATTAGTTTTTAAATAGTATAACCTAGTTTTTATAATTTTTATAGCTTTTATTTTAGTTAAAACATTTTTATAAATTTTTCTAGAATTTTTACTGTTCATTTTCTATTTTTTTTATAATATAATTAGTTTAATTAGTAATTAATAAGTAATTAGAATAATAATTAATTAATTAGCTTAAAAATGCCTAGAATTAACTTTTAATAATTTTTTAGGATTCCTGTAATGGTTAATTAGATTTATAAAAAATTTCTTAGTTTTCTAAGTCTTTTTAGTATTTTTAATAATTCTAATCAATTTAATTAGTATTAAATAGATAATTAGTAATTTATTAATATTAAATAATTAAATAGTGTAAAAATAATTTTTAATTTTCTTAAAATTTTCTTTAATTAATAGGATTGTAAATATACCAATTTTACACTTTTAACCCTCCCAGTCCTCCAGTTGTACTTTTTGTTTTATTCGTCCGAATACGTTTTTTAATTAAAACGTCCGTTTTTTAGGTTTAGCTCAAATCTTCGTACTCCAAATTCCCGTAATCATTCACATAGCTTTCCTAAGCTATATTTGTTAATAATTTCCAAATAATTTTCACAACAACCCCTTTTCTGTGAATAACACCCGATTACGAACACACTATAGTTACATTTCACACCTCAACGGGATTTAACGACCCGGTGATACATTATATTACCCGGAGCATTGATCTAGGCTATTTGACTTAGTTGACCATTCTCTGGTCAATTTAGGTTGACGGTTTAACATCAATCAATTTATGGCGCCGCTGCCGGGGAGGTGTGCGCGTTTCTGTAGCGTTTTTCGAGATTAGTGTTATCTCCCCTCACTCATTGTACAAATACCACCACTTGTGAATATTTTCAAAATCAAAACACATAAAAAAATGTCATTGACACTTTTCCTAAAGTGTTAAAACACCAAAAAAAAAAGTAAAAAAAACCAACAAAACATATCGTAACGCTTTCTGATTCGGTTTTCTTTTAAGGTAATTCTTGAAGAGAAACGAATCTGGATTACGGGACGATAACAAAAATATTGTCCAAAAAGTTTTTATCCCTAGTGCATGCGCACTCGTTCTTCAAGGTCCACTAGCCCATTACGTGAGCTAGTTCAGAGGCCTCGAAGACCTCGTAGACGTTCTGCACCAACAATCGGGTCTGAGATCCGTACTGTTCCACCTCCAGCTGTCATCATGGCAGCTGAACCCACTATGAACGAGCTTCTCCAAGCACCCGTCGAGGGTTACGGAGATGCTATCATTGTTCCAACAATCATGGCCGATAATTTTGAGCTTAAAACAGGATTAATAAATCTGGCCACATCACGTCAATTCTACGGTTATGAGAGGGACGATCCTCAAGATCACATTCGATGGTACAATAAAATCACTTACACCGTCAAATGCAAAGATGTCCCCTCTGATGCAATCAAACTTCTTCTCTTCCCATTCTCCCTGGAGGGACAAGCCCGGATTTGGCTTGAAAAACAACCTCCACGATCTATTGAGACTTGGGAAGATCTTGTGAAAAAGTTCGTGAATGAATTCTTTCCTCCTTCCAAAACCACGAGTCTCAAGAATGAGATCATGAAATTCACTCAAAAATTTGATGAATCCTTTAGTGAGGCATGGGATCGATACAAGGAATTGCTCCGAAAATGTCCTCACCACGGTTTCTCTGATCTCATGACACTTGATACTTTCTACAATGGTGTAAGCCAATCTGATCAAGACTCTCTAAATGCCTCCGCTGGAGGTAACTTCTTGAATCGCACCACAAAGGAAGCTTTAGAAATCATTGAGAATAAATCTAAGGTCCGCATTCCCCGAAGCAGATCGGTTGTTTCCCAAAGGGATGTTGTTCCTTCTTCCTCATCGCCCGTGGCTCAGTCTAGCACCGATGCTAGACTTGACAAACTCACGGAAGCTGTCCATGCATTTGTTCTCGCCCAAAGCAAGAAAGATTCTTCTCCTTCTCCACAAGCTGAAATCAAAAAGATAGAAGTTTGTGTCACTTGTGGTGGTCCACATTCATATTATAATTGCCCTGCCACCGAAGGCAATCCATTCGAAGTAAATGCAATAGCCGGCAATTCCAACCAAGGAGGTAACCAATACCGTCCTCAAGTGGAACCAAATTACCGGGCTAGCAATCAGGGTGGACCACCCGGTTTTCCTCAAAATCCAAATAGGTTTAATCCTAATCCACCAAGGGGGCCTAATTTGCAAAATCAAAATCCTGCCCCCGTCAATCAGTACCCACCCCAAAGGGGTAATCAAGGGTATTCAGCTCCAAATTATCAAGATCCCCTCCCAAACGAGCTCAATAACTACATCAAAGTTAATGAGACCAAAATGAGGGCAATGCAAAATCAAATCTCAAATTTGAAGAATGATTTCCAATCATCAATAGCCAAACAAGGTCAAGAGCTGAAGAGTGAGTTGATGCAAACAAACAACAAAATTGATCAAAATCAAGGTAAGATTGAAAATATGCTTGCCAGTCTTATGAATCATCTCACTCCACCCTCTACATCTGGAGGTCTCCCGGCTAATACAATTGTTAACCCCAAGGGTGAACTCAAAGCTATTACTACACGAAGTGGTAAAGCTTATGAAGAGCCGCCAGTTCCTCCTATTTCTCCTCTTCCTCCTATGCCTCCTCCTCTTTATTCTGAGGAAGTTGAAATTGAGCCTGAGGCAACCACGGACAAGGTGCAAATTACTAGCCCACGAAGTACCGCACACGTCCACCCTCAGGTTGTTCCAGAAATTGTACCAAAATCTGGACTTGTACCAAAACCGGGAGTTGTATTTGAACCATCAACAACTCCTGGAGAGAACCCTAAATCCAAACCTTCACTACCATACCCGTCAAGACTTAATGAGCAAAAGCTCCGCGAAAAGGCTAGTTACCAAATGGATAAGTTTTATCAAATCTTTCAAGATTTGCACTTTGACGTTAGCCTTGCGGATGCTATCATCCTGATGCCCAAATTTGCATCGATGATCAAGAACTTGTTAAGCAACAAGGAAAAATTGTACGAAATGGCAAAGACTCCATTGAACGAAAACTGCTCTGCGGTTATCTTAAAAAAGCTTCCTAAGAAGCTTGGAGACCCTGGGAGATTTCTCATTCCATGTGTTTTCCCTGGGATGGTTGAGTGCTTCGCCTTAGCTGATCTTGGCGCTAGCATCAACCTGATGCCTTACTCAGTGTGGGAGAAACTCTCTCTTCCTCAACTTACTCCTACGTGCATGACTCTCGAGCTTGCCGACCGTTCAATCTCTCATCCTCTCGGCATTGCCGAAGATGTATTCGTGAAAGTAGGAAAGTTCCATTTCCCCGCTGACTTCGTTGTTGTTAAGTTCGATGCTGACCCACGAGTTCCTCTCATTCTTGGGAGAGGATTCTTAAGGACGGGTCGTGCGTTAATTGATGTGCACGAAGAGGAAATAACTCTTCGTGTTGGTAATGAAGCTGTAACCTTTAACCTCGATCAAACTTCGAGGTACTCCTCTAACTATGACGCCGAAACGGTTAACCGAATTGATGTCATTGATGTCGCGTCTGAGGAGTACGCTCAAGAGGTTTTAGGTTTTGTCGATGATTCTCCGAGTGAAAACTTCACTCCATCTTCTCACCCCATTATTGCCAATTCTTCTCCTTCCCTCACTCCGTTTGAGGGAAGTGGCTTCATCTTAGAAAAAATTGAGGCATATCTAAACAGTGATTCGACTCCCGATGGAATCGATAACCAAGAGATTGACCTCGAGGGGGATATTCTCACTCTTGAAAAGTTATTAAACGAAGATCCCTCTCATCTTCCTGTTCTACCACAAACACTTCATAAGGAGGAAGTAAAAAATGTTGAGAAAACTGATGACTTTCCCGCGGTTGAACTTAAGAACTTGCCGCCTCATCTTGAATATGCATTTCTGGAGGGTGATGATAAATTGCCCGTCATTATTGCTAAAGACTTAAGTGTTGAGGAAAAGGCTGCTCTTATACAGGTTTTGAAGTCTCATAAACGAGCAATTGCTTGGCGTCTCTCCGATATCAAGGGCATCGACCCTGAGTTCTGTACTCACACGATATTAATGGAAGACGACTTCAAACATGCAGTCCAACAGCAAAGAAGGGTGAGTCCAAAAATTCACGAGGTTATCAAACAAGAGGTTTTAAAACTTCTTGATGCCGGATTGATTTACCCTATCTCGGACAGTCCTTGGGTCAGCCCAATCCATTGTGTTCCAAAAAAGGGTGGCATTACTGTCGTCACAAATGAGGAGAATGAGTTAATTCCAACTCGTTTGGTTACGGGGTGGCGCGTTTGCATTGATTATCGTAAATTGAATGACGCCACCCGTAAGGATCATTTTCCTCTGCCCTTTATAGATTAGATGCTCGAGAGATTAGCGGGGAATGAGTACTATTGCTTCCTCGATGGTTTCTCGGGTTACTTTCAGATTCCCATTGACCCGCAAGACCAAGAAAAGACCACTTTTACGTGCCCCTATGGAACCTTCGCATATAAACATATGCCATTTGGCCTATGTAATGCTCCGGGCACGTTTCAAAGATGTATGATGGCCATTTTTTTCGACATGATCGGGAAAAGTATGGAGGTCTTTATGGACGATTTCTCGGTCATTGGGGATTCGTTTAAAACATGTCTCTCCCATTTAGACAGCATGCTAAAACGTTGTGAAGACACAAAGTTATGTCTAAATTGGGAGAAAAGTCACTTTATGGTCAAAGAGGGCATTGTCCTCGGCCATAAAATTTCAAAAAATGGGATGGAGGTTGACCGTGCCAAAGTGGACGTCATTGCAAAATTGCCTCCTCCCACGACTGTGAAAGGTGTTAGGAGCTTTTTGGGTCACGCCGGTTTTTACCGTAGGTTTATTCAAGATTTCTCTAAAATCGCCCGGCCTATGACCCATCTCCTCGAGAAGGATGCTCCTTTTATCTTCTCCACTGAGTGCATCGAAGCCTTTGAAACATTAAAGAAAAGGCTTACCGAGGCACCGATTCTTGTTGCCCCCGATTGGGACTTGCCCTTCGAGCTCATGTGTGATGCTAGTGATTATGCTATAGGGGCAGTCTTGGGGCAACGCAAAACAAAACATTTTCAGCCTATACACTATGCCAGCAAGACTATGACCGAGGCACAAAGTCATTACACCACCACTGAAAAAGAATTATTAGCTGTGGTGTATGCTTTTGAAAAATTCCGGCCATACCTAATTCTGACTAAAAGCATAGTGTATACGGATCATTCGGCTTTGAAGTATCTATTTGCAAAACAGGTTGCAAAGCCAAGACTCCTCCGATGGGTTCTCCTCCTTCAGGAATTTGATATCATTATTCGTGATAAAAAAGGAGCTGAGAACCTAGCTGCTGATCATCTCTCCCGTCTTGAAAACCCTCACCAAAATGATTTCGAGAAAAAGGAAATAAATGAAACATTTCCTCTCGAAACCCTCAATGCGGTTTCATTTCGTGGAGACTCGATTACCCCATGGTTTGCCGACTTTGCAAACTATCTTGCGGGTAACTTCATTGTGAAAGGGATGTCGTCCCAACAAAAAAATAAATTTTTCAAAGACGTAAAACATTACTTTTGGGACGACCCTTACTTGTTCAAGATATGCGCAGATCAAGTCATCCGGCGGTGTGTGTATGGTCAGGAAGCCGCTGAAATTTTAAAGGCTTGCCATGCTGGTCCCACGGGGGGCCACCACAATCCCAACTACACCGCCAAGAAGGTGTTTGATTCCGGCTTTTATTGGCCCTCGATCTACAAGGATGCCCAAGAATTGGTCAAGTCCTGTGACGCTTGTCAGCGCCACGGGAATATTTCACAAAGAAATGAAATGCCTCAGAATGCAATTCAAGTTTGTGAAATCTTTGATATCTGGGGCATCGACTTTATGGGGCCATTTCCATCTTCTCACGGCAACAAATACATACTCGTGGCAGTTGACTACTTGTCAAAATGGGTTGAAGCAAAAGCCTTACCCACAAATGATGCCCGAGTAGTTGTGAATTTTTTAAAAGCTCTCTTTGCCCGATTCGGAACTCCACGTGCTATTATTAGTAATCGTGGTACGCACTTCTGTAATGACAAATTTGACAAAGTCATGCAAAAATACGGTGTGACTCACCGTCTTTCCACTGCGTACCACCCTCAAACAAGTGGACAAGTCGAAGTGTCCAATCGGGGCATTAAAAGAATATTGGAGAGAACTGTAGGTGAGAATCGTGCATCATGGTCGGACAAATTAGATGATGCACTTTGGGCTTTCCGTACGGCTTACAAAACACCCATTGGGTGTACGCCTTATAAACTTGTGTACGGGAAAGCGTGCCATCTTCCGATCGAGCTTGAGCATAAAGGCTATTTGGCCCTCAAGCATGCCAATTTCGACCTCAGAACGGCGGGTGATCACAGAAAAGTTCAACTCAATGAATTAAATGAACTTCGTGATCAAGCTTACGAGAACTCTTTGATCTATAAACAAAAGATAAAGAAGATTCATGACTCAAAAATCAAAAACCGCGTTTTTAACGTTGGTGATCGAGTCCTTCTTTTCAACTCTAGACTCAAGATCTTCTCGGGAAAGCTCAAAACCCGATGGACTGGTCCATTCACTATCACAAAAGTTTATCCTTATGGTACCGTCGAATTATCTCAAAATGACGGTCCTAACTTCAAAGTGAACGGACATCGGTTAAAACACTACTTTGGAGAGGACGTACCATCCATGGTCGTCCCGGATCTCCAAACTTTCCCCAAGGACAATTGAATTCGGGGATAGAGTCAAGCTAGCGACTCAATGACCAAAAACTAGCAACAATACGGGTTTTCACCCGTATCTCTGATTCTTTCTATTTTCTACCACCGAGTGTGGGGGAATGGCCAACCCCCCGCTGTTTGAAAAAAATGTATATATATATATATAAGTCTCAAAAAAAAAAAAAAAAAAAAAAAAAAAAAAAGTTGTATATATAGAAATAAAGTGAAAATTGGTATTTCCGCAGTTAGATTCGAATCTTGGCTTTTTACGTTCATAGCTTCGGCATAATAGCCGGGACTTTGAATATTGAGGACAATATTCATTACTAAGTGTGGGGGGGGGGGGGGGGGGGGGGGGAATTCTAACGAATTTTAACAAAAATCTTTCAAGTACCCCCGTTTTTGGCCAAAATTTTCAAAAATTTTTCACTTTATTTCAAAAATTTTTGTGGTAATCAGTCCGCCTTGTCTAAGCGACAAAAGGGATTGGCTAGTCCAGGAGCAAACGGCTCTTGGTAAAGACAACTCAAATCCATTGACGGCTGGCAATTTGCCCAAAATTGTATGGTTCATCAACTCCCCGAAAACAAATGAGTTGGCTAGCCCGCAAGATTATGGCTTGTGGTAAAGGCCGTGGAAAATCCATAATTGGTAATCAGCTCACCAAGATGTTGACTAGGTCCATCAAGATGCTGGCTAGTCCAGGAGCAAACGGCTCTTGGTAAAGACTTAACAAATCCGTTGAAAGCTGGTGGTTTGCTCAAAATCACACGGTTATCAGGTGTGCCACAGTTCTTACACCTGGCTACTCCAGAAGTGATGGCTTTTGGTAAAGATTTTAAAATCCATCAAGTTTTCTAAAAAGATTGCTAGGGACTAGCAATAGTTCAGTGTGGGGGATTGATGAGTGCTCAAACACTCATCGTTTTTGATATATTTAAACTGCCAAAACGCACAAAAACAATCAAAAAGATATCAAATTACTTAAAATATCCCAGGGATTGTGTTTTATGTGTTTTAAAAGCAAAATGTGCAAAAACAAAGGAAAAACGTACAAAGTTTGCAGTATTGGCAGTTTCAGTCCCCCAAGTTTCAAAACTTGTCAATTTTAGTCCCTATGCATTTATTTTTAAGGAAAAGTCAACCCAAGGTCTTAAAAGTCAAATAATCACAAAATATTATAATTGGGTTGCAAGTTTTCATAAATTACATGATTAGTTCCTAAAAATCCAAATATGGCAAAAGTAGTCCCTGGGATTTTTGAAATTTTGAAAAATGTGGAAAAGTGCAAAATTGGTCCTTGAATTATTGGCATTTGGAAACTTTGGTCTTCATGGTTACTTTGGGAGTATGGCAACTTCAGCCCTTGAAGTTTGGTAAAATTGCAAAATGGTCCTTGTGTTAACTTTACACCAACCGGACCCCATTTTATCCAAAACCAAACCCAAAACAAACCTTAGCCCACCCAATCATTGATCTGATCCAGCTACACACCCCAGGCCCACCACTTAGCCCAAACCTTTAAAACCGTTTTAAATAACTCACCGGTCAAACCTTGCGTTGACCCGTCCTTTCTTCCCCAACAGACAAGCGCAAAACCAGGGCAACATTCCCCCCCCCCTCCTCACCTTTTCACCCACTTTACCCCCCACAATTAATAACCCTACCAAACATCTCCACCACCATTAATGCATCCCCAAATCCCTCACCAACACCACTAAACTTTACCCGTATAAATTTTGGCGCCAAAACCCAATCTATGGCTCAGATTGATTATAAAGCAATTCAATGGATGGGATTTGGTCAAGAAGTCATCACAAAGACTTTGGGAGTGTCAGTTTTCAAATGGAGGCCATGTGGAAGGCTTAGGGATTTATTTTTAG
The DNA here is from genome assembly GCA_030686995.1 of Artemisia argyi. Lineage (NCBI taxonomy): Eukaryota > Viridiplantae > Streptophyta > Magnoliopsida > Asterales > Asteraceae > Artemisia > Artemisia argyi. Next base: position 253,996,023 of record CM060708.1, read on the forward strand.
GTCGTTATATATAGAAAAGCTCATAGAAGCTCTTGGTGTGTAATTTTCTTAGTTTTATTGTAGTTTCAGTTTATTTTTAATGTAATGTAACTCTTTTTATCAATGCAAGTTCAGTTTGAAGTTTAATTTTCATTTTCACTTTTCAAAGTCTCATCTCAAATTACCAAATTCTAATTAAGGGAAGTAATGTGTGTTTAAGCTACTCAGAAGCTCTTACAAGCTCAGAAACAAGATATTACAAGTATCATAAGCTTGTGTGAACACTTTCAACTCAGTTTTCAATAAAAACTAAAAAAATAAGAAAAATAAAAATAAATAAAAAAAATTGTTGATTAAAGGTTGAAGAAAGCAAGGAGCACAGTAAATCAAGGATGGCTGTGGGTTAGGTACCTCAGGGGAGGGCATAGGATTGATTGGTTTGGTCCTTTGGTTCTTACTCAGTAGCTTGGAAGGCTTTGTAAGCTACAAACTCTTTCATCTTTACTCTTAAGTAACCTAGACTGTTTATTTAAGTTCATTGCATTTAAATATTAGTTTATAGATTAGTAGTGACCATTTGTTTGTGTTTTATATGTGTTTAAACTGAAATCTCTTCATTAACTGTTTTTAAAAGGGTGTTTGGTTGTTGTATGTTTGTGCCATGCTACTTGTGTAACTGCTTCATTCTTTGTTTCATAAAGTTGTCTAGGTGAAATTAGGCTCAGGGAAACATTCTATTAGTACTAAAACCTCACAAAAGTCAAAATCACAAGGTTATAATCACCACAGTTCACTGTGGTGATTTTTGGAGTCCAAATCCCACAAAACCTTTTTATAAGTTGATGATTTTACTCAAATCAGTTTTCATATAGTGTATCACAACTCATTTGATCACTAAATCTGTGTTTGAAGTTCACAAAAGTCAAAGAGTTTAGTTTTCTTTAAAAGTCAAATCTGTCTCAGTAGATTTTGACCAAACTTTGGAGGTCTGTAACTTTTTTAGTATAAGGTTTTAAGATCTGAAATTTTACAAGCTTAATCTTTGCCACTTTGTTGATTTTTAAGATTTATTTCAGATTTTATGGATTTTATTTAGTGGGTCCCACCAGGCCTTGAAGTAGGTTGCAGGGCAAGGGTCTGCCCTGTTCTCAGCAGACCACCCTCACACCACCACCTTTTGTGGTAGTTTGTGACCACTACAGTGACCCTAAGTCTTTGTTTTTGGTTCCACTCAACCCCCCTCCTACCAGGGAGTAAGGTTGAACCCTTTGTTTGACCCCTAGGACTGTGGACCCCACCTTACTTGGCTCCTTAACTCTGTCCCATAACTGCCTCAGAACACAATTAAGCAAAGTGCTTATTTTGGCTTTTTAGCTTATTGAGGCTTGTTTGTTGCTTGTTACTTGTTTATTATTGTTCATCTGACTCAGATAAACCAAAATTGTTCAGTGTGGACCCCACACCTCACCATTTGAGCTAAAAACACTCCACAGTCAACAAAAGTCAACTGTGGGTGTAATAAGCATTTCAATTGCTTATTCCTTGGGTTAAAACAAAAGTGTTTTTGTTAAAGTTAATTGTTTTTAGGTTATTATCAGTTTAGAAAAAGAAAAAATCCAAAAAACCAATTTTAAAAATAGTGATAGCTTCTATTTAATAGGAGTTATCAATTTATTTTTCTTTTTAATTTATTTCTAAGTAATATATCACTTTTATATTTTTAGAAATTATATTTTAGGTTAAAATAATTTTATAAATTTTTCCAGATTTTTATTTTGTCTTTTAGTGGTTTTTCTAATTAATTCTAGTTTAATTTAGTTTTAATTAATATTAATCAATTAAATAGTATAATTAGTTTTTAAATAGTATAACCTAGTTTTTATAATTTTTATAGCTTTTATTTTAGTTAAAACATTTTTATAAATTTTTCTAGAATTTTTACTGTTCATTTTCTATTTTTTTTATAATATAATTAGTTTAATTAGTAATTAATAAGTAATTAGAATAATAATTAATTAATTAGCTTAAAAATGCCTAGAATTAACTTTTAATAATTTTTTAGGATTCCTGTAATGGTTAATTAGATTTATAAAAATTTTCTTAGTTTTCTAAGTCTTTTTAGTATTTTTAATAATTCTAATCAATTTAATTAGTATTAAATAGATAATTAGTAATTTATTAATATTAAATAATTAAATAGTGTAAAAATAATTTTTAATTTTCTTAAAATTTTCTTTAATTAATAGGATTGTAAATATACCAATTTTACACTTTTAACCCTCCCAGTCCTCCAGTTGTACTTTTTGTTTTATTCGTCCGAATACGTTTTTTAATTAAAACGTCCGTTTTTTAGGTTTAGCTCAAATCTTCGTACTCCAAATTCCCGTAATCATTCACATAGCTTTCCTAAGCTATATTTGTTAATAATTTCCAAATAATTTTCACAACAACCCCTTTTCTGTGAATAACACCCGATTACGAACACACTATAGTTACATTTCACACCTCAACGGGATTTAACGACCCGGTGATACATTATATTACCCGGAGCATTGATCTAGGCTATTTGACTTAGTTGACCATTCTCTGGTCAATTTAGGTTGACGGTTTAACATCAATCAATTTATGGCGCCGCTGCCGGGGAGGTGTGCGCGTTTCTGTAGCGTTTTTCGAGATTAGTGTTATCTCCCCTCACTCATTGTACAAATACCACCACTTGTGAATATTTTCAAAATCAAAACACATAAAAAAATGTCATTGACACTTTTCCTAAAGTGTTAAAACACCAAAAAAAAAAAGTAAAAAAAACCAACAAAACATATCGTAACGCTTTCTGATTCGGTTTTCTTTTAAGGTAATTCTTGAAGAGAAACGAATCTGGATTACGGGACGATAACAAAAATATTGTCCAAAAAGTTTTTATCCCTAGTGCATGCGCACTCGTTCTTCAAGGTCCACTAGCCCATTACGTGAGCTAGTTCAGAGGCCTCGAAGACCTCGTAGACGTTCTGCACCAACAATCGGGTCTGAGATCCGTACTGTTCCACCTCCAGCTGTCATCATGGCAGCTGAACCCACTATGAACGAGCTTCTCCAAGCACCCGTCGAGGGTTACGGAGATGCTATCGTTGTTCCAACAATCATGGCCGATAATTTTGAGCTTAAAACAGGATTAATAAATCTGGCCACATCACGTCAATTCTACGGTTATGAGAGGGACGATCCTCAAGATCACATTCGATGGTACAATAAAATCACTTACACCGTCAAATGCAAAGATGTCCCCTCTGATGCAATCAAACTTCTTCTCTTCCCATTCTCCCTGGAGGGACAAGCCCGGATTTGGCTTGAAAAACAACCTCCACGATCTATTGAGACTTGGGAAGATCTTGTGAAAAAGTTCGTGAATGAATTCTTTCCTCCTTCCAAAACCACGAGTCTCAAGAATGAGATCATGAAATTCACTCAAAAATTTGATGAATCCTTTAGTGAGGCATGGGATCGATACAAGGAATTGCTCTGAAAATGTCCTCACCACGGTTTCTCTGATCTCATGACACTTGATACTTTCTACAATGGTGTAAGCCAATCTGATCAAGACTCTCTAAATGCCTCCGCTGGAGGTAACTTCTTGAATCGCACCACAAAGGAAGCTTTAGAAATCATTGAGAATAAATCTAAGGTCCGCATTCCCCGAAGCAGATCGGTTGTTTCCCAAAGGGATGTTGTTCCTTCTTCCTCATCGCCCGTGGCTCAGTCTAGCACCGATGCTAGACTTGACAAACTCACGGAAGCTGTCCATGCATTTGTTCTCGCCCAAAGCAAGAAAGATTCTTCTCCTTCTCCACAAGCTGAAATCAAAAAGATAGAAGTTTGTGTCACTTGTGGTGGTCCACATTCATATTATAATTGCCCTGCCACCGAAGGCAATCCATTCGAAGTAAATGCAATAGCCGGCAATTCCAACCAAGGAGGTAACCAATACCGTCCTCAAGTGGAACCAAATTACCGGGCTAGCAATCAGGGTGGACCACCCGGTTTTCCTCAAAATCCAAATAGGTTTAATCCTAATCCACCAAGGGGGCCTAATTTGCAAAATCAAAATCCTGCCCCCGTCAATCAGTACCCACCCCAAAGGGGTAATCAAGGGTATTCAGCTCCAAATTATCAAGATCCCCTCCCAAACGAGCTCAATAACTACATCAAAGTTAATGAGACCAAAATGAGGGCAATGCAAAATCAAATCTCAAATTTGAAGAATGATTTCCAATCATCAATAGCCAAACAAGGTCAAGAGCTGAAGAGTGAGTTGATGCAAACAAACAACAAAATTGATCAAAATCAAGGTAAGATTGAAAATATGCTTGCCAGTCTTATGAATCATCTCACTCCACCCTCTACATCTGGAGGTCTCCCGGCTAATACAATTGTTAACCCCAAGGGTGAACTCAAAGCTATTACTACACGAAGTGGTAAAGCTTATGAAGAGCCGCCAGTTCCTCCTATTTCTCCTCTTCCTCCTATGCCTCCTCCTCTTTATTCTGAGGAAGTTGAAATTGAGCCTGAGGCAACCACGGACAAGGTGCAAATTACTAGCCCACGAAGTACCGCACACGTCCACCCTCAGGTTGTTCCAGAAATTGTACCAAAATCTGGACTTGTACCAAAACCGGGAGTTGTATTTGAACCATCAACAACTCCTGGAGAGAACCCTAAATCCAAACCTTCACTACCATACCCGTCAAGACTTAATGAGCAAAAGCTCCGCGAAAAGGCTAGTTACCAAATGGATAAGTTTTATCAAATCTTTCAAGATTTGCACTTTGACGTTAGCCTTGCGGATGCTATCATCCTGATGCCCAAATTTGCATCGATGATCAAGAACTTGTTAAGCAACAAGGAAAAATTGTACGAAATGGCAAAGACTCCATTGAACGAAAACTGCTCTGCGGTTATCTTAAAAAAGCTTCCTAAGAAGCTTGGAGACCCTGGGAGATTTCTCATTCCATGTGTTTTCCCTGGGATGGTTGAGTGCTTCGCCTTAGCTGATCTTGGCGCTAGCATCAACCTGATGCCTTACTCAGTGTGGGAGAAACTCTCTCTTCCTCAACTTACTCCTACGTGCATGACTCTCGAGCTTGCCGACCGTTCAATCTCTCATCCTCTCGGCATTGCCGAAGATGTATTCGTGAAAGTAGGAAAGTTCCATTTCCCCGCTGACTTCGTTGTTGTTAAGTTCGATGCTGACCCACGAGTTCCTCTCATTCTTGGGAGAGGATTCTTAAGGACGGGTCGTGCGTTAATTGATGTGCACGAAGAGGAAATAACTCTTCGTGTTGGTAATGAAGCTGTAACCTTTAACCTCGATCAAACTTCGAGGTACTCCTCTAACTATGACGCCGAAACGGTTAACCGAATTGATGTCATTGATGTCGCGTCTGAGGAGTACGCTCAAGAGGTTTTAGGTTTTGTCGATGATTCTCCGAGTGAAAACTTCACTCCATCTTCTCACCCCATTATTGCCAATTCTTCTCCTTCCCTCACTCCGTTTGAGGGAAGTGGCTTCATCTTAGAAAAAATTGAGGCATATCTAAACAGTGATTCGACTCCCGATGGAATCGATAACCAAGAGATTGACCTCGAGGGGGATATTCTCACTCTTGAAAAGTTATTAAACGAAGATCCCTCTAATCTTCCTGTTCTACCACAAACAGTTCATAAGGAGGAAGTAAAAAATGTTGAGAAAACTGATGACTTTCCCGCGGTTGAACTTAAGAACTTGCCGCCTCATCTTGAATATGCATTTCTGGAGGGTGATGATAAATTGCCCGTCATTATTGCTAAAGACTTAAGTGTTGAGGAAAAGGCTGCTCTTATACAGGTTTTGAAGTCTCATAAACGAGCAATTGCTTGGCGTCTCTCCGATATCAAGGGCATCGACCCTGAGTTCTGTACTCACACAATATTAATGGAAGACGACTTCAAACATGCAGTCCAACAGCAAAGAAGGGTGAGTCCAAAAATTCACGAGGTTATCAAACAAGAGGTTTTAAAACTTCTTGATGCCGGATTGATTTACCCTATCTCAGACAGTCCTTGGGTCAGCCCAATCCATTGTGTTCCAAAAAAGGGTGGCATTACTGTCGTCACAAATGAGGAGAATGAGTTAATTCCAACTCGTTTGGTTACGGGGTGGCGCGTTTGCATTGATTATCGTAAATTGAATGACGCCACCCGTAAGGATCATTTTCCTCTGCCCTTTATAGATTAGATGCTCGAGAGATTAGCGGGGAATGAGTACTATTGCTTCCTCGATGGTTTCTCGGGTTACTTTCAGATTCCCATTGACCCGCAAGACCAAGAAAAGACCACTTTTACGTGCCCCTATGGAACCTTCGCATATAAACATATGCCATTTGGCCTATGTAATGCTCCGGGCACGTTTCAAAGATGTATGATGGCCATTTTTTTCGACATGATCGGGAAAAGTATGGAGGTCTTTATGGACGATTTCTCGGTCATTGGGGATTCGTTTAAAACATGTCTCTCCCATTTAGACAGCATGCTAAAACGTTGTGAAGACACAAAGTTATGTCTAAATTGGGAGAAAAGTCACTTTATGGTCAAAGAGGGCATTGTCCTCGGCCATAAAATTTCAAAAAATGGGATGGAGGTTGACCGTGCCAAAGTGGACGTCATTGCAAAATTGCCTCCTCCCACGACTGTGAAAGGTGTTAGGAGCTTTTTGGGTCACGCCGGTTTTTACCGTAGGTTTATTCAAGATTTCTCTAAAATCGCCCGGCCTATGACCCATCTCCTCGAGAAGGATGCTCCTTTTATCTTCTCCACTGAGTGCATCGAAGCCTTTGAAACATTAAAGAAAAGGCTTACCGAGGCACCGATTCTTGTTGCCCCCGATTGGGACTTGCCCTTCGAGCTCATGTGTGATGCTAGTGATTATGCTATAGGGGCAGTCTTGGGGCAACGCAAAACAAAACATTTTCAGCCTATACACTATGCCAGCAAGACTATGACCGAGGCACAAAGTCATTACACCACCACTGAAAAAGAATTATTAGCTGTGGTGTATGCTTTTGAAAAATTCCGGCCATACCTAATTCTGACTAAAAGCATAGTGTATACGGATCATTCGGCTTTGAAGTATCTATTTGCAAAACAGGTTGCAAAGCCAAGACTCCTCCGATGGGTTCTCCTCCTTCAGGAATTTGATATCATTATTCGTGATAAAAAAGGAGCTGAGAACCTAGCTGCTGATCATCTCTCCCGTCTTGAAAACCCTCACCAAAATGATTTCGAGAAAAAGGAAATAAATGAAACATTTCCTCTCGAAACCCTCAATGCGGTTTCATTTCGTGGAGACTCGATTACCCCATGGTTTGCCGACTTTGCAAACTATCTTGCGGGTAACTTCATTGTGAAAGGGATGTCGTCCCAACAAAAAAATAAATTTTTCAAAGACGTAAAACATTACTTTTGGGACGACCCTTACTTGTTCAAGATATGCGCAGATCAAGTCATCCGGCGGTGTGTGTATGGTCAGGAAGCCGCTGAAATTTTAAAGGCTTGCCATGCTGGTCCCACGGGGGGCCACCACAATCCCAACTACACCGCCAAGAAGGTGTTTGATTCCGGCTTTTATTGGCCCTCGATCTACAAGGATGCCCAAGAATTGGTCAAGTCCTGTGACGCTTGTCAGCGCCACGGGAATATTTCACAAAGAAATGAAATGCCTCAGAATGCAATTCAAGTTTGTGAAATCTTTGATATCTGGGGCATCGACTTTATGGGGCCATTTCCATCTTCTCACGGCAACAAATACATACTCGTGGCAGTTGACTACTTGTCAAAATGGGTTGAAGCAAAAGCCTTACCCACAAATGATGCCCGAGTAGTTGTGAATTTTTTAAAAGCTCTCTTTGCCCGATTCGGAACTCCACGTGCTATTATTAGTAATCGTGGTACGCACTTCTGTAATGACAAATTTGACAAAGTCATGCAAAAATACGGTGTGACTCACCGTCTTTCCACTGCGTACCACCCTCAAACAAGTGGACAAGTCGAAGTGTCCAATCGGGGCATTAAAAGAATATTGGAGAGAACTGTAGGTGAGAATCGTGCATCATGGTCGGACAAATTAGATGATGCACTTTGGGCTTTCCGTACGGCTTACAAAACACCCATTGGGTGTACGCCTTATAAACTTGTGTACGGGAAAGCGTGCCATCTTCCGATCGAGCTTGAGCATAAAGGCTATTTGGCCCTCAAGCATGCCAATTTCGACCTCAGAACGGCGGGTGATCACAGAAAAGTTCAACTCAATGAATTAAATGAACTTCGTGATCAAGCTTACGAGAACTCTTTGATCTATAAACAAAAGATAAAGAAGATTCATGACTCAAAAATCAAAAACCGCGTTTTTAACGTTGGTGATCGAGTCCTTCTTTTCAACTCTAGACTCAAGATCTTCTCGGGAAAGCTCAAAACCCGATGGACTGGTCCATTCACTATCACAAAAGTTTATCCTTATGGTACCGTCGAATTATCTCAAAATGACGGTCCTAACTTCAAAGTGAACGGACATCGGTTAAAACACTACTTTGGAGAGGACGTACCATCCATGGTCGTCCCGGATCTCCAAACTTTCCCCAAGGACAATTGAATTCGGGGATAGAGTCAAGCTAGCGACTCAATGACCAAAAACTAGCAACAATACGGGTTTTCACCCGTATCTCTGATTCTTTCTATTTTCTACCACCGAGTGTGGGGGAATGGCCAACCCCCCGCTGTTTGAAAAAAATGTATATATATATATATATAAGTCTCAAAAAAAAAAAAAAAAAAAAAAAAAAAAAAGTTGTATATATAGAAATAAAGTGAAAATTGGTATTTCCGCAGTTAGATTCGAATCTTGGCTTTTTACGTTCATAGCTTCGGCATAATAGCCGGGACTTTGAATATTGAGGACAATATTCATTACTAAGTGTGGGGGGGGGGGGGGGAAATTCTAACGAATTTTAACAAAAATCTTTCAAGTACCCCCGTTTTTGGCCAAAATTTTCAAAAATTTTTCACTTTATTTCAAAAAAAATTTTGGTAATCAGTCCGCCTTGTCTAAGCGACAAAAGGGATTGGCTAGTCCAGGAGCAAACGGCTCTTGGTAAAGACAACTCAAATCCGTTGACGGCTGGCAATTTGCCCAAAATTGTATGGTTCATCAACTCCCCGAAAACAAATGAGTTGGCTAGCCCGCAAGATTATGGCTTGTAGTAAAGGCCGTGGAAAATCCATAATTGGTAATCAGCTCACCAAGATGTTGACTAGGTCCATCAAGATGCTAGCTAGTCCAGGAGCAAACGGCTCTTGGTAAAGACTTAACAAATCCGTTGAAAGCTGGTGGTTTGCTCAAAATCACACGGTTATCAGGTGTGCCACAGTTCTTACACCTGGCTACTCCAGAAGTGATGGCTTTTGGTAAAGATTTTAAAATCCATCAAGTTTTCTAAAAAGATTGCTAGGGACTAGCAATAGTTCAGTGTGGGGGATTGATGAGTGCTCAAACACTCATCGTTTTTGATATATTTAAACTGCCAAAACGCACAAAAACAATCAAAAAGATATCAAATTACTTAAAATATCCCAGGGATTGTGTTTTATGTGTTTTAAAAGCAAAATGTGCAAAAACAAAGGAAAAACGTACAAAGTTTGCAGTATTGGCAGTTTCAGTCCCCCAAGTTTCAAAACTTGTCAATTTTAGTCCCTATGCATTTATTTTTAAGGAAAAGTCAACCCAAGGTCTTAAAAGTCAAATAATCACAAAATATTATAATTGGGTTGCAAGTTTTCATAAATTACATGATTAGTTCCTAAAAATCCAAATATGGCAAAAGTAGTCCCTGGGATTTTTGAAATTTTGAAAAATGTGGAAAAGTGCAAAATTGGTCCTTGAATTATTGGCATTTGGAAACTTTGGTCTTCATGGTTACTTTGGGAGTATGGCAACTTCAGCCCTTGAAGTTTGGTAAAATTGCAAAATGGTCCTTGTGTTAACTTTACACCAACCGGACCCCATTTTATCCAAAACCAAACCCAAAACAAACCTTAGCCCACCCAATCATTGATCTGATCCAGCTACACACCCCAGGCCCACCACTTAGCCCAAACCTTTAAAACCGTTTTAAATAACTCACCGGTCAAACCTTGCGTTGACCCGTCCTTTCTTCCCCAACAGACAAGCGCAAAACCAGGGCAACATTCCCCCCCCCTCCTCACCTTTTCACCCACTTTACCCCCCACAATTAATAACCCTACCAAACATCTCCACCACCATTAATGCATCCCCAAATCCCTCACCAACACCACTAAACTTTACCCGTATAAATTTTGGCGCCAAAACCCAATCTATGGCTCAGATTGATTATAAAGCAATTCAATGGATGGGATTTGGTCAAGAAGTCATCACAAAGACTTTGGGAGTGTCAGTTTTCAAATGGAGGCCATGTGGAAGGCTTAGGGATTTATTTTTAGGTCGTTATATATAGAAAAGCTCATAGAAGCTCTTGGTGTGTAATTTTCTTAGTTTTATTGTAGTTTCAGTTTATTTTTAATGTAATGTAACTCTTTTTATCAATGCAAGTTCAGTTTGAAGTTTAATTTTCATTTTCACTTTTCAAAGTCTCATCTCAAATTACCAAATTCTAATTAAGGGAAGTAATGTGTGTTTAAGCTACTCAGAAGCTCTTACAAGCTCAGAAACAAGATATTACAAGTATCATAAGCTTGTGTGAACACTTTCAACTCAGTTTTCAATAAAAACTAAAAAAATAAGAAAAATAAAAATAAATAAAAAAAATTGTTGATTAAAGGTTGAAGAAAGCAAGGAGCACAGTAAATCAAGGATGGCTGTGGGTTAGGTACCTCAGGGGAGGGCATAGGATTGATTGGTTTGGTCCTTTGGTTCTTACTCAGTAGCTTGCAAGGCTTTGTAAGCGACAAACTCTTTCATCTTTACTCTTAAGTAACCTAGACTGTTTATTTAAGTTCATTGCATTTAAATATTAGTTTATAGATTAGTAGTGACCATTTGTTTGTGTTTTATATGTGTTTAAACTGAAATCTCTTCATTAACTGTTTTTAAAAGGGTGTTTGGTTGTTGTATGTTTGTGCCATGCTACTTGTGTAACTGCTTCATTCTTTGTTTCATAAAGTTGTCTGGGTGAAATTAGGCTCAGGGAAACATTCTATTAGTACTAAAACCTCACAAAAGTCAAAATCACAAGGTTATAATCACCACAGTTCACTGTGGTGATTTTTGGAGTCCAAATCCCACAAAACCTTTTTATAAGTTGATGATTTTACTCAAATCAGTTTTCATATAGTGTATCACAACTCATTTGATCACTAAATCTATGTTTGAAGTTCACAAAAGTCAAAGAGTTTAGTTTTCTTTAAAAGTCAAATCTGTCTCAGTGGATTTTGACCAAACTTTGGAGGTCTGTAACTTTTTTAGTATAAGGTTTTAAGATCTGAAATTTTACAAGCTTAATCTTTGCCACTTTGTTGATTTTTAAGATTTATTTCAGATTTTATGGATTTTATTTAGTGGGTCCCACCAGGCCTTGAAGTAGGTTGCAGGGCAAGGGTCTGCCCTGTTCTCAGCAGACCACCCTCACACCACCACCTTTTGTGGTGGTTTGTGACCACTACAGTGACCCTAAGTCTTTGTTTTTGGTTCCACTCAACCCCCCTCCTACCAGGGAGTAAGGTTGAACCCTTTGTTTGACCCCTAGGACTGTGGACCCCACCTTACTTGGCTCCTTAACTCTGTCCCATAACTGCCTCAGAACACAATTAAGCAAAGTGCTTATTTTGGCTTTTTAGCTTATTGAGGCTTGTTTGTTGCTTGTTACTTGTTTATTATTGTTCATCTGACTCAGATAAACCAAAATTGTTCAGTGTGGACCCCACACCTCACCATTTGAGCTAAAAACACTCCACAGTCAACAAAAGTCAACTGTGGGTGTAATAAGCATTTCAATTGCTTATTCCTTGGGTTAAAACAAAAGTGTTTTTGTTAAAGTTAATTGTTTTTAGGTTATTATCAGTTTAGAAAAAGAAAAAATCCAAAAAACCAATTTTAAAAATAGTGATAGCTTCTATTTAATAGGAGTTATCAATTTATTTTTCTTTTTAATTTATTTCTAAGTAATATATCACTTTTATATTTTTAGAAATTATATTTTAGGTTAAAATAATTTTATAAATTTTTCCAGATTTTTATTTTGTCTTTTAGTGGTTTTTCTAATTAATTCTAGTTTAATTTAGTTTTAATTAATATTAATCAATTAAATAGTATAATTAGTTTTTAAATAGTATAACCTAGTTTTTATAATTTTTATAGCTTTTATTTTAGTTAAAACATTTTTATAAATTTTTCTAGAATTTTTACTGTTCATTTTCTATTTTTTTTATAATATAATTAGTTTAATTAGTAATTAATAAGTAATTAGAATAATAATTAATTAATTAGCTTAAAAATGCCTAGAATTTACTTTTAATAATTTTTTAGGATTCCTGTAATGGTTAATTAGATTTATAAAAATTTTCTTAGTTTTCTAAGTCTTTTTAGTATTTTTAATAATTCTAATCAATTTAATTAGTATTAAATAGATAATTAGTAATTTATTAATATTAAATAATTAAATAGTGTAAAAATAATTTTTAATTTTCTTAAAATTTTCTTTAATTAATAGGATTGTAAATATACCAATTTTACACTTTTAACCCTCCCAGTCCTCCAGTTGTACTTTTTGTTTTATTCGTCCGAATACGTTTTTTAATTAAAACGTCCGTTTTTTAGGTTTAGCTCAAATCTTCGTACTCCAAATTCCCGTAATCATTCACATAGCTTTCCTAAGCTATATTTGTTAATAATTTCCAAATAATTTTCACAACAACCCCTTTTCTGTGAATAACACCCGATTACGAACACACTATAGTTACATTTCACACCTCAACGGGATTTAACGACCCGGTGATACATTATATTACCCGGAGCATTGATCTAGGCTATTTGACTTAGTTGACCATTCTCTGGTCAATTTAGGTTGACGGTTTAACATCAATCAATAGCAAACCTTGAGAAAACCCAAGATAACCTTGATTTTCATGGTATTATTGACTTTCTCACTGGAACCAACATCTTTTACTCAATCCTAGTCAACCCAGAGATTATTGGACCTTGGATTCAAGCTTTTTTGGATACAGCAAGGTCACAGGTTGAAGATGGAGAGGATATCCTTACTGCTACAGTTGCTGGGAGAGCTATTCGTGTCACAGAAGCTTCAATCAGAGAAGCTCTGTTATTTGATGATGAAGGAGGCTCTGTTTTGTTTGGAAAACAAGAGATTTGGAACACACTCAGAGACATTGGGTATGAAGGTCCTTTGACTAAGCTCACTTTTCAGAAGGCTATGGTTAGTCCTCATTGGAAATTTCTTATTCATGTTTTGCTTCACTGTTTGAGTCCCAAAAGTACTGCTTGGGATCAGTTTAGCCATTCCATAGCTTCTGCTTTTGTTGGTCTTATTACCAATCAACCATTCAATTTCTCATACATGATCCTTGAAGGTATGCTTACTCATATTAAGGCTGGCAAACCCTTTCTCATGTATCCTAGATTTGTCCAATTGCTTTTAGAGAATCATTAGATGGGATACCTAAACCTCAGGATTATGTACCTACCATTAGGATGCCACCTAAAGTGTTCACTTTTATGTCTAATAAGGGAGTTAATTTTTCGGGTAGGAATACACCTCTTAATGCTTATATGTTAGAGGTAGCTCAAGCTGTTAGGGATGAAGAAAACAATAGTGGGTCTGCACATTCTAATGGTGATAATCAACCTGATTCTGCTGAGCATTCTGCTTCAGTACACACTCCTACACTACCTATTGTTTCCCCTCAGCATGTCATTTCAAGTGAAAGGACTCCCTCAGTACCAGCTTCTTTGGATACATCTGTTTCAGCTCAAGGTACTTCTCCACAAAGTACTTCTTCTAAAGGTACAGCTTCAGAGGACTCAAAGGTACCGACTCCCAATGATTATACTTCCACAGGTGGGCTTCAAAGCCTGGAGGAGATGAGGGAATTGAAGGTGCTGAGAGTACTTCTGATTTGGCTAAGTATTTGGAAAAGATGAAGAATACTGTTAAGGCTCAAGCTGAAGAAATCAAGAAGCTAAGAAAGAAGTTTAGAAGGTTGAAGAAATTTGTTTGGCCTCTTGTTTTGAACTTTAGGCTTTATGTCAAAGAAAAGAAGCAGTCTCAGAAGCCAACGTCTAAAAAGAAGAAGTCTAAATCCAAGAGGAGGCATAGGAAATCATCATCTATCAAATTGGGGAGGAATCAGGATGATAATTTGGATAGATTTGATGATATGGTTCAATATTCAGAGGAAAAGAATGATCAAGATGAAAATGTTGCTCAAAACAGTACTGAAAGAAAAAGTGGTGAGACAGAGCAAATTAATCTTGAAGTTGAGCATGAGGATGTAAAAAGTGGTGATACAGAAGAAATTGATTTAGAAGGAAATAATGCTCAAAGTACTTTTGTTGAAAATACTGTTGTGCAAGGTACTGCTGAACAAGATATTGCTGCTACTGGAACTTCTGTAGCTGGACCTTCTACAAAGAATTATGAAGATGAAGCTAGTCCTTCCACTTTTATACAGCAAGAAGAAGTAAGAGTACACACTGCAAGTGATGATGAAACAATTGCTCAAGTTATGATGAATTTGAGGAGACCTACTGGAGGAATAAATATTTCTGAGCCTGCACAAAAGGATGTTGAAAGTACTTCTGAATCAGAAGAGTTGGATCCTAAAGATAAAGGGAAAAGGATAATGGTTCAGAAAGATACTAAGAAGAAAAAGAAGAAACTTTCTCTTGCTCAGATTAGAGAATTAGAAATTGCAGAAGATTTAGAGCTTGCTAGGAAGCAACAAGCTGAATATGATGCTGAGTATTTGGAAGAAGTTAGTAGGCCAATTACAAAGAAGCCAATGACCAAAGCTCAGGAAAGGAACTGGATGATCAGTTTCTTAAGAAAGAAGGGATACAAGAATTTACATTTGAAAAGGTATCCAGAAGTGAAAGCTTTGTGGGACAAAGTGCAAGAAGATATCAGAAGAGAAGTAGATAGCTTTGTGCCCATGGAAGTTGATAGAAAGAAGAAGTTAGAAGATATCAGAAAGGAACAAGCTGAGGAAAGAAGATTGAAAAGGAATAAAGCACTTCAAGATGATCAACTGTCAAAAAGGCTGAAGATGATTTATAAAGACACAGTTGATGAACTTAGAAATTATTTCAGAGTTGTAGATTTTGAGAATAAGAAGATTGATGATTCTGGAAAGAAGTCCAAGATAATCTCATTTTCTGTGGTTGAATCAAAAGAAGGGAATTATTTTATGATCCACAGAGAAGATGAAAGCTTCACAACATTCAATATGTTATGGGATGTGTTGCACAGTATTACAAGGGCAGATTTATATGACTTATATGTGCAAGTGCAGACATACTATGCAGAGATTGAAGCTTCAGGAGTGGGATTAATTTTGCTTGGAGATTTAATTACCATCTGGGAAACTGAAGAAACAAGTGTTGATCCTCTGTGGAATGATCAAAAGAATTGGGAAATAACAAGATGGAGATTCTTTGAGTCATCAGGAGTTCATACACTAGAGATGGAAGATGGTACCATGATTCATATGTTGGCTGAGAGGAGATATCCATTGATTAGAGAAATTATGCTCAGAATGTTGGATCATGGAATGGAACTTGAAGATGAATCTGAAGTAGCTTTGCATGTTATCAAGCTATTTATCAGATGGGTCAAGTCTGAAGAGTAATATTGCATAATACTGGTATGATTTGTTTTGTAAAATAAGTACTTTTCAAAGTACTGCAAAAATAAACAGTACTTTAACTAAGTACTGCTTGCTGATATAAACCAGTATAAGTTCTTTAAAATAAAAATAAAATGTTTTGATGTTTAAAAGAAAAGGAAAAAGGATTTGAAAAGCAACACATGGTGTTAGTATTTATACTGCACAACAAATGGTAATCAACTCACCATGTTTAACAGACAAGAAAGAGTTTGACTCATCATGAGGGTACGGCTCTGATGTGATAATCAAATCCGTTTATGGTTGATAGTTTACCAAAAACTATATGGTTATCAACTCACCATACTCCAAGTGATCAAGAGTTGGCTAGTCCAAAGCAAACGGCTATTGGTAAAGACAAATCAAATCCGTTGATAGCTGATGATTTGCTAAAAATCATAATTTTCAATGATTCACCTCTCACAGGAGTTAACACACCTGGAAGTGATGAGAATAATATGAAACTTTTAAGATTTGATGATCTTTGTACCAAAATGTTGTTGAGTTGCTGAGAAGATATAGTGAAAGACAAGATGCTGATGAAGAGTACTTTGACACATGACAGATAGAAGACAAAGAAATAAAGAAACAATCTTTCTGAATGATTAAAGATTTGAAGATTAAAGACAACAAAGAAACTTGAAATCAAGCAAGTGGAGTTCAAGTTAGGGGAGGATTGTTGGGATATAAAATATCAAAGTACTTCTGGATGTCAAAGTACTGCTGCATGAAGAATAAAGTCAAAGTACTGCTGAAAGAAAAAGTCAAAGTACTGCTGTTATTGAAGAATGTTAAAGTACTTCGAAGGAAACAAGGACTGATGTGCAATATTAGATAAGGATTAATGTGTAACATTGAATGAATATTCTATAATTAGTTAGGGATAATGACTTGTCGATCAAGGATTATATGTTGTAAACCGACTTAAGGTTATCTATATAAAGAGCCTTAAGAGGTATTAGTCGATACAAGTTTTAGAGAAGTTCTCATAAGTTTTAGAAGTCGATCAAAGTTGATAATAGTTAGGGATTGTTAGTGAATCTGTGTAACAACGCAGGTTCAAAGTTTGGTTAATATAAAAGTTCTTCTTAAGCTTTGTGTTAGTAGATTCCGCATACTTTACAAGGTAAAACAGTGTTTCAATATTAATAGTATTGAGTTTACTCAATATTGTTAAACCCTTACAAGGTAAAGTTTTATACCATGATGAGGGACCTTACGGAGGAGATCCTTGAAACGAGCCCATGCTTCGTAGAAAGTTTCACCCTGATGTTGTTCAAACATCAAAATGTCATTTCTAAGCATTGCAGTCTTCCCCGGTGGAAAGAATTGGGCCAGGAAGCGAGTGGTGAGATCATCCCATGAGGTGATGGATCCTGCGGGTAAACGTTCAAGCCATTGGCTAGCTTGATCACGTAGAGAGAATTGGAATAGGCGTAATCGGGTTGACTCTCTAGTTGTAACATCAAGGTCTATAGAATCTACGATTTTAAGGAAGTCCTTGAGATGTTGGTTTGGATCTTTGGAACGAAGTCCATGGAATGCACATTCGCTTTGCACCAACCGGATGGTGTCGGATCGCAAGGGGGTCACATTGGCTCCTTGGGTGAGCTCAATGGTGTTTCGATAGCCTTGGTGGCTAGGTCGGGAATACTCTCCTAGGGTTCGGGGCCTAAGAGGTTGGTTATCTATTGGTGGGTTTTGTTGTGGTGGGATGACGGGTTCAAAGATGTTACCATCTTCCAAGATGTCGGATGGCAAAGAGTTACGAACAAAAACACGAAGAAATAAGACAGACTAAAGAGAACCTAAAAAAATAAAAATAAAATCTTACTAGAAAGGAATCTAGCAAGTAGACCTAATAAAAAGAGATTCTAACCTTGACAATAACTATTCCCCGGGCTGCGGCGCCAAAAACTTGATGCGTAGGGATTACACCAGGCTTTACCTCTCAAGGGATCTTGAGAAGCTTACAACCCCCACCAGGCAGTATACCTGATCGATGTAGTATAGTATAATGACAAGTACCGGGGGATTGATCGTTCAGCTAGGAATAATGTCGCTAGGATTAGAAAACCAAAAGACTGGGTCTAGAGATGAGGGATGATTCTTTTTGTATTTTTTATATTTTATAAAAGCAATTAAAAATCTCGGGTTTGAAGGAGTTGGGCGGAATTAGTTGCTAGTCAACAAACCCAATACTAAGATGCAATCAAAATAAAATACTAGAAATGAAAATAAACTAAATTAAACTAGAGTTATGAGCAATATGTGGGAGAATTGTGTTTACTTAGATTTCACTACTCCCTAGATATCTTTTACATGTTAATTACTTGTTATAGTTACGTGGATGACGGATTGTATTCCTTAATACCATTCATGGGGTGGCGTACTTACTTCCCCAATCCTATGAGCGCCTACTTCACTCCTATATCGAGTCGGCTAAGAAGCTCCTAACATGGGATCACTAGAATTTGCTCATGCATTAAATACAACCAATAAAACCTAGTACACATCGGTTCATGTTTCCTAAGACATTCAAGCATGTTACACAATGGAGATCTGCCAGTTTTCTTAAGCCTAACATTGAAATCATTCATCCAATACAACCATAAACAAGTAATCAACACATAATTAACATCTAGGTTTCATTACATCTAAGCAAACACAAGATAGATCTAGCCTAGCATGTAGAAATCAAGACAAGCATAAGATATATTCAAACAACACATAGACATATTGATTGAATTGAAAGAAGACTTATCTCAATTGAACATGAAAGGATTCAAGGGGTGAAAACCCTTGAAAACACTGTAAAATATGACCTAGGGTTTATAAAGTTCGGCCCTAGTTTTCTCCACACAAGTTCCTCCTTTATGAATGAAAAATAGAAAACTATATATAGATTTTGATAGGTGACAGCGTCAAGAACAAATGTCTGACGCCGTCATCTCGCCGCCAAATAGTTTCTCGGACTGCCTAGATCTGGATCTGACGCCATCATGTATTCTCCTTATGCAGGCCATCACCAAAATTAGTCTTGACGCCCTTGTTGTGACGCCGTCAGGATTTCACTGGGTCGTCATGGTTTTTACTCTTGATGCCGTCAGGATCTTCCTCTTGACGCCGTCAGGTACTGTTCTCAGCATGGAAAATTAAGTCTTTGCCGTTTTCTTCACTTTTATGCTCCAAAAACGTCCGAATTGCTTCCTTTTCCAGAATTCACTCCCAAAGTACCTAAAATCACAAAAGGAACGATTTAGGGTAATATTTGATCAAATAAATTCAATTCCGGGCTTAAATGACCCCCTAAAAGTGGTTCATTTTTCGCCTCATCAATTGTCCTTCATTAATCATATCTTTGATCTTCATATTACAATCAAATCCAGCTTGTTCAACATCATTCATTGATATATACTTGCTTAAAGGATCAAGCCCCCACCATCTATCATGCCATAGAAAGATACTAGCCCCATTGCCAATTTTACATACCATATGGTTTCTCATTTTGTCTCTGAGCTTTAGAATCTGTTTCCACCCATAGCTTGAGCACTTATCATGATCCACAGTCCACACACTTGAACCCTTTAACCTAACCACATTGATCCATTTGACCCAAAATGATTCCTTTTGACTAGCCACATTCCACAAGTGTTTAGACATGAGAGTTTCATTCCAGGCCCCCAAATCTTTAATTCCAAGACCACCTTCATCTTTAGGTTTACACACATATTTCTAAGCAATTTTAGCCTTACCTCTAGTGAGATCACCTTGGCACCATAATAAACCTTTAAGAATTTTGTTGATGTCATTAATCACTGACTTTGGAAGCACAAATACTGATGCCCAGTACACTTGCATAGAGGATAAAATTGTTAGGTCACCATTTTGTAAACACAAGTATGAGAAATTAGATAAGAATGAGAGATGGTTGATTATAAGAATGAGAGAAAAGTAATTGCAAGAGTTTCCTTAATGTATTCAAATAACCAACAAGAATAATGTTTACATAAGCTTAGTATTTATAAGGGAGGAGTAGGGAAACATTCCCTTCCTCCCTCATTCTACTTAAACGTGGGCTTTCAAGGCCCATGGACTTGATTACTTAAGCCTAGTAACATACATATAGTGAAATAAATAACTAAGCAACCTATTACAAAAGGTAATGACCGAGACTTGACTAAAATATAAAAGTATGATCCCAACAATCTCCCCCTAAGGGTCGGTCATCACGGTTGCTTGACATCTTCATCTTTGTCGTTGACTTGTGACATGTAAAACTTTAGACGTCTTCAAAATTGTTGTATAATAAATGCACTTTGCTCTGTGTCTTTGTTCTTTGGTGATGATGTAGTGATTGTGTAATGAAGTAGTCTGCCATTCGTCACTCCTGCGTCTGTGGTGGTTGTCCGCCATTCCAACATACTCATACATCTTTGGACTTATACTTTCACGTGCACGAAGTTCCTTTTCATACTCTAAGATCTTTGGTCTTTGTACTTTGTAGATTCTTCTTATTGGCGTAGAATCTTTCTTTGAACTTTGTGGTGCTAAGATCTTTGGGGGAGCTATTATTTGCTTCAAGATGTATGTATGAGATGTTGGAATCTACCATCATGGATGTGAGGTACCTGCAAGTAAACAGTTAGCAATAAATACCCGGTACTTACAGATAAGGAATTAGAGCTCATCAACAGCATATTGTGAAGACTCCTTCTAATCCTTATCCAGGCCGTTCCCATATCAGATACTCCCGAAGGAGCTTACGAGACCTACTAAGTAGCTCAATGACTGGGTGAGTCGCTGGGGATCACTCCACGACTGTAGACCGCTATGGAACCACCGCAAACACTAAGCGTAACCCTTGTGGGGTTACCGAAGTGACCTGCTGTCAGGGCTGCTTGATATTGACCCTGGCAGGAGTTTCCGTTCAATCATTGAGAAATACATTTGTAATCCTCTCATAAACGTTCTCGGCAGATTGCTAAGATCTGCGAAGGACTCGATAATTTACAACTGGTGTCCATTGATGTAGAACACCAGTTGCAGAAGTACTAAGTGTTCCTAAGAGATCTTTGATGTATCTCAAGGCTCTAGACTCTATAAGTGCACACTTAGGTTTCCTATGCGAAGACTAGGGAGGGGTCTCCTGCTTCAATATCAACCATCTCTAAGAGATAGGTCGATAGATTACGCTGGTTCCCCGTGAGAATGAAACAAGTTCTTTTAAGAGAACTTGAGTGGTTAAGAAGGTTTTAGTGCATTGCGTCACTTGGTCCATGACGACTTTATCTTCAATACCGGTGTCGCCTTAGCAACAACCAGTAGCATATGAGTTGAACCCGGTGTCTGCCCTAAGGTTGAACATATGGAGGGCTATTTCTTTTCACCCTTTTCTTTACTTTTCTTTTTTAATTCTTCAACTCCTTCTTTCCCTTTCATTCTTTTCTCCTTTTTTCGTATCATACCTAAGGACTTCTAATTCTAACTATGGGAGATGTCCTTGGGTAGATCCCTCCGGCTCTGGCAGATCATAGGACGGTTTTTCCTATCTTAATCACCTTATAACTCCGACAGTAGCCAAGAAACCTTTTTATTGAAAATCTCTCAAAGTGTTCGTGACAATCAAATATTTTGGTTAACACTTTGAGAGTTTTGTGTACACTTTTGAAGGGCTCCCCTTCACATGTGCTCATAAGTATTTAATAAATTTGCACATGCGGGAGGAGCAAGCATTTTGAATTGATCCACTTTCCGTGAACAAGACCGATTCGAGACACGCTAGTTAAACTAGCTTGAAATTATTACCCGGCCTGGTCAAGTCCACAGAAAGTTTCTCGAGACGGTACATTTCTACTAAGACAAATCCTTTTCGAGACACGCTTACATGGTTAGTTAAAGAGATACATTGTCAGCTTTTAGGTGACAACTAGCTCTAGTAACTGACTTGATGTTATTACCCGTCGAGGATAAGTCTTTTCGATATTACTAACTTTTATTGTCTCGTCAATTCCTGGGTCATTTCTGAGTCTAGCTCGCACATGATACAACTTTTAGCCTTTTGGCTACTCATATTTTAATCACTTTTTCATTTTCTCCCCCTCAAAAATAGCATATGACATGATGTTTTTGACAATCTTTTAGATTAAAATATGCCTTTTTGAGTCTTATGGGGAGATTCACCAGGAACTTTTGATTTAGAACAAAGTATTTTGTTTTTGACAAGTGCTCCCCCTCAACAAGTGATTAGGTCTTATTGAGGTGAAATACTTTTCCTTTTGAGCAGAATTATGAAAATTCATAAACATTTGATTAATTCTACTCAAAAGTAAGAATCCTTCGCTCCTTATATTAGGATTGAGGCACTGATGCGTACGTCAGGGTCCTTTCTTTACAAGTTCGGGTTGTACACTGTAATGTGTGCACAAACCATTATGAAGTATAGTAATATGACAAATCAAATCAAGTTCTTACAACTTTGCTACCATTCAGGTCTCTGAAATGTCAACACCGGAAATCCAGGTCTGCCTCCAACATAGCTTTCCAATCTCCGAAATTGATCCCTACGCTTCAACCGGTTCTCAATCCTTGTAATGAATCTTCGAGCGTCCTTGGCCTCATTGGTATTCCACCTTTTGGATTTACCCAGTGCAATGTCATCTAATCTGCTTTTGATTCCATCTCTGACGAACTTCAGGGTTTCATCACAGAACTTATGGATTTCTTCATAGGCCATGAAGCAGTTACGACCGTTTACACTACGGTATGTAAACCCAAATGCCGGATGCCTGATCAAGGAGTATTGAGATAGATGTTGAAGGTTGGGGATGTCGAACATATTAGGTTTGGTGAGATTCAGCTTCTTCTGATTACTTTCCACTCCTAGTTGAAGATCTTCTACTCTTTCTCTGATGACTATCTGCCTGATGAAGATTAGGAGAGTTGTGATAAAGGCGAGCTGCATAGGTTTGGGCAAGTTGCAAAGCTTTCCTTAAACTTTGAGTAGATACATATCTTCTATGTCGTTGAGGAGTAATCGTGGAAAGTCCGACTCGGAAATCTCATACTCTTTTTCATCAAGTCTTTTGAGTATTAGTTTGCTGAGGAAGGGGTACCCAAAGTGAGTGAATATCGAAATGAATTGAATCGAGACAATCTTCAACTCACTTGTCACATTACCCATCGTCTGATTGAGTCTGCTGCTTCGATAATACTGTGCCCGGTTATCTGGCCAATGATGTATGCCATAGAGTGCGTTCCGGTCATAGTCAACAACTTTATCGATGAATAAGGCAGAGGCTTCTTCTTCGATGGCATTGTTGAGGTATCTAGCTGCAGGGAGGAAGGTAAGTGATGTGGCGTACTTCTTCTCAATCTTGCTGCCGTGTTGCAGGAATTCCAAGTCGTTGTTGAAGAAGAACTTGTATGGGATCTTCGGTTCCTTTGGCTTCCCAATCATAGGCAGTGGTTTCGACCAGTCAGTTATGTATGGTGCGGTTTTTCTTGTGACCGGATCGACATGAGATTCAGGATTGATCCAGTCGATATTGCTTGACATAGCTCGAGCAATATTTTCTAGATGATACTCAAGTTCGATGGAGTTAGCAGACCGATCTTTCAGAAGATTGAACGCATCATTCTTGATTCTTCGTAGCTCTTTCTTGTTCATCTTTTTCATATGAAACTTTTGTTGAATCAACTGAGCGTATTCCACTGTTCGACCATCGAGAGGTTCTTGATTGTCTGCAAGTGGCGGTTGCGAATTAATCATCTTGTCCAACCAGGAGTAATCGGCAGTTTCGTCTTCATCAAGCCATTTGAGAACGGTTTTCGGTTTCTTAGGTTCTGTGCCTTTTGATGAGGTGTCCGGTTTGTGCTGATGATGTTTTCGTTTCCTTTCTTTCTTCTTTATAGATGGTTCTAGCACTTCATCGGTATGAGGAATCTCGTCTCTGCCTGTATATTCAAAGTGGTCATGGGCTTTAGGAGCAGAACCAGATGCCTTGGGTTGTTGTGAAGATGTTGTTGTAGTTGGAGGGATGACCGGTGCTTTTGGTTGAGATGAGGGTCCTTCGGCTTGCTTTTGTTTCTTTTCCTGTGAGTTAGGATCCTGATCTTCATCATCTCTTGGACGTTTCAGTTTATCGGCCTCAGTGCTGCAGGTCTCTTTAGACATTTTGGTTTTCCAAGCTTCCAGGACTTTAGCTTCTTCAGGTGACAAGGTGAACTTACTTGCCAATTTGTCTAAGAGCTGGGTTTCTAACTCGTCCAAAGATAACCCCGGTTGTGGTAAGGTTGATTTGTCAGCTCGAAGAGTAAACGAGGTAGATCGGATCACTTTCTTGACTACTTGTTCTGCAAACTTGGTGAGTTCATCTCTCATAGGTGCCAGCAACTCTTTTAATTCAGCAACTAAGTGTTATTCCATGTACTGATGTGCTTGAGCTGCTAATGTGGCTTCCAAGTTCTCTTGCACATCCTTAGCTAAGAAGGTGTCAACCTTTTCTTGCAGCTCTTGGACATTCGTATTAAGCTTCGTCAATTCAGCAACTTGGCTTGCTAGTGATGCAACCTGATCTTCCAATTTGCTTTTCTTCTTATCATGAACTCTTTTAAAAGCTTTCTTTATCAACTTGGATGCAGCAGAGGCTTTTGTACTTGCAGGTTTCTTGATTGATTCGTCATGGGTAGATTCGGATGCTGGAGGTGATGATTGTGAAGATTCAATGTTGGTGGTTACGTCCTTGTCATCTCCTCTTTGTGGTTCGGGTTGATCAACATTCTTAACTTTGGCTGCTTCCTCTTCCAATCTTTGTTCTTCAGCCAGTCTATCAGCTTCGGCCTTAAGCTTTAATTCTTCTTCTAATTTGGCTGCTTCTGCCTTAAGCCTCAGATCTTCTGCAAGCTTGGCTTCTTCTTCTATTCTTAACTTTTCTTTTGCCAGCTTGGCTGCCTCTTTAGCCTTTCTGCTTTCCTCCATACGA
Source organism: Artemisia argyi (assembly GCA_030686995.1). NCBI lineage: Eukaryota > Viridiplantae > Streptophyta > Magnoliopsida > Asterales > Asteraceae > Artemisia > Artemisia argyi. Next base: position 254,020,946 of record CM060708.1, read on the forward strand.
ATTGTTTCTTCCAATTTTGCTTGTGCTAGCTCCTCAAGCCTAGCCTCTTCAGCTTCTTGCTTTTTCTTTAATTCTTCTTCTTGAGCCCTTTCTCTGAGCTCCATTTCTTCCATAGTCAACAGATATGGAGCATCAGTATCCATGTGATCTTCCTCTTCCTCTTCTACTGTTGCTGAAGCATTGAACATTTCTATGTCTGTGGGTGATACTGAAGGATTGTCGTAGATGACCAAATCAGTATTGGTTCCTGTAGTAGAATCAGGAATGCTGCTTGATCCGCCAGCTTCGGTAGTATGAGAGAACAATGGAGGTGGAGGTTGATCAGCTTGGAATGCATCTATCTTGCTTTGGAGGAGACCCATCTTAAGAGTTCTTTCATTTTCTTCTTCTACTGAAAGACCTAAGTTTGAGTGAGCAGACTCTTGTTCAGCATTCATTGGTTCCTTCAGCTTCTCTTTCCAGATCCTTTCTTCTTCCAATTTTGTCTCTGCTTCAGTGAATGGTCTTTGATTGAGATCTGCTGGGTATTCAGCATTATCAGCAAATTCATCAATGTTTTTCTCCCAATCTTCGAACGTCAAGTCTTTATCATCAATATCTTCAAGATTAATATTCTCGTTGATATTAGCATAGGCTTCCCTATAAACTGGACCTTCGTTGGATTCGGTTTCTGAGTCAGACGGTTTTGGAGAAGGTGGTTGTGTAGGTTCAGGAATGGACTCAGGTTTCTTGACAGGAAGTCTTAATTTGAGAGTACCCCTCTTCTTTTGTTTAGACTTGGTAGAACTGCTGGAGCTCCCAGACTTGCTACCTTTCTTCCCCTTCTCCTGCATGAACGATGGTAGAACAACTTCGTCTAAGAAACCAACTTTGTCTTCATCGAGAGCTTGAAGGTAGTACTTGTAATTCTTGCAAAGCTTCACTTTATCATTCAAGAGACAATCGGGAAATTTCTTTCCTTGCTTGCGTGTACTGGTGTCGAGTCTCTTGATTTGTTTGAGAGTATCTTCATTTCTGAAAGTATGATTGGCTTCGTCATCAAGTCTCTGTGGAATATCGTCATACTCACGAAGGAAGCTTTCGATGAGTAATTTGGTGAAACGAACAAATGGAATGTTGGTGGTCTTGTGTTGTATGTGCCACACAAGGTCTTCCCAGATAATGCTGGCATAATCCACCTTCTTGACGTTTGCCACGGCCCAGAAAAGTTTGAGGTGTTGGAGCTTGGGGTGTTCATGGCCAGTGAATCTGCCAGATAAGGACTTGGCAATCAGAATGTACAGGGTTCTCCATGGTTGTGGAAGAAATCTGATGTTGACCCTAGAGTGTCTTGTCACTACTTCTTCTGATTCATCGTAGCCAATATCCCGTAACCACTCTATCAGCTTTTCCTCGTTATGTACTTGATCGTATTCTTCATCTGGACCAAGTTCGGGTAACCCAAGAACATTCCTAAGTGTATCTATGTCCACAGTAACTTGTCTGTTGTGAAGCATGCAAGTGAAGGACTCTTCCCCAAGGTCTAGCTGAAGTGTGTGCCAGAATTGGTATATGTAGAAGCAGGCTACTGATGCTGACTTAGTGAACAGGATCTTGTTAGGGTGATAGAGAAGAGCATCCACAGCTACAATGCATGAAGATTCATTGCATGTGATTTTGTTGAAGTTGATTCTTAGGTTGTTCTTGCCTATCTTTCTGGTGTAATCTTCGGGAAAGGTTTCTTCCCATGAGAGTTTGGGTTCAGGTTCTGGTCCATATGGAATGTCATTGTGTTCTGCCATCTGAATTGATCATAAACAAACACAAACATAGCAATGATATACTTTGTTAGCACAGACATTCAATTACATGATTTATCACATTTTGAATTGATCAGTGGGTGTTGTGTGTGAGAAACTGTTGTTATATGATAAACATCTGTTTTAGAAGTTAACACTTAGTAGAAACTTATAACAATCTAAGCACAACATGAGTTAATTATTACAAGAGTTTACACTTTAGAAATTTTTCAACACTTAGACAATTTTCATGAATTTTGACAATGTTACGCGTAAGTTGGAAATCCAACGCATAACATTACTTATGTGTAAGAAATAAACTTAGGCGTAAGAGCAAAATCTACGCATAACATTATATGTTACGTGTAAGGTGAATCTTATGCGTAGGCTCAATCTTAGGCGTAAGATATGAGCTTATGCAAAGGATTAACCTTATGCGTAAGATATAACTTATGCGTAAGTTTTGACTTATGCGTAAGTTTATAACTTATGCGTAAGAAATGAACTTATGCGTAAGAAAATCTCTTATGCGTAAACATTGTCGTATCCAAGACAATGTTTTTCAAAGTGTCAAATCTTACGCGTAAGATTCAATCTTACGCGTAGGATGAACATCTTATGCGTAGAAACGTTTTGACGTAAATCACCTTTGAAAAATTCAAGTCTTTTGATTCCTGAAAGTGTGAAAAACACAACCACTGATCAATATAACATACAAACACTTCTCAACACACTTAAGACTCATCATTTAATGCGTAAACATGCCTTTATCCTATCTTACGCGTAGGATCGTATGAACACATAATCACAAACGGGTTCAATCATGTTTCTGGGTTGTAATTAACTTAGGGCGAGTGTTTCTTACATGCTAAGGAACATGTGGTCCAAATTATAACAACAATTGACCACAAAATCTAAGGATCAAATCTGCTAGTGTGTTCGAACCCTAAATCCATGATTCATGAACAATACTAGTTTCTGAAACAATTAAATCTCATAATCAAGATCCTAGGCATATATAAACACAATCCCCATCAACAATTTCAATCAAAATACTCAAAATCAGAAAACCCCCCAAACAAACTCGTATGAACCCTAACATATCAAACTAATCAATTGTAGTTTCTGGGCACGATTATAAAAACATGTTTATTATCATCCTACAATCATTTCCCACTAACAAATTTCATCATATCACAACAAGTTTCTGGGTTCAATCTTTACGCAAAACCCTAGATCAATTTTAACGATTAAGACAAATTTAGCCGTTGGATTAAGATAAAATTTAAAACCCTTGTTTAGAATCATGATCAAAACATTGTGGTACTTACAGATTTGAAGATTGATGATCGGATTAATAGAATGATTGTAAGCCGTAGATTGAGTTGGTGAAAGTAGTAAATGTGGTTGTCAGTGTATTGAATGACCGGTCAAATTGTGTTTTGACTAGTGGTAAAACAAGTTTCACATTTTGACACATTTGGCCCTTTAACCTTATGTTACATTCAAACCTAATGCCCATATTAACTCTCATACTTAACTTATGTTAACTACACCAAATTTACGACAAGAACAACTTGTGGTACTCCCCCTCGACCTTAGACCGTAGTCTTAAAAAAAACTTAAAATTTATTATAATGGTCAAGGTGAGTATCCCGAAACACTTTTTGAAGCATCACTTTTGAAAAAAAAACGTAATATTTTTGGTAAAATGCAAGTATAAAGTAAATATTTTGAGAAATTTAAAACTACTTTTCCTCCCCCTCAACACTTGTTTTTAATAATTGAAGACATTTTACAAAAATAGTGTTTAAAAGAGTGGTATATACTTGCATTTTTTTTTAAGAAGAACAAAAATCTTTTTGTGTTTTTGTTTGGTTTTATATTTTTGTATTTTGTTTTTGAAAAGATATTTACAATGATAGTTTTGATGTTTGACGATCAATTATGTTTTAAAAACTTTTCCAGATCTTCTGGAGTCAAACATCGCATACCAATTTGGTGAACTAGACTAGCAAACCTTGATGGTGCTAAGGATTTGGTAAGTAAGTCCGCCAATTGGTACTCAGTCCCAACAAAATATAGTTCAACGGTACCCTTTTCAACATGCTCTTTGATGAAGTGATATCGGAGATCAATGTGTTTGGATTTGCAGTGATGAACTGTGTTGCAGGAGATAGCAATGGCACTTTTGGAATCACAGTAGATTGGAATCTTGTTGAATAGGTAGCCATAATCCTTAAGTTGTGATCTCATCCAGATGACTTGAGCACAACAAGTAGACATAGCTACATATTCAGATTCTGTTGACGACAGTGATGTGCAGTCCTGCTTCTTTGATTGCCATGACACAAGTTTATCTCCGAGAAACTGTAATCCACCAGATGTACTTTTGCGTGTGTCTAAACATCCTGCATGGTCAGCATCTGAAAAAGCAATTAGTTCAAAACCAGAATCCTTCGGATACCAGATTCCCAAGTTAATGGTTCCCTTTATGTATCGAAGGATTCTTTTAACCTCACTGAGGTGTTTTTCAGTTGGTTTGGACTGATAGCGAGAGCACATATAGACAGCAAATACTATATCAGGTCTACTAGCTGTGAGATACATGAGTGACCCAATCATACTACGGTATTTGGTAGGGTCAACAGGTGTCCCATGTAAGTTAGCATCTAGTTTTGTGATATAGCCCATTGGTGTATTGTACGTATCACAACTCATCATTCCATGTTTCTTTAAAATTTCAAGAGCATATTTGGACTGACTTATAAAATTTCCACGGGGTGATTGATGAACTTGTAGTCCTAGAAAGAACGAAAGTTCACCCATCATGGACATTTCAAAATTATCTTTCATTAATTTTGCAAAATCATTAGAGTAACTTCTTTTTGTTGAGGCAAAAATAATGTCATCGACATATATTTGAACAACAAGGAAGTCCTCCCCGTAGGTTTTTGTAAATAGTGTTGGATCCACCGATCCTTTAGAAAATTTATTGGCCAGCAAGAAAGTGGAAAGTTTGTCATACCACGCCCGTGGGGCTTGCTTAAGTCCGTAGAGTGCCTTTTTGAGTCGGTAAACGTGGTTAGGACGCTCAGGATCAACGAAGCCGTCTGGTTGGCTTACATAAACTTCTTCACGGAGTTCTCCATTAAGAAATGCTGTTTTCACATCCATTTGGTAAACAATCATGTTCCTGTGTGCAGCATAGGCCAAAAAGATCCGAACAGCTTCATGTCTAGCCACTGGAGCAAAGGATTCTTCAAAATCAAGTCCTTCTAGTTGGGAGTATCCTTTCGCTACCAGGCGTGATTTGTTGCGTATGACAGTGCCTTCTGCATCTAGCTTATTTTTCCAAATCCATTTTAACCCGATGACAAAGACTCCATCAGGTCTTTCAACTAATTCCCAGACTTCTAATCGTATGAACTACTGAAATTCCTCTTGCATAGATTCAATCCAGTTGTCATAAGTCATTGCTTCTTTGATGTTCTTAGGTTCTTCATGACAAACTGTGAGTGCATAGATACAAGTTTCTCCATCAGTGTGAAGTCGTTGTCTTGTCATTACAGGTGCATCTGGATGGCCAATAATATGAACTAGTGGATGGTCTCGAGTCCATTTGTGTGTCGAAGGGTGTAGTTGATAAGTATCTTGCATGTTAGCAGGATCCAAATTGCGTGTAGACGACTCAGCTATATCAGGAAAGGTAGGAGCCGGTGCAAACGGGTTAAAGAACGCATCAGGATCATGCTCTACGGGTTGTGGAACTGATTGTGGTGTAGGATCTTCAGCTGATTGTCGGGAGTTAGAAACAGTTTGTTCTGCTGTAAATGGTGATGCAATTGGAGGACCGTCTTTCTCAACAGTTGTTGTTGTTTGTTGAGGTGAGTCAGGTACTGGAATATTATCAGGTTGAGCAGCGGAATTGGGTGAGACCTCAGCAGAACGGTATTCAATTGTATCATCAAACAGTGGAGCAAACAAGGTTTCCAATTCTTTGCGGTTGAGCGGCAATGGTTCAGCCGAAGAGTCCGGAGAATTAATACGGTTGAATTCGGATCCTAAGCTGTGTTGCTCAGAAGCCATTTGTGTGAGTTCATCAAAATTAGCGTGAATGGTTTCTTGAATTTCTCTTGTTCGACGATTCCATATCCGTAAACCTTTAGAATTTTCACAGTATCCAATGAACACTCTGATGTCAGCCTTTGCTTTAAGTTTACCTAAATCATCACGATCATTTTTCGGATAACAAAGTGCTCTAAATACATGAAAGTAATAGATGTTCGGTTTTCTTTTGTGAACAATTTGATAAGGTGTTTTGCGATGGTGTTTTGTGATCATGCAACGGTTTTGGGTATAACATGCGGTTGAAACAGCTTCCGCCCACAAGTAATCTAGTAATTGAGCATTAATCAACATAGTTCTAGCAGCTTCCACTAACGTCCTGTTGCGTCTTTCAACAACTCCATTATGTTCTGGGCTTCTAGGAATAGATGTTTGATGTTCAATTCCCACTTTCTCAAAATATGACCGAAGTGTCTGATTGTTAAATTCAGTTCCATTGTCAGTTCTGACTATTTGTACCGTGTTGCGTAACTGAACTTGAATTTTAGTAAGAAAGGTGATGATCATTGAAGGAGCCTGATCTTTACTTCGTAAAAAATAAACCCAAGTCCATCTGGAGTAATCATCCACAATTACAAGAATGTAGCATTTACCGTTGATACTTTGAACACGCATCGGGCCACACAAATCCATATGAAGCAATTGTAAAACATGATTCGTATTGTGCTCCCGAGTACTTTTTCCTTGTTCACAGGCTGAACATAAGTGATCTTTGGTGAAACGGAATCTTGGAAATCCATCAACAAGTTTGTGGCGAGCAAGTTCAGTCATAGTTTTGAAATTTAAGTGCGAAAGACGTTTGTGCCATAACCAAGATTTAGTCGATTCCGCTTTGGAGAGAATACATATCGGAGATGTAGCAATCATATCTGACATTGAGATTGTATAAATATTAGAACCACGTAAGCCAGACATAAGATCGTTTCCTTGTAAGTCACGAACGAAACAAGTTTTCTCACGAAATGCAACTTCTAGATCCCCATCACAAAATTGTCCAACAGAGAAAAGGTTGTGTCCAAGGCCTTCCACATAATAAACACGACTGATTTCAATGTTCCCACTGACATAGTCACCATATCCCATGATTAAAGCGTAATGATCATTCCCGAATCTGACAGTACCAATGAACTTTGAGACAAAGTTGTGTAACAATTTGAGATTGCCTGTCATATGTCGGGTGCATCCGCTATCAACAATCCAAAGAACAATCTGTACCACCTGCATCACAAGAAGACGACACGGATGGAACAGAAGTAAGGGTGGAACCCAAAGAAAGTGCGGGTTCCTGTTGGTTAGAAGCACAGGTATTCAACAATTTAGGAATCCATTTAAAGTCTGGTTTAAATTGTAACCAACGTTGCCAATTCCAACTAGTTCTTGCTTTCTTTTTGGTGAATTCACTAGTAATGGGCTTGTTCCTAGATTTGTTTTTTGCACTTATGGGGGTAACTTCAACTGCATTAGAAGCCGTAGACGACGGCTTTCCTAATATAGACTTAGAGTCAGTAGTGGGCCTAGAAGGAATGCTTGTCCTACGTTTCTTATGTCGATTAAGAAGAGAATTAGCAATACATTTTGTATGAACACCAGACGATACGCTTTTACGACAAAACACACAAGATGCATTAATATTCAAAACATTCAAAGGTTCATCATTCGTTACATTTAGATTTTGATTACAATTTGCCAGATTAGAATCTAAATCTGATGCAACATGAGGTTTATTCAAATTCCTAAGTTGATCTTCTACTTCTTGAGCTTCTAGTTGTCCTCTTTTACGTTGCCAGAACCTATTCTTCTTGTTACTTTTTCGCTTGGGTCTGCTAACGCTACTAGTGGAGACTAGTCCTGTGGAAGTGGAGTTATCAACATTAGTGTTTTGAACAAAATTTTCTTTAACAGTTTTGTCTAATTGATACAATCCTGGTGCTATCACTGTGGTGTCAACAAACTTTCCTTTTTGAAGTAGCTTAATTTTCTCTTTCAAATCAATGATGATGTGATTTTTATCCTGAATTTCAGACTCAAGTAAACCATTGCAATATTTGATGTCATCACGGTTTTGTTGCCATTCGGCGTTTTCAATTTTTAAATTCGCAATTTCTTTCTCGTATTTGAGACACAGACTTTTTAAAGACTCAGTGTTTTTGCAAAGCTGACAAGAGTTGGAATTATTTTGACTTTGAAATTTCAATTCCATATCAATACTTTGAGCTTGACACCATTCAAGCCTTTGTTTGAGAAGACAAATTTCTTTTGAAAATTGTTTTGTCACATCATCATTTTGTATTCTCAGCTTGTCATTTTCATGTTTAAGTGTCTCGATTTCCACATTCAACAAGTTATTATCAACACAAAGATCATCCACAAGCATAGAAGTACCAGATTTATAGAGATCATTCATGATAACAGAATAAATATCAGCATTGAGAATTTGTTCCAAGAGTTGATCAGCATCATTTTTTAAAACTCTATTTCTTTGCTTTTGAATCAAAATCTCATTTTCAGTTGAGTTGAAAACGTTTATCATAGTTTTGACCTCGTTTTGAAGTTCCTGTTCCCAACGTGTAGCACAGAGACGGAGGTGTTTGACAATTGGCAACATTTGTTTTTGAAAAATGTCTCTCTTTTCTCGCTCGTAAGCGGATTGAAAAGTTTCAATTTTTATTTCAGAATTACGTTCAATTGTTTCCTCCAAAATTTTGATGTCTTCCATAAAAGTTTTGTAATAATTTAAGACACGACAATTTTTCGGTAAAGGTGTAAGTTCACCAGATGATGGTAAAGGACCATTTATTTGTGCTACAGTTTGGACAGGGGCCGTATTAGAGGATGAAACATATGACTCAGTGACATACCATGATTTCTCAGGTAATTCCTTTTGAGCAACAAAAGATTTAGAAATGTGAGGAGCTTTTGAATAATCATATGGTGTCCAATATTGAACATAACTCATTTTTGATCGACTCTCGTCTTCAAGTTCTTCTTCTTCCTCAGTATCAAAGACAACAGCACGCACAATCGTATTATCAAGCAAATGGTCCATACTGTAAATTTTAGGAATTTCTTTAAATGCCGTGTGAAGAAACATTGATTTGAAATCGCCAAGTGCAAATCCTTTATCGGGTCTCGGTTTTAGAGTAAATTTCTGAATTGTTGTGACAGAGTTCCCGTGTTTGTAAACAATATTACGGAATTCTTTGAGTTGTTTTTCAAGATCAACAATCTCACCGAGTAAGTTATCTATATACTTCCTTTTTCGTATTTTATGTTCACAAAAATCCTTTTTACAACTTGACAATTCTGTTTCTGTTTTTGAAAGTACTGTTTGAAGATGTTCAACTTGCATTTTTAGTTCACACTTCTCACTTTCGAGTTTAGAAATTAACTTCCCGTTTGACTCAATTAAATGTTGCATTTTGTGTTGAAGATCTTGCTCTTTGTTGTAAGAATCCTGAAAAGCTTTTTCAAAACTTTATGCATGTTTAATCTTGTTTTCCTGATTTGAAAGTTGAATTTTATAACACTCAATATCTCTTGAAAGTGACGCATTTGTTTCTTTTAAAGCTTTGTTTATCTCGTTGCATTTAATGATTTGCAATTGTTGAGCATTCAGTTGTTTAGATAACATTATGAGGTCAGGGTATGGATCAAACGATGGTTCATGTAGTTCTATATGATCATGTTTATCATTCTCAATAGGATCATCAAATGAAACAACTGTGTCATCATCAAATATGACAACTGTGCTTATTTGTTCATCTGTTTGAGAAGATGAAGATGAGTTAGATAGAACAACTTGCGCCATATCTGATTCAGAAGCAGAAGGTGAAGCTATTTCATGTATTAGGCATGCTTTTTGGTCATGTACCTGAGACAAGCTGTCAGTGTCATACACTGGACCTGAATCATTAAACTGAAGTTCCTGCATGTTGGCCATAAGCATCACAGCTGCATTGGCTTCCAGATCTTCCATGTCATCATCATTGTTCACATTTGCCATGAAGTTGTTATCATGTTCAGGGAAATGTCCATCTTTTTCATCTTGAAGAGCCATGAGTAATGCCTGCTTGTGAAACTTACTACCCCGAGTTCTCGGTTTGGGACATGTTGTCGCTATATGATCTTGTTCATTACAATTATAGCACCACACTGCATTCCCTGAGTTGGAGTTCCTAGTTGCAACTGGTTCAGACCTTTGCTGAGAAGATCCTGAGTTGTTCCTGAACCCTCCATTGTTATTAGCCCTCTGACCATTCCCAAAGTTTCTTGAAGAACTTCCTGAACCAGATCGACCATAGTTACGATTCTGAATTTCCACTCTTCCATCATTGACAACAGCTTGATTCCTTGTGTTAGAAGACGAACGTTGACGGTTGTTTGTTTTGTTGAAGAATTTGCTGAAAGCACGAGCGATAAGAGCAAGTCCCTGATTCAACGTATTAAAGTCATCATCGTCATCTTCATTGGAGTTGGAGTAATACACTACATCATTGTTGTTTAATGGAACAAGTTGAGTAGAAGTATTCTGTGGAGATGAATCATAAGGGAACATTTGGTTCGAGGTAGAAGATTGTGGATAACTGAAGTAGTTTTGCTCTTGAACATATGCATGATTAGACATAGGTGGTGGAGCATAGGGAGATTGAGCTACGAGTGCCAAAGAATTTGGTGTTGGTGACGGTGAGTATCCTCCTCGAAGAGCTCTATCTTTTTCCACTTCAGGTTCATGGTGTTTCAGAAAATCATACAACAAACCATATGGTGCATCATGAAGATTTTTGGTTTGTCGAACAAATGTCACATATTTATGCCAATCAGGACCAAGACTACCAATGAATTTGGAGTTCACTGCGATTCTCGATACTGTGATTTTGTGACGTTCCAGATCATTAACCACATTTGTGAAACGATGATAGTATGATTCAAGTGACTCTCCTGGTTCAATTGTGATGTCAATGTATTCCATGTAGAGTTTGGATTCCATATCATCTTTGTTCAATTGAGTGCCTTCCATAAGGAGATGAACATGTTCCCACATAGCTTTGGCTGTTTTCAGAGCATCGACACTTCGATAAATTGGATTGGGTATACCTTGAAGTATATAAGCCATTGCATACTCATCAGCTTCACGATGTGATTTCTGTTCTTCTGTGAGTTGAGATTTTGGAAGAGGTCTATCTCCAGGAGGACGTGGAGGATCAGCAGTTGGATCACCAATTTCAAATCTTGTTGGCCACTCAAATGGTCCTTCAAGTATCACTTGTTTCAAGAATTTCCCATGAGGTTTCTTTAGTTCAAGAAATCGTAAGGATCGACTTGACCATTGAACATAGTTCCCAGGTGTTAGCATTGAAGGTGTTTCAAGTGATCCCGCCTCATGTCTGGATTGTTGAGTTGTAATAACTTCACACATTCTATCAAACCAGTGAGGTTGTTTGGAGGAAAACTGAGTGTTTTGTTGTGACATTTGATATGGTTGTTGTTGAGGAATGATTTGATGTTGTTGCATCATGAGATATTGTGGTTGTGGATTAAACGGTTGTTGATGAAAGTGTGACTGTGAAGGTTGTTGATATGATTGTTGCTGATGGTATTGTTGTTGCTGATACTGCTGATGTTGCTGTTGCTGAGGATTAAAGAAGTAGTAATGTGGTGGTTGAGACATCTTAGAACACTTGTGTAGTAATGGATCTTTGTAGAAGATTGAAATGCACGTTCCTTTGGTTAAGTTCAAAATCCCTGGGGTAAGTTGAAATCTTACGCGTAAAAATGAGACTTATGCGTAGACTTTCAAAGTTACGCGTAAAGTATGATCTTATGCGTAAACTATAGAGTTATGCGTAAGATATACCTTATGCGTAAGTTTTAAGCTTATGCGTAAGATTCTTATGCGTAGGGTTCAAAGACCAAACAAATCTTTCAAACTTATCCAAGCTTGAAAGATATATGAAGTCGAAGTATTCCACTAACTTATCCAAGCTAGGGAAGTACTGAGTCACCGTAATACAAGGAGAAGACCTTTGATGAAACTTAAGCGTAGATTCTGGCAACTTACGCGTAAGATTAACTCTTATGCGTAAGATTGAACTTCTGCGTAGAAAAGGCAACTTCTGCGTAGGATGTAACTTCAGCGTAGGACTTAGGCGTAGGAAATAGACTTACGCGTAGGATTTAGGCGTAGAAGACCAAGTTAAGCGTAGAAACAGGGTTTTGACCAGTTTTACGCGTAAGAAAGGGGTTTTGACCAAAACTTATGCGTAGAAGGGACAAAAAGTACTGTAGACAGCTTTTGAATCGTACTGTTCACGAAACTTACGCGTAAGAAGGTCAGAAACTTGAAAATTTTCAAATTTTTGAAGAAAAATGCTTAGAAATAAGGTACTTTTGATCAAATAACTTCACCAATACTTAGAAAACACTAACTATTGAAGATTTTGAGTAGAAAAAACCTTAAAGATCAAAACTTTATGCAAAATCTAAGCTTCTAAACACAATATTAACCTTAAAACTTATCCAAGCTTCAAGATTTGAGTGTAAGAAACAAAGAAAGAAGCAAAAAGAAGCAAAATAACACCCTAAATCCTACGTTGAATCCAAGAAACACACTTCAATCTCTATTAGGCGAATGATACCACTTGTTAGGTCACCATTTTGTAAACACAAGTATGAGAAATTAGATAAGAGTGAGAGATGGTTGATTATAAGAATGAGAGAAAAGTAATTGCAAGAGTTTCCTTAATGTATTCAAATAACCAACAAGAATAATGTTTACATAAGCTTAGTATTTATAAGGGAGGAGTAGGGCAACATTCCCTTCCTCCCTCATTCTACTTAAACGTGGGCTTTCAAGGCCCATGGACTTGATTACTTAAGCCTAGTAACATACATATAGTGAAATAAATAACTAAGCAACCTATTACAAAAGGTAATGACCGAGACTTGACTAAAATATAAAAGTATGATCCCAACAAAAATAGATGCTATTAATTGTAGTCTACCAGCATAAGATAGCATTCTATTTTTCCAATTACTCACCTTAGCCTTGACTTTATCAATTAGACTTTTGCAGTCTGTAAAATTGAGTTGCTTGGTGATGAGAAGAACACCTAGGTATGACATAGGTAAAGCACCAATCTTGAATGGAAGAATGTCCAGTATACTTTGCTTAACATGCTCCTAAACATTGCCAAAAAAAACAGTACTCTTAGGATGTAGACCAGATATAGTGTTGAACTTGTATAAAGCATTCTTCACCACCATCACTGATTTAAGATCCCCATGGCAAAGAACAAGCAGATCATCAGCAAAGCATAAGTATGATATTTGCAACTCTTTGCACCCCCAATGGTATTTAAAGTTGCTATCTTCATCAATTTGTTTCTTCAATACCAAACTAAAAACCTCCATAACAAGGGTTAAGATGTAAGGAGAGATTGGATCTCCCTGTCTCAGTCCTCTACCTCCTTTAAAGTACCCAACCCTTTCATTGTTTACGTTAATGGTAAAAGCAGTTGATCTTATACAAACCATAATCCATTTCCCCATTAGATCAGGATACTTAAAAGCATGTAGAATACCTTCCAAGAAGTCCCAATTGACAGTGTCATAAGCTTTTTGGATGTCAATCTTCAAAGTAACTCTTCTTGCACCACTTTTCCAATTATACCCTTTAAGTAATTCTTGAGTAAGCAGGATGTTATCAGTGATTTGCCTTCCAGGTATGAAAGCACTCTAACATGGGTTAACCAATTTGCATAACGCATTTTTGATCCTATTTGTGAGAATTTTACTGATGATTTTGTATAAGACATTGCAGCATGCAATTGGTCTATCATCAGAGACCTTCATTGGTGTTTTAATCTTAGGTACAAGAGTAATGAGGGTGACATTTACTTCACCAAGCATTTTCCCTGTCCTGAAAAATTCTTTAACTGCCTCACAAACATCCTTCTAATAACAGACCAAGCTTTCTTATAGAATCTAGCAATATAACCATCTGGTCCAAGAGCTTTATTATCATTAATATCATACAATGCTTTCTTAATCTCTTCCTCATTCACTTCTCTAACCATGATCTCAGCATCAGAACTTGCAACCACTCTAGGATTGAAGCTTTCCAGGTTACAATGTTGCACTGGAACTGCAACACCAAGAAAGTTTTGAAAATGTTTGATAAATTGATTAGAGACCTGATCACCTTCAAAATTTTCCCCATTCTCATTATTGACACTTTCAATCCTGCTTTTATGAGCTCTGCTTTTCAAAATGGCATGAAAAAGTTTAGTGTTCCTATCTCCATCACAGAGCCACTCAATTTTAGCTTTTTGGAATAGCAGCTTTTCTTCATCTTTGACAGCAATGTTATATTCTTTGAGAATTGTAGCTTCCTCTTGTTTAAGAGCAATATTATGGGGATCTTTGTCAACCTTCATCTGAATCATTTTGAGTTTTCCCTCCATTCAATAGCTTTTTCATGAAGATTGTCAAACTTCCAGCTTAGAGCTTTCATATGGAACTTAAGAGTTTTCAGTTTCTTCACACATTTATACATGCAACATCCTTCAATAGGTATATCCCACTCTTTCTGCACAATACATAGAAATTCAGGTTTATCAGTGATAAAATTAGAAAATCTAAATGCCTTATGCTTTTTCCTCATCACTTGTGGAATGATAAGTAGAGCAGGACTGTGATCAGAAGTAAGATGAGGGAGGAAGACAGCATGAGAGTTGTTGAATTTGCTTATAAACTCCATATTTCCAAGAACTCTGTCAATCTTTTTGAGGACTCCACTGCTTGGGTTTAATCTACTTTGGACCCATGTAAAATGTATTCCTATACAATTGAGGTCTTCAACTTCAATATTATCCAAGCACTCCTGGAAATTAAGCATATTACTGGTTTTACATGAACCTCCTTCAGAATGATCTTCAACATTAAGGCTCAAATTCCAGTCACCCATAAGGACCCAAGGGCTATCATTAATGATGCTTTTGTAGCTAGCCAATGTCTTCCAATGGTCTTTCCTCTCTCTACCAGTGTTAGCTGCATACACAAAGCAACAATAAAAATTGTTTTTACTGTCTTTAATGTCAATCACACATAAGATTGTTTGTTTACTAGAGTGCAGCTGCATGATGTTAACATGGTCCTCATTCCAGCCCACAATAATTCTGCATCCTCTATCACTTTCTCTAAGATTAGAGCACCAATTCCAATTCCCAAACACAAAATCACATACTTTACAAATCTGTTTTTCTTTCACATGAGTTTCAAGCACAGCACAAATATGCAAGCCTTCACTACTAATGAATTTCTTCACATCCTTTTGCATTTCTCTGTTGCACATACCTCCAACATTCCAAGCAACCACCTTCAATTCAATATTCATTGTTGACATGAATTACAATTCTGGTCTACTCCTTTATTCAGGATTTCCACTGCACTTCCATTTACCTCATTGGCAGTCATACATTTAGCCATTCCACTATCTTCATCATATACATCTTCTTCATCATAGCATTCCTTCTCCCACATTGCCAACCATTGAACTATGTAGTATTCATGCATTTCCTCAGTCCAAAACTTAGCATCCACTTTTGAAGGTTGTCTTTGGTTTTTCACATATTTGTCCACACTTTCTTTCCAATTTTGCCCATAAATCTCACTTTCCTTAATTTCTTCCAAAACAACATACTTGTTTGCACTTCTTTTTAATTCCTTAATAGTATTCTTATTAACTTTCCATGGGCTCTTTGGACTAGCAGGATTCTTGTTACCAATATCAACACTTGTGCTCAGACTAGGTTGTGTTTGTTTGTTCACATTAGTAACAGGTTTCTTTTGAATAGGCCTGAATTCTAGTCTTGGCTTAGATCCTCTTTGAGCGGGCGCGGAGAAGGAAAGGCCAAAGACTATCACTAGGCTTACCCCCTCTTGGCTCATAAGTAACATTGTTCTTACCACTCTCAGCATTCACCACCAATCCACAATTGCTATCATTATGCCCAAATACCTTACAGTTGCTACAATTAGGTGGTTTCCAACTATATTCAACCTTTACAAACTTAGATTCCTTAATCACTCCATTATCATTTTTGTAGCATATTTCAATATTCTCTTTGAACTCTTTATCAGCTTTTATCTCAACCAGAACCCTACCAAACCCTGCATTACCAGTACCTTCACTACACATTCTAGCTGTAACTTTGTCCATGATAAGTGGGTTCCCTAGGCTGCTAGCAATAGCACTAATACCTTTAACAGTCCAAGCCTCCATTGGTGCATTGTGCAGTTTGATCCAGCATGGTAAAACCACTGGCTCTCTTCTGTCAATAATAATACTTGGATCCCATTTTTGTACCATAAGAGGCTTATTATTCACCAACCATGGCCCACTTTCAAGTACCTGATTCATACCCTCAGTTTCTCTAAACTTAAACAAGTACAAACCATTTTGAACCACAATATCTTTTAACCCATATTTCCCCCATATTCTGCCTAGATTATACTTAAGCTCATAATATGACATTTTGCAACCAACAAAGTGGCCACACAAAGTGAACATCCATTTCATGCTTCCTTCCCTAACAAGTTCATCATCAAACACAACAACTTCTCTCCCCTCCTCTATCTCAATAGAAATCAAACTTAGTTTGTTTATAATCTCATTCGGTTCATTATTAGTTGCATCAGCAAAAGTCTTTCTCACATTGTTATTATTCACATTATTATTATTATTGAGATGCCTTCTGTTTTCACACTTATTTTCACATGTATAAGTATTGCAAACATCATTGTTCCTAGATTCATGTGATTTAGTGTTATAGTTCAATGAAACAGTGTTGCTTACAGTGCTTTCAGTAGGCTTTTCCATGTTACTAGCAATTCCATTGTTTTGATTATTTACAATACTTCCTTCTCTTTGTTTATCAGCAGTATCTTTCCCATTTACCCCTTTCATCCTAACAGATTCATTAAGTGTAGGGAATTCAACTGCATCCAAACACCCCTTATTCCCATCAGTTCCACCGATATTCCTATCCAAACATCCCACATCCTCCATTGTATCACCCACAACAACATTCTCAGTACATACACTAGCATCAATAGTCTCTTTATTCATATTACTCTGTACTTCCCCTGTTTCACTTCCTTTATCTTTTGAATTATTCTGTTTTACTTTCGTCACATCATAATCAGTATCCAAGAGCTTATTAGCTATTTTTGTTTTCCGTTTGGAGGTTCTACCTCTAGGCGACATGATGAATCACAATTTATCACTAAAACTGCTCAGAATTGCTTAAAAATAGAACTAATTGCACACTCCAAACAATTAGATGATTCAATTAGGAAATTAGGTTTTGGCTCCAAAATCAGAAAATTTAAAACATGGTGAATTTTGGGGAAAACGATATCAATCGATGCGGAATTAAATTCTGAGTTGATTGCTCGGTTTAGATTTTGAAAATACATACACAATGGAGATCAAATCAAGGTTTTAGAGTTATTTTAATGGTGGAAGTTTGCCTTAACTTTACTCTTGTGCTCTTCTTACACATCCTTAGCCTTAAAGATAAGGTGAGCCTGGTCGTTTGGAGTTGATAGCAAAGTTGCAATAAGGGCACCTATACTTGTACCAGCCATTTTACATCAAAATAATCTACCAGTCTTGCATGCTTTCCATCTAGTTTATGTAGCTCAGTTTCTAAGAATCTAAGAGCAACACTTGGGATGATTCCTCCTTGCATTCCAGTACTACGATTGATGCTCAGAATCGTGGTTGCGTTATCACATAGCGAATACTGTTGATGCGGTGTGTTCGTTCCAAAAGAGACACTTGAGAGGGAAAGAATGATTGTTACACTAAAGGGGACGATCAAACAAGCCATTGAAAGTTATGAAGGTTTCAGAGCCTTTCAGTATTTAAAAGTAATCGATAGCCGGCCTCAATGAATCCAAAACCCTAAGAATAGAAACCTTAATGGGCGGTTACACAAAGCTCTAATATTATCATCTAATAAATTTTCCCTGCATGGAAGAAAAATATTATCAAAAGAAAAGGAAATTCACAAGAATATGTCGTCCTTTTACAAATGTAACAAAATTAATTGATCATCTTTTTCAATTTGAAAAGTAGTATGCGCGGGATATATGCATCACTTCTATGTGTAACTAAACGAATACACGTTCCCAACGACGGAAATTTCTAGCTGAAAATAATTATATATGCGATGCAATATTATGGTTAAGTGTTTTATGTAACTTTTATGACCCTAACTCTCTAATTTTGTGTTTAGTTTCGTTTTCTATAACAATCTCAGATAGGAGATACGAAATTCCTCAATTTATAGAATATAATTGTTAGTTATACGATTATAGCATCACACCTCTGGCAAAAACTTCAATGTCATTTAGGATTTTTTTTTTTAGAACGACGAATAAATATCTCACAATATATAACCACAAACTATCTCACATGTCCTAAACAGTACTGAACCCAAAACCATTGGTTGGAGAGCTTCACACACAACAAGGGGTACCATTGAGACACAAGCCCTTTGGTTAGAACAATAACTATATCTAAAAGAGAAAACATAGGTTATTTTATCAAATACATTAAATCTTTTATTCAAGCTACAAACTTACAAGATGAACATGTTAACAAATGAAGTGACTAAACCAAAAGATAAACACTCTAAAATATTTTGACGTCCAACAAATGTCCCCAGGGATTCTCTCTCCTCTAACCGTTTCTATCCCTTACAATAATTCACGCAAAATCGCCATTACTAAAATCATCATAATTCTTCATTTTCTTCTTCATACCCTAACGAATTCTTAATCTGATTACACCATTAGATTCATTTTGTCATTCCGCATGTAATGGTGGTAGTTAATTAGATTTTCATTGAGTTTTAAGAAATCCCCTAAATAATGATGATTTTGGCGCCAAAAACCTAATTAGTTCTAATTCTCTCTAGTGATTACTAGTTGTCTGGTAGTTAGTTTGTTTAGGTTTTTTCAGTATGTCTAATAGAGAAGCATCACAAAAATGAAATATTAAGCTGCCTAATAGGTATAAGAATCATGTTATGAACAAGTCTGGTCAGAATAGGACTAGTAATAAGACTACTGAGGTTATGGATGAAAATAGGGTTGCTGAGCATAGGGATAAAGTGGTTAGTGTTTTGAATGAGTTAAGGAATGATGCAGGTAATAGTGATCATTATCCAGGTATTGTAGAAGTGGATAGTGCTATGAGTCAAAGTATTGAAGCATATGATAGTGTTCAGACATCATGCAATGTAAGTGAAAATGTTAACTCTCCTTTGAATATTGTTGTTGATGTTGATCAAGTTATTGTGAATGATAAGAATAAGCAGAATTTAGAGGAAGTTAAGAAACAGAATGATAATGTTAGTGTACAAGCTTCACATGAAAATAATGAAAATGTTGAAACTAGTAGTAAGAATGATCTTAATGAAGTTTTTACCATAAAATCTTATGCTAGTGCCACTAAGAATTCAGGAATATATGAGATAAACAAGTTTATGTTTATTCCCACTGTTATGAATGAATTAGGTGGTGAGGTTGTTGTATTTGATGAAGAATTAGTAGCCATTGGAACTAAGAAATGGGAGTTAACATTGTGTGGTCACTTAGTTGGACATTCAATGACATTAACTGCTTTAAGATACCATTTGAGAAGAATGTGGAATAGATATGGATTCAAGGAAGTTGTGGATAATGGTAATGGTAAATGGCTATTCAAGTTTAACAGTGAACAAGGTATGAATGCAGTGGTTGAACAGAGTCCTTAGATGGTTAATAGTAAACCTTTGATGGTCTTTAAGTGGGATCCTAGTATTGGAATGAATATGGTTGAACCAACTAAGTTGCCTGTATGGGTTAAACTTAGTGATATACCTCTAGAAGCCTGGACTGTAGAAGGTATAAGTGCTATAGGTAGTAGTATTGGTAAGCCTATAATAATGGATAGTATGACTACATATGTGTGTAAGCATGGTGTGGGAAGAACTGAGGGTGTGTTTGGTACGGAGAAATGAAGCTAGAGAAAAGGAATTGAGGTGATTTCCTTTGTTTGGTATGCTTGAGAAATAAAGTGGCGGAGAAATTTGATTTCTCGAGAAATTAGCCCTTTGTAATTTGATGTCATTTGATTTCCATCTTTTTAGTAATGGAATTGGGAATTCTCCACGTCTTTTTAGTAGGTTTTTTAAAAATATTTTTCTTTTAAAAATAATTTTTTTATAAAAAATAATTTAAAAATATATATTTTTTTTGAAAATATTTTTTTTTTGAAAATATATTTTTTTAAGAATTGTTATTTAGAAAAAATAATTTTAATTAAATAATTTTTATAAAAAATAAATTTTAAAAAAAATAAATTAAAAAAAAAATAAATTATTTTTTTTAAATAAATTTAAAAGAAAATATTTTTTTTAAATATATTTTTTTAGAATTGTTATTTGGAAAAAATAAAAAAATTTAAATAATTTTTATAAAAAAATAAATTAAAAATTTTTTAAAATAAATTTTTTAAAAAATATATTTTTTTTTAAATATAATTTATAAAAAAATATTTTTTTAAATATATTTTTTTAGAATTGTTATTTAGAAAAAATAATTTAAAAAAAAAATCAACAAATAATTATTGTTTTTTTTCATTTCTCGGGTCAAATCTCTGTTGTTACCAAACATTAGAATTGAACAAAATTCTCTACTGATTTCTATTCTCTGAATTTATATTCTCTGCTTCATTTCTATTCTCTGAAATTCTCTCTACCAAACACACCCTGAGTATGCTAGAATTCTAGTGGAGATTGATGCTTTAAAAGGTTTTAAAGAGACAATTGAATTACAGTATAGAGATATGAATAAAAATGTCAAAGGTACTAAGATTGTTAAAGTTACATATGATTGGAAGCCTCCTATATGTTCTCATTGTAAGGTTTTTGGGCATGATTTTAAAGTGTGCAATGTAAGAGTTAGAACACCATAGGAAATTGCAATTGATAGAGCAGAGTTAGAAAAAACTGTTAATGGTGCAAAACAGAATGAATTTGTGCAGCAGCCTGCTAGGAAACCTAATGTCAATAGAAATATGAATACTCAAGGTCCAAGTAGAGGAGGTGTCAATAAGCAACAGAATGTGGATAAACATAAAAACTTACAAAGCACACAAAGTCAACAATGGAGTAAAAAGGTAGCTAGTTCTGAGAATAAGGAAACCACATAGAATAAGAATGATAAGTTTGATAAAGATTTCCCTGTTTTCAGTGGTGCCAATACACAAAAAGATAGTTTTAATAAAGGTAAACAAACTAGTACTCAAAAGACTAATCAGGTTACTAAGGGTAATCATACCACTACTCAGAATAGTTTTGATGCGTTAAAAGAGTTGGGAGAAGATAATATCCAAGACCTCAACATGATGAAAGATAAAACTATTGTGGATAAGTATCTGAACATAAGAATGAAACCTAGTGGAAATGTTCTTAAGTCATGGACACAAGAGATGAAAAATTATTTCAATAGAGCATGGGATGCTGATAGAGAGAAAGGAAAAGAGGATGTAGAGAAACAGAAAGGAAAGGATGTGAAGATGCTTGTGAGGATGAATCCGCAGCTGCTAGAACTTTAGTAGCAAATGAATTAGTTGGTACTAGTAGTTCTATATTGAACTAGGATAGTCTTTTCTTCGTTTAGTGATGGATTACAAAATTGGTATATGGAATGTTAGAAGTATGAATAATGGGAAAAACAAAAAGAAATTAAGAATTTTATTGCTGAGGAAAGAATGCAAGTGTTTTCTATTATTGAGACTCATGTTAAAGCCTCTAAGTTGCAAACTGTTTGTGATAAAGATTTTGGTCAGTGGGATTGGGTGTCCAATGTTAGTCAAATTAATGGAGGTTGTAGAATCACTCTTGGTTAGAATAGGAATACTGTGAATGTTATGGTTATTCATTCATCTAGACAGATGATGTTCTGTCTTATTGAGGTTGTCCACTCTCATGAGAAGATTTATTGTAGTTTTGTTTATGCTGATAACAATGGAGTGGTTAGGAGGAAGCTATGGAATGAATTATTGATTGCTAAGTGTACTACTAATGGCATTCCTTGGGTCATTATGGGAGATTTTAATGTGATCCTCAAAGTAGATGAGCATTCTGTTGGTAATTCTAACATTACTAGTGATATGCAGGACTTTATAGATTGTGTGAACAAATTAGAAGTTGAGGATGTACGTAAAACATGTATGCATTATACTTGGATCAAGTCTCCTTCTAATCCTTGTACTAGTATTTTGAAAAGCTTGATAGAGTCATAGCCAATGAGGATTTCATTAACAAGTATAATAATGCTTTCACTGTTTTTCACCCTTTTCTTGTATCTGATCATAGTCCTGCAGTTTTGGTCATGCCTCAAAGTATGATTAAGAATAAGAGATCTTTCAAATTTGCTAATTACATTGCTGATAAAAAAGAGTGCCTTACTTTGGTTGAGAGTTTTTGGAAGGAAGATGTACAGGGTTTTCATATGTTCAAGCTTGTTAAGAAAATGAAGAATCTGAAGTGGCATCTTAATAACATGAACCGGAAGAATGGGAATCTGTTTCAAAGGTTTGTCAATCTTATAAATAGTCTTAAGGTTGCTCAATTGGAGATTGAAAAGTTTCCTCTTGATGCTAGTAAAAAACAGGTTGTTGCAAGTACTTTGGAAGAATATAATGAAGCTATAATTGATGAGGAAAAGCTTCTTTTTCAGTGTGCAAAAATTGATTGGTTGTGTGAAGGTGATAGAAATACTGCTTATTTTCACAAAGTGCTAAAAAGTAGGAAGAATATGAATAGGATCATCAGTATTCAGAACAATCAGGGTGAAACTATGGAAGGTGACTTAATGGCACAAGAGTTTGTTAATCATTTTGAAAATTTCTTGGGGAAGGTTGTTAATGTTGATCAATTGGAATCAGTGGGAGATATATTCAGTAATACTCTTTCTAATAATGAAGCTTTGGAGATGATTAAGGAGATTACTGATCAAGAAATAAAAGATGCAATGTTTGATATTAATGACTCAAAAGCCCCTGGTCCTGATGGGTATACAACATATTTCTTTAAAAAAGCATGGAATATTATTGGGAATGATGTTTGTCTTCCTATTAAGGAGGTCTTTGTATCTGGAAAACTGCTCAAGGAAGGCAATTTGTTGGGATTCTTGATTTGATGTGACAAAATAGATAAAAGAATGAAACAAGAAGGGCTAAAGATGACAAAGAGAGAAAGCTACAAAGAATAAAGATACAGGAAATATTCTATTATGAAGAAACGATTTTGATAATATTCTGTATTTTAGTTTTATTCTTATCTCTTTGTAAACCCTAATATCTCTCTATATAAAGAGACATAGGGTACAGGTTTTCATATGTCTTTCACAATGTAGTCGACTAGAAAAGTGTGTGTGTATGTTCTAGGGCGTAGTTCATTATAAACGCCTAGAACTAGTTAGTGTAGTTCGTATCCTCTAAGATCTGAGATGTCTTAGATCCTTGTTACAATTGGTAACACGTTGTTATTCTAATCAAATAATAATTAGAGGTGATTGGGAAAAACCTTGTTGTCAATAACATATGATTTGTTTTAATTATTCCGCTGCATATTGTCTATGATTTGTTTTATGTGCAAGTTCTGGTATGTCGAAAACTGCTGCAGACAAAGGTTTTGAAATTCGAATTTTAGGGTTTTTCTTTATATCAACTTCTTTGATTTCGGTTTCTATTGAATAAATTCATCATAGAAGTTGGTTATACGATGTTTGGTGTTTATAATTCTTGAAAGAAAGCAGTTATGGAGGTGTATGAGTGATTTTTGGTGATTTTAGGGTTTTCGCGACACTTTGAAGTGTTGTCTTTATACTAAAAAAAAATTAAAAAAAAATAAAAAAAATAAAAAAGATGACTATGATTTTGTTTGTAAAAGTCGCGTTATTCACTAAACCCTAATCACTATTCGTAGTATGTTGTTCTCGTAAAGTTTCTACAGCTAGTATTATTGCAAACTACTGCTTGTTGTAAGATTCTGCTGATTATAGTATACTGCTGCTACGCTTATTGTTCACTCTGCTGCTACAAAGTTACTCTACTGCTAGCTTTATGACTCTACTGCTGTTGTATTTTACTCTGCTGCTCGACACTGCTGCTTGGGAATTAATTCTGCTGCTGTGTTATTTATTCTACTGCTGTGTTTGGATGATTTAAGAGCAGTAAGGAGAAGTACATATGTTTGATTGGTTTACACACACAAATGGAGTTTGGTTTGGTTATTGTTCTTAAACGTTTTTAAAGGCTCGCATTAATTTTCTTATTGGCGAAGAGAAGTATTTGTTGCTTCTTTGATGATGCAGTGGAATTTTTCAAGGTTGTGTCTTATTATATCTTAAACGGCTGACAACGTTTAAAGATAACTTGTTTGTTTATACGGTGGTGACAACAACTTGACGAATCTAGCAATGTGTGATTTTTCTTATGATGCTCTATGCACACATTGGCTATCACTTAAAGGAGTTACATTGTAGTGCTCAGTGTCTCACAGAGGATGAGGATTTTGTCAAGGGATTGCGATCTACTTATATTTCCAGTTCATATAAGTTTGAAGTCACGTGGTTAGTACAAGGCATAAGACACAAGGTTGGTTTCTTCTACTTCAGCATCAAATTGGTAATGATTAGTTTTCTTTAACAATATATATAAAGCCTACAGATTTGAAGAATCATTTTATGTACATGCATCACTCGAGGGGAAGTTTCTACGGTTTATTCATTCTCTAATTGTTGATAACAAAAAGGGGGGGAAGAAATATTGTGGTGGCATGGCATGACTTAAGGGGAAGACAAAGATTGTTTCATTCAGGGAGATGCTTACATCTCAACTTTTCTACTTCGTCTAGGGAAGTTCGTACACGACTTTGTTTGTTTTGTCATCATCAAATAGGGGAAGATTGTTGGGATTCTAGATTTGATGTGACAAAATAGATAAAAGAATGAAACATGAAGGGCCAAAGTGACAAAGAGAGAAAGTTTCAAAGATATCAAGATACAGGAAATAATTTATTCTGTAGAAAAGATTTTATATTATTCGGTATTATCTCTTTGTGTAAACCCTAGCATTCTCTAGTATATAAAGAGATGCAGGGTACGTAGTTTAATTAAGTCTTCCAATATGTAGTCGACCAAAAGTTTGTGTGTGTGTCTAGGGCGTAGAATATAAACGCCTAGACTAGAGTTGGTTAGAGTTAGTTTGTATCCTCTAAGATCTGAGGTGTCTTAGATCCCTGTTACAGTTAGGTAACATGTTATTATTCTGATCAAATAATAATTGGAGGTGATTGGTAAAAACCTTGTTGTCAATAACATATGATTTGTTTTAATTATTCCGCTGCATATTGTCTATGTTATTGTTAACCCTAGATGCTCAAAACGGTCCAAGGAGTCTAACAAACTCCACAATAATTCTACTCTTATTGCTTTGATCCCAAAGGTTACTCAACCAAGGTTTGTCAATGAATTTAGACCTATTGCATGCTGCAATGTCTTATATAAATGCATCAGTAAAATCATCACCAATAGAATTAAAGGTAGTTTGGATAATCTGGTCAATTTGAATCAAAGTGCTTTCATTCAAGGTAGGAGTATTCAAGAAAATACCTTATTAACTCAAGAATTATTGAAAGGATACAATAGAAAAGGTGGGCCAAAGAGGTGTGCTTTGAAGATTGACATTGTAAAATCCTATGACACTGTTAATTTGGCTTTTCATCTACTGCCTTCTCAATATGTCTGAATGGTGAAGTTAAAGGATATTTCAAAGGAGTTAGAGGTCTCAGACAGGGAAATCCTATATATCCCTATCTTTTTACCTTGGTCATGGAAGTTTTCACACTAATAACGGCTCATAAGATCAGTCAAAATCCCAACTTCAAATATCACGCAAGATGCAAGGAGTTGAAATTGACCCATCTTTGTTTGGCTGATGATCTTTTGGCTATGTGTTATGGCAACTGTGAGTCAGTGAAAGTCATCAAAGAAGCTTTGGAAGATTTTGGTAGAGTATCTGGATTAATTGCTAACTTGGATAAAAGTACTATTTTCTTTGGTAATGTGGCTTATGGTGAGAAGAGAAGTATTTTGAATATTGTGCCTTTCAAGGTTGGAACTCTCCCTGTCAAGTACCTTGGAGTTCCACTTCTCACTAAAAGATTGGGGAAACATGAATGTAATCAGTTGCTGGATAAAGTCATGGCTAAAGTCAATGATTGGAAGAACAAGTCACTTTCTTATGCTGGAAGAATGCAGTTAATAGCCTCAGTGATTGGGTCAATGCAAATCTATTGGGCTTCAGTCTTTTTGTTGCCTAAATCAACTGTGAAAGATATTGAAAGAGTTCTTAAAGGATTTTTGTGGTGTCAAGGTGATCTTGATAGGGGTAAGGCTAAAGTTGGTTGGAAGACAATATGCAAGCCAAAAAGTCAAGGAGGATTAGGATTCAAAGATTTGGGCAAGTGGAATGAAGTTCTGCTTACTAAGCAAGTTTGGAATATAGCAGCTCATAAGGTAAGCTTGTGGGTTAAATGGGTCCTTATGGTCAAATTGAAAGGTTAAAATTTCTGGGAAGTGAACCCTGAATATAATGATAGCTGGAACTGGAAAGTGATCCTTGGGCTAAGAGATAAAGCTAAACAACACATTGAGTATAAGATTGGCAATGGAAGAACTGCATCAGTATGGTATGATAAATGGTGTGACAAAGGTCCTCTTATTAAGTATATAAGTAGGAGAGATCTTTATAATGCAAGATTTGAAAACAATGCTTCTGTTTCTGACATGATTTATTATGGTCAATGGGCATGGGATAATGTGTGGAATACTAGTTTTCCTGAGCTACTTAATATTCCAGCTCCTGTTCTCAATGAGGAAAGTGATAAAATTCTGTGGAGAACTATTAAGGGTCAACCAAAGTCGTTTACTGTTAAGCAAGTGTGGGAGGATTACATAGATAACCATGCTAATGTTAACTGGTCATAATTTGTATGGTTTTCACAATGTATTCCAAGTCATACTTTTGTACTATGGATGGCTATTTTGGGAAGACTGCAGACTCAAGATAGGATCTTGCAGTGGAATAATGATATGAATATGAGATGTTCATTATGCAGTATATGTATGGATTCACATGACCATCTCTTCTTTCAATACAATTTTGTCAAGAGTGTGTGGGAGCTGATCAGAGGCAAAAGCTACATATAGTCTTTCAAGAATAATTGGCAAGACAATATTGATTTCTTGGCTACTGATTCTTCTATCACAATTAAAAGTGTGGTGAGGAGATTGATTATTGGGGCTTTTGTATACTTTATATGGCAAGAAAGAAATAAGAGACAGTTTTGCAATGAAAAGAGGTCTGCTCAAAATTTAGCTGATGTTAACACTAATACAGTCAAGATAAGGTTAATTGGCATTACAGTTTTGAAGTCTACTAATGTTTTGCAAGTGGCTAAAGACTGGGAAATAAAGTTCAAGTTCAAATAATATCAGTGGGGCTAGTTGGGACATAGTTTCATGAGGTATTGATTTGACTGATTCTATCATAATGAGTGTTTGGAATATGAAGTGAATTGCAGATGGCTAGTATTTTGGGATTGATCTGGTGATTGAACATGGTATATATTGTGCCAATGTATCTGGAAGAGATAATAGGACAACGTATTGCTTAGTCCAATTATTTAGTGAAGTCGCCATATAGTAGTTTCCTGCATATTGAATGGTCACAGTTGGATAAGTGATTAAAGACATGATCTTAGCATTAAGCTATGCAGATACAAAAAATTTGATTGTATCAGCAGAGATGAAACTCAATATAGTTGAATGCTCTGCACATTTGGTTTATAACCATATAGACCTGAACTACATTACAGGTTTGAGTCTATATTGAAAGCTTACTATACATTGATGGCCTTGTATCTTGGGTTTCTTTAAGATTTTGATCTTTTAAGTTTCAAATAACAAGTTCAGTAGGCCTTTGTTAGGTAACTGATCTCTGTTTTTGAATGCTTTTTAGATTATTATCTTAATGAGACTCATAAAGTAGGTTCCCAATGTATATAGGGTGTGTGAGCTTTGGTGGGCAGTGTATGAAGATATGAATTGTGAGGAGTGAAAGATGAACCTACATGGTCCTATCTATAAACTACCAAGGAGGAATGGTGGTACTTACAGTAAGGAGTGTGTTCCTAGCTGTGTGAAGCCATTGTAGTAAATGGAAATGTAGCACAGCTAGTATAGCCCTTACTTGTGGAGTGGTAAAGGGTGCATAGTGATGTCAAGCTCTGTTTCTACCTTGGTTATTGTGGTGGCATGATGAATGATCAAGGTGGAAAGAGCTTGGAAATGTAGCTAGATGGTTATGTGCAAATTAAAAGGTGAATAAAAGTGGATGAAAGAATGCTTGAATGAAGAATTGAAGACTTTGTGCTGATGTCTGATATAGTATAGGACTGCATATTGTGTAATATCAGATATATGTTGTTATCTTATATAGAATTGTTAATCTTTGAATGTGTTCTGTTTGG
Organism: Artemisia argyi; assembly: GCA_030686995.1. Lineage (NCBI taxonomy): Eukaryota > Viridiplantae > Streptophyta > Magnoliopsida > Asterales > Asteraceae > Artemisia > Artemisia argyi. Next base: position 254,049,507 of record CM060708.1, read on the forward strand.
ATATGTCCAATTCAATTTATGTATTCTAGCATTGTACAATACTAGTTATATATCCCGCGCGTTGCAGTGGGGTGTTTTGATAAAAAAAAAGTAGGCTATGTTGTTTGTGCAGAAAAGTGTTTTGTTAAATAGCGGGAAAAAAATGGGCAGTATATTTGCTGTTATACAGGACATGCACATAAAGCCTGTAAACAAAGAAATTAGAAAACATGCCATGTAAATTGTAAAAAAAAAAAAAAATACACGCGAGAAAAGCAAAAAAGTGATACATTTTAAGCCGGAGTGAATACAAACGGTGGAAAGGAATTTCTAATACAACAAATAAGATCTGAGCACATCTGTTACATGTGATACAAACGTTGGAAAGGAATTTCTAATACAACAAATAAGATCTGAGCACATCTGTTACACGTGGTTTAGCTTTTGATGATGAACTTCTTGAGGAAACGATCTTCTGATCTACTTGTTTTGTCCCTGAAAAAAACACAACGACAATTAAATACCAAAGGATGAAACTGTGTTTAGAGCATCATACCAATAGCAAATAAGAGCTGTGAAATTCCTTTTTTGAAGCATTGGCTAGCCACTGTTCGGCTGAGCCTGTAGATTCTCTTCTGAAGGCATCACTGCACATGAAACTGAACATTATTTTACCAAAAAAAATGCAGATAATAGAAAGGGAATGAGGCAGTTGTAATTGTTGTACATATTTTTGTTTATAGGTTTTTTTGGCTGCCATATACTTGGTCAAGGTGGTTAGGATGTGGAAGGATAGCAATTAATGCATGTTCATGCATGTGTTAATGAAGTAATCATGAAAAAATGGATGTATTGAGCAGCCTAAAAGGGGTAATTAAAGCTATTGGGTTTATAAGGCACCTAGAACCACAAAGCAATAATGAAAAACTGTTTTTGTTGGGCATTCCAAGAGGGGCAATTAAATCTAATGCCTTTATAAAGGATCCATAAACACAAAGGAATAGGCATTAAGAAAGTTAAGACACAACTAAAAACACACACATATTCTCCAAAAGAAAGTTTGATAGCAAAAAAGAGAGAATGACAACACCCATGCCATTCTGCAAGGAGCTCGCTGCTGTTGCGGAGTTGAGCCTAGTGAAAGACATGATGATGGTAAAGTTTAGGAGGGAAGTTGCAGAGACACTGGTGGATGAAGCTGAGCTAAGAAAGAAGGCGAAAGAAATAATGTCGCGTGTTGTTGAGAGAGACATGGTACTTGGAGAGCTGGAGCTTTTGTTTTCCTTTGAGTCGACTATGCAAAGCATCTCCGAACTCAACAACTTGCAAACTGAAGATCTGACAGAAGTGTCGTCGCTGCTGGTGAATGTGGTCAAGAAACAGAAGCGAGCATCAGAGCTCCTGGCGTTGATCGAGAAGATGAAACGCTTGCCGTACTGATGCCAAGTGTTTTGGGTTTTTAGAATATGCATCTTCGGTGTGGGTTAGGTGGGGCTGTCTAGGGTTTGGGGGGTTATTTTGTTGAAATTTTTAATGGTTTAAACCCTTCAATGATTATTATGAATAAAAGATGCTTGTTACGTGGTTGTCTCAGTTGTAGTTTTAGTGCCTAAGTAATGCAAAATCGAGAACGTAAAAGTTTTTTGTTGAAACATACCTGTTTTTTCTTTATGTTTTTATTTTTTTTGGGCGATAGCGGCACGTCGTTGGCCTCTCAATGTGGTCCGTCTATTCAGCAAGCTGTTTAAAAAAACAATAAGCGCCTATTCATTTTTTTGAGCAAATAAGCAGTTCAATAAGTAAACACAAAGTGAGGCTGCGTAATCGTAACAGCACATGAATTATAATCTTAGGCACCAAGCCTGATTATATAAGAGACAGTTTGCTTTTATCTGTTATAAATATCAGAAAACTAATTCAACCACCAAATAAGCTGCATAGGAGCTACATTTATATGTAAACAGTGACAAACAAATTACGAAACCTGCCTATGCATTTACCTGTTTTGTCGGGCGTATTTGCAATTGAAAGGCTGGAATAGACTTTGTTATGATATCTATCCATGGCGGTTCGGTGTTTGCTGACACACTGGCCAGTGTGAAAATTCACTACAAAGGCGGAAGTGGAAGACACCAATCGACAGCTGCAATGACCATCTTTGCTACACATGGCCCTGAATCAGAAAACAAATAAATAGATTTAGCTTTTTATCTTTGCGTCAATATCATCAATCAAATACCAGTGTTCAGCTATTGCGTAAGAAAATCAGATGCAATAGGAATAACTGGATCTTAGAAATTATCGCGTACTTGTAAGACATCTAGGATATACCAACGTTTTTTCTTTGTATAAACAAACATGGTTTTGCCAGTACCTATGTAATAGCAATAGAGGACAATGGCCTATTATTTTATTGACTGTTCAGGCTTTTATAGGTTTCTTCTAATGAATCAACTAACCAACGATCATCGTTCCATGTAAATATTCAAAGTAAGTAATCAAGTGTGAGCATCCCAATCGAAAAACATAGAAAGGTATCTAAACAATTGAAGCAACAATCTTTGTTTTCGTAATTAAGTAAATAAAGTATCATACCTCATGACCATCTAGCAAGCGAGTAACTCAGTGCATCAATTGTTTTTGGAATCTCACGATCTATGCCAGTTATCGCAAATGGGTAGATGGGTAAAAAATGCAGCAGAAAGTTGGGTGAATGTACACGTATTTTAGAGCACCTGGCATAAAATTAATCCTAGACAACACCGAAGAAGACTGGGTTGTTCACTACAGGCTGTCATAGTACTTGTAAACCTGCCACCGGCTGCAATATACAATGAATGAAAAAGACATCATGAAAGCATATGAGGCATATAAAAAAATAAAATAAAATAAAAAAAAATAAAATAAAATAAAAAAAAATAAAAATAATAAAAAAACTAAAAAAGAACGCAATATGCAGTGGCAATGGCTGCACAGTCGCTGGCAAAGTCTCTGCTTCATTGTGACGAATGGCATACGCGGTAGAGGCTTCGACCTGTTCAAGACCACCCAGACACCAAGAGAATCAACTCATGAATTCCACAACAATAATTAATAAAGAGTTAAGAAAGCTGGTTTGCAAGAAGTTGAACCTGGTCAATTGAGGGTCGCGTGTGATCTCCAACTGTAAATAAGGAAAGATCGAATAAAAGTAGCCAAGCATGTGCATGAAGGAGGCTCATAGGTAACGCTGAATAATTAGCGACGTTCATATGGTCAACGAAGATTGTATATTCAAATGCAAGCAAGCTCTGTGGTTGAAGGGCATGTCAGACGGCTAATAGGTGATCGGATTATTGCAGGTCTGACATGCCATTCAATCAACAGGGCTGGATTGCTAGAACAGTTAAGCGCTCCTCTGAAAATGAGGGCACTAGTATTTTTAAGCTTTGTTTTTTTGGGTTTTGACCAACACGATGCAGTCCTGTTGCAGCAAAACAAACAACAATTTCACATTTGCAAATAAAAAAATTCTACACGTTAATTAAATCTAGAATACTGCATGCTGAATCTACATATTATAAACCTCTTTACTTCTAATGTTATCAGAAAGTTGTGAACTTTTAATGTTTATGGTCTATGGTAACGATTAAAAAAGAAATTTATCAAGCAACGAATCAACAACTGTAGATAAGGAATCAAGTAAAAACTTATCTTGCATAATCACATTCGCTTCATGATGATCAGTCTCGATTTTGCCATTGTCCTACAAATCCACAGTTGAAAATAGCATTAGAAACATACTGGTCTCCAAATCCAAATCTTCAAAACTGTGTAAAAATTGAATGTAACAACCTTATGGCAAACTGTGATGACCAATGCTTCCTAAAACAAATGCTAGGATTCAATGCATCCAGTGTGCGACTAAAGTACTTTGTGTAAAGGAGGGAAAAAAAGGGAAAAAAACCAACCGCAAAAGACGCATAAAATAAAAAAGGTTGTTGAAAATATTTCAGGTCCAATTGTACCTCATGAGTTGTAGGTACCGATATATAAACGATCAATGGTCATGGTGTGTCACAGCCAGGCCACAAAACTTATTGACCACTCGAATGCGTGCTGCATGCAACCGAAAATCAACAATTACGAAGAAAAAAAACTTTTACAACGGCATGACAACAATATTCAGAATTAAAATAAGAAAAGTACCTGAAGTAGGATGAGTGCTCGATGTCCGGAACTCACACGATAAACAATAACGATAAACACAATTTTTTTAACGTCGCACATGTTTTGCAGAGATGCCAAAAATGGGCTGCAATAAAATATGAGCCTCAGATCTGTGTATGGTGTTCAGGTCATAGAAGTGTCCGAATTCCCATATGGCTACAACAAAACCTGGTTGCATAGCAGGCATACATGCTATGACATCCGGTTGTTGTCCCACCAAGTTAAGGCCGGAACATCTCACCGAAATTCCAACAATCATCACAGGCATAATAACTTTCGCCAAAGAGAATGCTACCCATACCATTCATCAATAACTGATTTCACAAAGGCGGAACAACCGACATGGGTGCGTTAGTGTAAACGGCCTGTGAAAATACGCCTGCTGCCACGACATCCATGAATAACCCATTTGACAAAGGCGGAACAACAGCTATGGTTGCGCCAGCGCAAACGCCACACCAAAATACGGCTGCTCTCAAGCAATTTATCAATAAGCGATTTGACAAAGGCAGAACAACTGCTATGGCTGCGCTAGCGCTAACGCCCCGCCAATACACGGCTGCTTTGAAGCCTCTAACAAATTCAGTAACATGGTCTGCAACCAAAAGAAACCCGATCACTTCCATTATAGGCTGGTATAATCAAATATTCAAAACAACAAACATAAACTATGAACTTACATACAGCTCACATAAAGAATAGCATACACAAACGACTAATAAGTACACATAACAGTTATTCTGGCATTACCCAACCCAACATAGACATATTAACAACTGTAACATAAGCTTATAAGACGAAAAACAAATAAGGTAACCTCAAAGTAACCGACCATATAATCCTAAAGGTAACCTAGCATCCTAGAAACAAAGCAAAATAGAAATTAAAGAAGGGATTTTTTTTTTTTTTAAGGAAAAAAAAATCCTAATCGAGGAAACCTGTAAAACTATGGCGAAACCCTGGTTTGAAATCTCAATTGCTAAATAGCTGAAACATGTAACCAAACACATAAAAAGCTAATAGAACTCGAAACGAAGGATTCCAAATCTATGAACAACGATTATCTAATCGAACAGACAAAAGGCATAAGACATAGCACACCTAACACGAATCTCTTTAAAAACCTGGTGCAGCTAATGACACTGGTAAACCTATTGATAAAAAGATTCTGCTGACCTAACTCTCACTCATAAGTTATAGGAAAGAACAAATGGCGAGCGCATACCCACAAATGGAATAAAATAATGGGTCCAGTACACACCTGAATCCACGTGACCTGATAACCCCTTTTTTATGATCAATGGATAATCGGAAATATACCCAGACGGATCTAGAAGATAAACTAAAGCTGTCAGCGGCAATGATTTTCACGATCGGGCAGGATACACCAAATAGCTTCGCGGGCCTAACCCAAAAATTTTTTTTTGGGAAAAACGGGCCTTAAAGATACTGTTCATTCATTTCCTGGGTGGTTCGCCATCACACGAATAACTGATTCGACAAAGGCGGAACAACCGCTATGGCTGCGTCAGTGCAAACGCCCCGCCAAAATACGGCTGCTCTCAGTCCTCCAACAAATTCAGTAACATGGGCTGCAACCAAAAGAAAGCTGATCACCTCCATTATAGACAGATATAATCAAACATTGAAAACAACAGACATAAACCATGAACTTACATACAGGTCGCATCAACAAAAGCATAGACAAATGACTAATAACCACACACAACAGCTACCATGACATTATCCAACCTAACATAGGCATATTAACAATCATAACATAAGCTTATAAGGTACAAAAAAAATAAGGTAACATCAAAGTAACCAACTACATAATCCCAAAGTTAACCTGCCATCATACAAACAAAGGAAAAAAAAAAAAAAAAAAAAAAAAAAAAAAAAGCCTAATTGAGGAAACCCCCAAAATTATGCCGAAACCCTAAATTGAAAAATCAACTAGCAAATAGGTCAAACATGCAATCAAACACATAGAAAGTTAATAAAACCCGAAATGAAGGACTCCAAACCTATCAACAACGATGATCTGATTGAACATACAAAAAGCAGAAGATATAGCACATCTAACACGAAGCCTTCAAAAAAAAGCCGGCGAAGCTAATGACACTGCTAAACCTAATTCCGATTAAAAAAAAAAAAACAAAACAAAACAAAACAAAACAAAACAATCTGCTGACCCAACTCTCAATCATCATACTATATAACATTTATCAGATGAACTGGATAGCCGGAGATCAACCCGGACGGATCTAGAAGATAAACTAAAGGTGTGAGTGGACATACCAAATAAGCTTTAAACCCAACTCTCAATCATTATACTATATAACATTTATCAGATGAATTGGATAGCCGGAGATCTACCCGGACGGATCTAGAAGATAAACTAAAGGTGTGAGTGGACATACCAAATAAGCTTAAAATAAGCTTGACGGGCCTAACCCAAGAAGAAGAAGAAAAAAAAAAAAAAAAAAAAAAAAAAAAAAAAAAAAGGCCCTCAAAGTTACTGTTCATTCATTCCTGATAAATGTTATATAGTATAATTTGGAGCAATAATATATTTGAGTTGAGATTCATGAAAAACCCATACATGCCATAGAACCTATCAACCAATCATAGCCATTCATTTATATTTTCCACCTTTTTTTTCAAAACAACATATCTTGCAAACGGTAAATCTTCAAACTACAAAAAAAAATACAATCACGACGAGAATTAAATGATCTTTCTATAGATATGCATTGTTATATACTTTCGACGAACTTTTTTTTTCGCCCAGAAAGAATCATATATGATTCGTAAAAATCATATATGATTCGTAAAAAATCATATATGATTCGATTCTTCGAATCATATATGATTTTTCTTGGCGAAAAAAAAGTTCGTCATAACAATGCATATCTATAGAAAGATAATTTAATTCTCTTCGCAATGGTATTTTTTTTTGTAGCTTGACGATTTACGGTTTGCGAAATATTTAAGTTTTAAAAAAATGGTGAAAGTTTATTTTTTTTTATTTTGATTAAAAAAAAATGAGTAGCTAAGATTGCTTGATGGGTTATATGGTAAAAGTTAGATCTATAAAGAACTTTTGGCTAATATATTTTGCCTTTTGCAAAAAAAAAAAAAAAAAGTGACTAAACCAAAAAAAGATAAAATACTGTAATACATAGGCCTGGAATCCCGCGTGGGCCTGCTAATGCCATATCAGTAACTATTTAGAAAGTTAGGATTGGGCCGAACATCTTTCTCTATGTTCATCACATCCGCAGATCCAAAGTATAAGCATATTGATTGATTGTGAGCAAGTTAAATAAAGTCGTAAAAGGCGAGAGCAAGTTAAATAAAGTCGTAAAAGGCGAAAGTGAGATGGTTATGTCCCCAACTAAAAGGTTGTGGGTTCAAGTCCCGTAAGTAGTTGTTGATTCATGTTGTGCGAGAATTTATAAGTTATAATTGCGTGTAAAATTTGCCTTTAATATATAGTCGTAAAAAGTAAAAACTCATAATCCACCATCTGCATTTTTTTTCTGGTTCAAAGTCAACGTACATGCATGACTTACAAGAGAGAGAAATGTACTTGGAACTCGAAGAGTGAAACAATATTTACATATGAACAAGTAGAGCTAAATGTCGTTTACAACAACTATTTCTTTTTACAGAATCGCAAAGTTACGTGGGCCTAATTACGTGGCCTAAGATGTACCACTTCTCATCCAGAAGTTGAAAAAAAGTAAGCAGCAGGGATCAAGTGCTTGTAAAATCAGCTGAGCATGGTAGGATGCCCAGTCTGGAGCATCTTCCTAAACATGTCCATCCCGAACGCTGAATCTGATGAACTAAAAATAAGGCAGCAGCCTGAAGATTAGCTAATGACCAACTTTAAACTCTTAGAACCATCCAAAAATTGTGATAAAAGTATGCAGAATGCATGAGTCAATAAATTTGGTCAAATTATGAGACACGGTTGTAATCTATACAACATGAAAAGAATAAGACAAAAAAGTGATCTCACCTTGAGATAGTAATTTCATAGGGAAATGAGACTCCCTCAACATTTGGTATTGGAGGGATGTGATCTTTCTTTTCATTTACAAATTTGATTATCTGAAATAAAACTTCATGCAAAGCAGACTCGAGCGATGCCCTTCGAGCACTTCTCTCCTCGGATGCACTTTCTGTACATAGTAAAACCATTGGAAAGTTTAAAACATGTGTTACAAACATACAATTTATTTTGGTACTTAAATACTACAATGAATGCAGCTAATAAACCAATAACTAATAACTATACCTCCAGGGTCTACAACCAATTTAGAGTAATGTGTTTTGCCAGAATGTGGTTTGGGGTGTTGGGCAACATTCAAATTTATGTACCACTGCTCCCAGTATAAGTGTTCAACTTTGTGGGTAAACCAACTTGCCTGTTTGTTCTTTACTTCGAAGAAAGACAAACATATCTGCATCATTAACATATACATCAGAGTCATGGCCTCACTAAGAGAAGTGATTGATGAGGAGTAAATGAGTTAAATGCTGAGCATAGGTAAAATTGTAAAAAACAGAAGCTAAAATGCTCATTCAATCATAATTGGAAATCACTTACTCCGTAATAAATATTTAGGTAAAAGACAAAAAATAAAAAATAAATAAACAATAAATAAAAAATCATAATCAACCTTGAGTACTTTAAGAAGATAATAATAGCACACATGAGGGCTTCCTTCAAATGCGTGAATATTTAGTTGTCAAAACGAGAATCACTGAATTGTTTTTTAACAAGCAAAAGGGAAAAACTCCAATTTTCATCATAAGCACCAATCCGTTCAACATTGCTTTATTGACCGGATCAAACAGCGCAAGCAAAGCTACTAATTGTTCCCTAAATTAATATCCCAAAAGGCAGCTTATGAAGCTTTGGATCTTACAGTCTCAATATAGCATTAATAATTGTGAAAAGAGTGGCATTTTAAATGTAAATGGCCATTTATGTGAGTTTTATAAGTATCACATCTGTATTTGGAACTTGTTAGCCTGAGTGCTTCTTGAAAGGGTGGCTCATAGTAAAATGGCAAGTACTGAGTAGACCAAATTTACAACAAATTTTGAACTTCTGATCACTCACTAAATTAAAATGGAAACTAGCGGATGAAAATTCTTACCTGATTCTTCTTGTTTGGGTACTTCTCTACCCTATCAATGAACTGATCGATCTTCTCATCTACTTTTTTCTCAAGCGCTGCATCACCACATTGCACCTGCAAAAAGATGTATCCAACATTAAGTAGTATGGATACTAGGATGCAATATTAAACCCTGTGTTTGTAAATACATTTATGGATAAAGTTACAAACAAACATGAAATTCACATAATACGCAATGGGACAGGCTGTCAAGTAATAATTATTAATTCAGTGAAGAAAAAACAACAGTTTGGCCAAGAGGCTTTTATGATGTCAAACTACACAAAAGCTTGTCCAAATATATGCAAACAATGTTTTCTTTCGATAAAGAATAGATCCCAAAGTCCTCGGATGCTAACACATGTCACTCAAACATGATTTTGACCTTTGAACATATTCTAGCAACTGACAGTATGAAAATGTTACCACATACATACAATCATCAATTAGTTTAGCAATTGACATGACACATTCTGAAACAAACAAATTAGATTATAACTTGGTTGGTTCAACCTTAAATGGGAAATAGAGGGAACATCTCACAACATACGAAGTTTACAAGAACACATGTTCAGATCTGAATACCTTTAGTTGGTTTCAATGATCTTCCTCAGCCACAAGCAAAAACAGAAGGCATCTTGTGGTATAACACAATTAAAAGATCTACCTTTGCACAACATCTCCATCTAAATGATCATACTTTTAAAATAAAATTAGGTGTATCATATAACGGCATAGAAATTACTTACATATGTAATTTCAAATAGTTCCAAATCAACGTCTTTGGGCCGCACCAGGCCTAAAGCTCTGTGAAAGAAAATAGTGTGCAGGATGCCTGCAAACAATTTAGAATTGTTTTTACAGCGTGTAATGTGAATGTCATTTGCCAACTAGAGAGATGTAGCGTAGAACTATAACACTTAAATGGATACAAAAAGCATTAAATAGAAATAACACAGAACAAGACAAAATTCTGTCAATAAGAAACCATGAATACAAATGCTGTTATATAATCAAAAGAAAAACGTGAACATAAAACGGACAATTAATTAACAATCATCCAAACATAATCATTAACACAGATGTTTGTCTACCACTAGAAAACGAACCAAAACACAAGCACTCAAACAAAGCACTAATGCATCACATAGGCAACAGAGTGATAAACATAATCAGTTCACTGCATCCTAAGCAACCCTAAACAACAAGATAGCAGTTTCGGTGTGCAATCTTCAAATCCTAATTCGACAAGCGGATTGAAATAACTATGCCTACTTAAACACCCAGCCACCCAGGAGTGGCCAAGTCGGTAAAAGCTTGTAAATAAACAGGTAAACGGGTGATGTTTTCCCAATTCAGGTTACCCAGGGAGGGCGAGGCGAGGCGAGTCTTTGACTTAAATGTACACACCATAACCGAGGTAATTTGTGACAGTTCCAACCCTTTCCTATGGCATTACCCCAAGATGTGTATCTAGTAAGTTTTTTGTCCAGACATCAGAGCGCGTAACCACTAAGCCACCTTACTAAAAGCTTGTGACTATAATCACTAAAACGTGAAAGGTCTCAAATTTGAATCCATAACCCTAAATTCGCCGCGCTAACTTCTATAGGAAAGGGCTTTAACCGGGTTTAGTGTCCCGTGGATTATTCGACCAAAACACCCAAAATCACCCAACTTAGAAACCTAGAAATACATGATCATCTAACATCTTTAACCCTAACAGAGTTTAAATTACTAAAAAACAAATTGACCCCTAAAACAAAACACAAAACAGTACTAAAATATAGATCTAAATATAATCCACGTAAGCAGCTTACATCGAAGAACTTCACGTATTTCGAAATACTCCACATCCTGCAAAAACATAAAAACCAGATTATTAAAAAAAAGTAAACAAAATAAATAAATAAATGGTGGGTAAAAAATAAAGTACCAGTTCTTTAAGTTGACAAACTTCACAGTTCATAGTGTTGGTTCGATGATTATTAGTTTTAAGGTGGGTGGGTTTGTTTGATGTTTGGAGAACACGGTTTGTTGAGAGTTTAATGTAAAAGGTTTACGGATTACACGTTGTTGTTGTTTGCTGGATTTGGATTTCGATTTCGATCCGTTCGGTTCAAGTAACTTTTGTTTTTGTTTTCTTTTTTCGGATAATACTCCTTTTTTAAGTATTTCTTGTTTATCAAATACTCCGTACTTAATAGGTTTTAATTATGGGAAATGACACATATCTATAGTGTTACACGTTAGCTTAAAATTTAAAAAGTAACTAATCTTGTTTCACTAAAATACTTATTTTTACTTAAACTAGACGAGTACCCCTGCATAACAACGGGATTTTATAGCGATAGATAGTTTATTAATAAAAAAAGTTTATATGTTATAAACGAAAAATAATAAAAGTTTGAAGATTTGGTAATTAAACATAATGTTTTGAAACACGGTTTGACCCAGGTGGTTCAACTGGTTGAACCGTTCCGGGTGAAAAATGGGTCGATTTAAACCGGGTCAACTTGATTAAACTGGGTCAACCCGCCGGGTTAATTACATTTCACTTTTCTCTTTCATTTGACTATTACTGAAAACTCAACATTTCTTGAAAAACTCAACATTTCAATTGTTGACCATTTTTCCATTATATGTAGTAAAGATTATTAATTATAATTTAAACAATTAACATTTTTCGTTATCACTTGCTGCACGTTAATATATACATAAAAAAAAGTTTACACACATGAATTAAAACTATTAAAATACTGTCGCCGCGCGAGTAATTGTATGATGTCTCTAAAACTTTCTATCTCATAGTTTCAATGTTTTAACTTCATAAATCATGATACAAAGTATTAGTTTTGAAATAAGTGTTTACTTTTAATTTTTAAGAAATTTTATTATCTATGAGATATTATTTCATTCATTAAAGTAACTATTCGTAAGTTAAAATACAAAGTGGCAATTGTTTTAAGACATTTTAAAATAGCAATTGTAAACATTTATTTTGAGAATTCGATAGATAGAATATAATATCTGTACCTTATAAATTATACACTATTGCAGCAAATACCTTTTGTTGAGGTGACGAAAGAGTTAACTCTGCATTTTATGTTCTTCTCTCTTTTTGATTTGGTGGGGGTGTTTTTAAAATGAGGTTTTTTAGCTTTAAATTGAGTTGTGACTATTTATATCTTATTATCCCCTCTATTTCGTGCGGCAAAGAACAAATGAAAAGGTATTATTTTTTTCTAAGAGTGTGCTTGTTTGGGCTCTTTTGGATTTGAGTAATACAATCAAAGAAATAGCATTTGTTTGGTATGTGGGTATATTTTTTGAAACAGTATTTGATACTTCCTGCTATGGTGTTTCACAAAACCACTCGAACCATATGGCTTTCTTGACAATATATGTACCTTTTTCTTAAAAGTGGGACTTACTATATTACATTGGTTTCTAATTATAAGTATATATTAAAGGAGTAAGGAAACTACGTCGTTTCCAGTTGGGCTTTTCCCGCCAAAAATTCTGGGCCGCCACTGATCCATCGCTACTGGTCCATGATCGATTGCTTTGGCCCGGCTACACCCCCGGGATAAGTATACTAATTAGGCGGTTGGTACATGGAACATTCTAGCGTTCTCGACACACACACAGTATCCAATCTCACACAAATATGATGGTGGCGACCTCACCGGCTAATACACACACAAAGATTATACACAAATATTTGGTTCAAAACACTAATTTTTAGGGCTTGGTTCCTTTGTTTCTCGCCTAAGGACTATTTTACAGTGACTGTTGTGATTATTGGCTAAAGGAGGAGCTGGGTTTTGTTGTTGATGTAATCACGAAGGTATTTTAATCATCAGGTAGGTTTTTATCTACTTAATAATTTATGTCCTTTAGATTCAGATTTATATAAAAAATAAAATAAAAAAATTAGGGGTTTTGGTTTTTATGTTTTCATTAATTGGAATTTGAGGGGTTTTGTTTTCTATGTTTTTAGCCGATTTTTAATGCAGTGTAATTGATTGTAATTGAAATGATTGCTTTTGTTTTGGTTTAAGGTTTTAGGTGATATTTGGAATTGTTAAATAAAAGGGGTTATTAAGGCGTTTTTTAAGATGACATGTTACTGTCGAAGAAAGGTTAAGGGGTATTTGGCTTAGTTTTTATATAAAAAAAATTGAATCTTTAATCGCCTTTGGATAATGTTTGTTATAGTCAAATTCATGTAAAATTCGTTAGGAATTTGCATAGATAGCTGATGCTTTTTACCAGGTTGGAACGAGGGTTTTGGGGTTGCTTATTAAGCTGCTTATTTTATGCTATTTGTGTTTTGATTTTGTAGTTGCAATATCGACATTGGATTAAGCATTAAAGATTGATCCATAGAAATATGGTACGTTATAATGACACCTGACATACGTGTATCCGAGATTGCCTTTCTTTCTTTCTTATTTTCCTGCTCCAATGCTTGTGTTGTCGCAGGAGAGGTTGCTACATGTTATGGAATGGTGCCAACGTTGAACAGGAATTATAAGATATCTATAAGATGTCTATAACTGATTTTTGGCCTTCTGATTCACAGGTACTTTATTTCGTCATTGTTATCATGATTGTGTAGATCGGATGTGGCAATTTTTACCCATTTAGCAATTTTCATTTATGCACGTATGGATCGGTCTATTTCGATATGGGTCTATCATTGTTTTCACCCATTACCCAACCCTCCTGACCCAAACCTGTTTCATCCAAAAATGTAAAATTATTGCGTATTGGGTTGATAGTCACCTAAATATCCCTGCGTATTTTCAATCGTCAAACGATTTCAAAATAACGGGTCTTTAATTTTGTCAAATGTAGAAACCGTTTACGGGGTATTTGGATGTGTGTACTTCAAATTATTGGCCATTTGTACAAACCTACTCGCTGATTAATGAGCATGTTCTGAAGCTTGCAATGGTAACATTTTTTGGCTTACATTCATTCACGGCTAAACTGACCATTCTATAAGGTTGTTTGCATTCTTTCTTTTTAACAAAAAACTGTTTATATCCTTTGATTTTGAACTAAATTTATTCGAGCTTGAAATAAAGCTACTAACACAAACCTTCTTGCCATATTTCTTTAGGTCTACCTTATTCCATATAATACTATAATATGGGTATGCAATATCCGGTTTCGTTAGTAACTTATAACATTCTATCGTATATTTGTAACTACCACCTTTTTCAACGTAGATTGCAAATTTTTTAACTGAACTTAACTACCGAATGAAAGTTTGTCATTCTTTGGAAAACATCTGTCGTTTTTTGAAAATATCATTCTCGCTAAATTAAATATTTGAGGTTAAAGATTTCAACTATGTAGCTCTTCCCACTTGCATCTTCGCACATGTTAAATTATGTTCATTCTTTTGTTGTTTATATCTGTTGTAGGTATTCATCCCACTAATGTGCGCGGGAATAAGGCCTTCTCTTTTGTTAGCCGATCACGTGTCAAGATTGAACATATTACAAAGGTTTTCGGTCATCCACAAGTACATTCTGCATCTTAACGTTCCAAACAAAACTTTAAATGTTCGTAATTATCTTTTTCATATTTTTCTATCCGGGTACGAGTGGCTAAGGAAGTTGTAGATGATACAGGCGGTAATGCCAGGTAGTTATGACGCCTTGATCTCATGAACAGGTGGCATAAAGGGTAGGTAGGGAGGTTGGGTAACTGTGTTAAAATAGGTATTTTGTTCTAAGTTGACGAGCAAGTAAATTTAAACCATTAAATATAACTATAGGTTAAATGGGTAAAAAACAAAGTGGGTCGGTTGAGATAGAATTTGTCTAAAGTAAATTCAAAATATCATGATTTTGATCAGTTTTAGGTAAATTACTTTCCGAACAACAACCCTTGATTGAAATTTATGCAGGGCTCTACCCATTCAATGTTAACTGTATTTGGAGTCTTATAGTGTTAACTGTTTCTGAAAACAAAGTGAAGACAACCATATACGCCAAACACTAATGATTGGTGGGAAGTTTTCATTATGTGTTAACATTTTTTAAACTTATCAGTATCGTGTGAGTGGTTTAATAGAAAAGACAATGGCTTTATTAGCTCCTCTACATTAAATTCTGTTTTCGTAACGAGCTGTAATCTAAAGCTTTCGTGGTCAATTTGAAATATTGTTTGATGTCATTAGAATATGCTATGATATAGTTTTTTTGCTTATGCTCAGTTTGTAAATGTCGATGAATTCAGGGCCTAAAAAGGTCGAAGAATAGATATAAAGAGATATTTCCAAGAATTATAAAGCTGAAGACGAAATTTCAGCCATTTGTAGCAGGTTATTCCTTAGATGTTCAGGTAGCTTAACTACATAAGTAGTAATCGTTGGCGGTTTAAAATTGTTATCAGTAGACTATAATATCTACAGACTAGGAGTGTATCTATTAATGATACATTCAGTCTCGCATTTGCATTTTAAAATTACGGTTTCTTTCACTATTAGGTTGGTTGTTGTCACTCAGAGTCATAAGTTTTGCTATTTATGTGATTTGCTCTCTAAGGCCCATGTACTGCATCAATGCAGCTTATTTGACATGATTTTTTTAGTTTATTGTTCTTAACGGGTTAAAAGGGTGACCACTCAGAATGGGTAATCCTTATGTGCACGTGGCCAGGTGAAACATGTCTATTAACCAGGTTTCTTAACAAAATTGTTGAAACCAACTCACTGATTGGGTCTTAAATCGGGAATTTGAAAAATGTTTATGGTACTATCGAGTGTCCACCTTGCGAATTATCTAATACTGATGTATTGATGGTTCTTCCTATTTTAGGAACAACAACAGGACTAAACTCGGGTGATAGCAGTTCATACGGAAACACCAACCACGGATGTTTGACTCTTCGAGGTTATTCGACTGTTAGTTTCTTTTTTTATATTGTAGATGCTGTGTTGCGCCTATATGTTCGAGGTATGGTTTGGTTACTCTTTTCTTTCTTGCTTACCAGCTTTCATTTTCATGATTGTATTATATATTGGTATGCTTGCCTTCTTTTGAATCAAATAGATCACTAATCTAAGTAGATAGAATTTCTGTCATTCGTAAAATGCACAGATTGAATCCAAAAACTCCGCGTCAATAGGCGGACGCACCTAACAGTTGGCTCATTTTCTGCTAAAAAATTAATGCAAAAAAAAAAAAAAAAAAAAAAGCCCGCCCGCAACGCGGCGGCCTGACGCCATTCTCGGTATGTATTATAGCACCATTAAAACGACTTCGTTTTGCCCGTTCGTTTTCCCGCCAAATTGCTTGGCCTGCGAAAGCCCATTTTTGTAAGTATAGTTGTGCTTAAATATATCTTATGTGCAACTTTAGATGGGTATAAAATGCCAAAAGTGAAGCTAGAAGTAGTGTAGCACAATAGCTTTAGATCTAGACAAGAAAGGTGCAAAGTTTAAAAGAGTTTAAGTATTCGGAAATGTAACGGACTATTTTGCGAGTCTTACTTGAATCTAAAAGGGATTTTCTTTGGATGATAAAGTTTAAGACTTGGTTTGTTTTGTGCAGGTACAAAAGGCCAACTGGTCAAATCATGCCACCTATTTTGAAAAGGTTGCTTGCTATAACTAAGTTTAAGCAGGTGTTTGGTGTTTCACCGCCTTTAGTTGTTATTCTACCACACAAGGTGTGACCTCATGATGCATAGTTGAACACATTCTTGATTCTTTTGAAAATGGGCTGCTTTTTAATGATATAAGTTTTTTACGATACTTGCAGCTTCAAGCTTCCATTTCGTTATTTAGGTGCTTTCAAAACATGACTTTTTAGGTTGAAAAGTGTTTGACAAGATATTATTCAAGTATGTGTATTTTGAATCTTGGATGATATAAAGGTTACAGAGATAATTTTCTTCATTTGTTGAAATGTGTGTGCTAGATGTTATTTGAGTGCCACTATGTTTCATGAATCATGAATAACTTATATAAACCTACATATGCTACAGTTACACCCCATGGATTTGTGCCGGATGAGAGGGAGTAAGATTGGCGGGTTGGTAATGATTCATAACAATACAACAATGAGCTGCTATTTTTGCCATAGAGATTACTGAAAATATGCGAGCCTGAAATTTAGGAGGAACTTGCAAAACAAAGTGACAAAATGGACCATTTAAACATCGCATTGTATCGTTGTAGGGAAATTGCAAGTGGATCTGATGTTAGCTCTGCTGTTTATGGTAGCCCTCATTAAACCACCTCTGCGCATACCTTCGATAAAAAAACATCAAAAACCAAACACGACAAAAAAACCCGCCAGGCCGCAACGCGGCCGGCCGTCGCCAATCTTGTATATATAAATGCAAATTGTTTTTGTATCATCAATAATAATAATAATAAAACATAATGTCAACCCTTATCCCTAAACATAAAACAAATAACTTTTCATACAAATTCAAATCCAAATCTAAATCTTAATCCAAATTTAAATCCAAATCCAATCCAAATGTTAAACCCATTTACGAACCAAATGGGCCTTAAATTTTAGATATCATGGTTATTTGACTATTGAGGCTTAATGTTACAAGGAAATTTTTAGTCTAAATGGTTGATTTATGTTATGTGATACTTAAAAGCTATTGGCTAAAATCTTAATGTAACTAGGAAATTTTTAGTTTAAATGGTTAATTTATGTTATGTGATACTTAATAGTTATCGGCTAAAATTATGACCATTAAACTCTTTTGAAAAGTAAAAGAAACTTAAAATGTAAAAGAAATTGATAGCGTATAAGACCTTCATCTCACTCATCTAAGGCCCATGCACTCTAGAATCGACCCAAACATGAGCCCAACAAGGCCGTAGTCTAACAAAAGGCCTAGGAATTACTTTCCCAAGCAAAGCCAAAGCCTACCTGATAAACATATTCAGGCGAACGGTAAGCTTGGCAAAACTTGCCAGGGCCGTTGGGACGAGCACCACGTTCTCTCCTCACTCCTTCCCTCGATGATCATCACGAGGACCATCAGATTGCCATTACGAGTTCTCACAACCTTAAAGGACCTCCTATTAATACTTGGCCATTTATCCGAAATTGTGCAAGCTAATCCCAAGCAAAATACTCCAGGCCTGGGGTACGCAAGCTTCACAACCATTCAATCTTCACAATAACTCTTGACAGATACCAACATTAAGAACTGCATATACATTCAATATGCAGCAGTCTTGGAAATGAAAATATTCTCTCAAACATCACATCAGAAGACCCTGTTATCTCAAATATCCAAGCTGGCATGAAACAAGTCAGCCTCCCTGGATCCAGGAAGATATATCTCGAGAATCACAAGGGACCTCTTCTTTTTAGCATGAGTCCATCATCGCATTCCCCTGAAACTAGTCAAATACACTAATGGATTAGGAGGACTTGATAGCATATAGGACCTTCAACCCACTCGACTAATGCCCATACACTTCAGAATCAACCCAACAATGAGCCCAACAAGGTCGGAGTCTGACAAAAGGCATGGGAATTACTTTCCCAGGCAAAATCAAAGCATGCTTAATAAACATATCCAGGCAAACGGTACGCCTAGCAAACCTCGCCAGGACCGTTGGGACGAGCACCATGTACTTTGCTCACTCCTTTCCTCGATGATCACCACGTGGACCATCATAGTGCCTTTACGGGTCCTCACAACCCTAAAGGACCTCCTATAAATACTTAACCATTTCACCAAAATGGTCCAAGCTATTCCCAAGCAAAATATGCCAGGCTTGCCCTGGCAACTTCAAATCCAAGTCGATTATCCTCTTGGATAATTGACACAAACCAACGAAGTCAACTTGTGAGCGTTACCCCAACTCGTGACTCCAGTCACACTCTGGGGTCCTTACCGAACGTGGGAAAACAAACGATCGACCACCTCTACATAAACATAAATTAAATTCCATATGTTAAATTGAAAAAAATTAATAAAAATAGAATAGCCTTAATTTTAAGGTTGTCTAAAGTATGGTAATTTATTAAGCAATTTGCTTTAGTTTAAAAGAAGTGATGATATTCTAAGTTTATATGATTTATTTTGGCATTGCAAATTACAATGAGATGTGATATTTTTCTTTTGTTAGTGTTATAAAACTTAAATGATATCAGTAACAGTCTTATATTTTGATTTTTAAGGATAAGTGTGATGATGATATATTAAATACATGCATCAAATAAATATGAATCTTTTTAGTACCACAATTCATATCAGTATACAGCATTTTGTAGATCACTATGATTAGTGTAGTTTGCAAAAATACCTTAGGTAATCTCACATAAAGACTTTTAAAGAGCTCATTCTAGTTAATAACCTTTTATGCACATAAATTTTATTAGAACCTTCCATATATTGGTTGCATGATCGATCATTTAATCGCGATGTTGTCAAAGAAATGAAGCGACATAAGCTTTTAAGCATGTTCTATATAACCAACAAGTTAATTTGATCCGGATAGTTAGGAGCTATATAATGAAACCTGTTGAACAGCGATATGACAATGTAAACTCAAGTAGGATCACTTATGTTAAATTAAAACATGTATGATAACTGTTACAATCTTTCCACCAATTTCTATTCTCTAGTCTAACACAGTTACACCATTGTAACCGGGTAAGAAATAGAATGATAAATATCTAAAATACATATAACGATATTCTGAGTTTTTCTACTTTGGTGGTGCCAGACCACATCTTAATGCGTTTTCTGGGATGTCATACTCAGTGCGGTAACTATGTTCATCGTTCCAAACTTGAAGATACAACTCTTGTCCCAGGTATCGCCTTGGCCAGATTGTAGACCTCAGATTCCACATGCCCTTATTGTCCAAAGAAACCAATATTGCACTCCATGATTTAGGATATACCTGTCATGAAATTAGAAATCACTTGCTTAACCACAACTGCTAATCAACCATAACCAACTTCATATAATTGATACGGAAAGACTATGTTACCTGCACAGTGTGTCTTGTGGTAGCATCGTTCAGATTGTAGAATCTCCTCCTGAGTGTCGAGTTCCATACACCAGATCCAAAGCTACAAATTTCATATTATTAGTTTTAGTTGACTTTTTAGAAAGATATGAAGAAAAATAAAGAGGCTTACCCAACAGTCCAAAAATCGGAACCATCAAGATGCCATGATTGAATGGTGTTCTCATTGTTTTGGAAGATGATTTCAACGTAATCATGAAGATTGAAAGTAAGAACAGATACGCCATAAATTGGATCGAATGAAGGTGGTGTATCTTTAAGTGAGTTTGGACTGAAGACTCCAGAAATATTATAAAAGGCGGCAATCTTCAGTGGAGTACTTGGGTTAACGTAGGACACTTGATTCACAGTGTATCTAAGCTTGCCGTTAATATTTGCTTCTCCATTAGCCAAAACAATTGTCCTCGTTACTGGGATTGTTCCATAGTGATATGAACCTTGTGGGTTAGGCCTAGCTGCATTTGCAGTCAAATTCCATCTAAAAATAGCAAAAAGAAATTGGTAAGTGTAAGATCGTAGATTTTGTCTCACATGTAAAATCAAGAAAATGTTGTACCTGATTGTTCTGGCATGTTTCATTGACCAGTGAATTTCATAGGTGGGACCGACAGGCAACGGCAAAGAAGCTTTGGTGACGGAGCCATCATAATGAAGAATTCCAGTAGCAGTGAGAGTGGGCTTGGTAAAACGAGTTGAAGCGACAATGAAATAGTCCTTAACAGGAGCATGTAGTTTTACCAAGAAAGAAGCAGATTGACCAACATGAAGGTCAAATGATTCATACACTTCTTGCAATGTATGTGATCCTTCTGTCTCAACTAATGTTAGTGTATGGCCTTGGATCCTAAAGTTAACCGAAGTAGTCAAAGCCACATTCGACACCCTAAACATGTACAGTTGACCTGAAACACAACAAATAGGAATTGGTTAACGATACTTATAAACATGAATTAATTCATCAGTGGATAAGTAATTAAAAATTAAATACCTCCGAGAGCAGTAAAAGATGTTGAGGAAGGAAGTCCGTTAATGAGCAGACCATCAGCCATAGGAAGCTTTATCCCAGAATCCAGTGTCCGTGCTAGCACCTGCAGAAAGATAATATGAAACTTGATTAACTATTGTATAAAATATATACACTGCTTAATTTGTCATGCCGGAGACTACAAACCGTGTGATCGGACTTCCACCAGTCACTAATGAGTACATTGAATTCCTCAACTGGTTTCAGATATGGGACAAAAATGACGGCCCTTGCTCGGATAATAAGTGCTCCAAAACCACCAGCAGCTCTATGCATTTTGGTTGAAGGGAAGTAAGAGTATGTTCCTATCTGATCTTTCATTTGCATTTGGTAAGTCCAGTTTGTGTTTGGTGGGATAGGGCAGTTTGTCCCCAACACGCCGTCTTGCCATGGGGCCTTTCTCTGCTTAACGCCATTCCTGTTCCAGAATTATTACGGTATTAGGCATATGCCCAAAATACACAAACTAAATTTTTATTGTGCATGTTTAAAACACTCACCATGTGATAAGAAAGGGCTCGTTAAGCTTATTAATGACATTGACAATTACATTGTCGTTGGTGACAGCGTCAATGGTTGGGGCTGGGAATTTTCCATTGATAAGTATACCCTAAAACAATTGTACACAAGAAGAGATTATTAGTCATAAGTTAAGATGTCTTCATAATATTCAAGATTTGTGTTGACTATATTACCCTTTGTGGAACACCAAGGGGAGAAATTTGTCCATATGTAACTTCAAAAGTAAAAAATTTGTATGGGTCTTCAGCCTTCACACAGAAGACACAAAGCCAAGCCAAAAATCCAAGATAAAACGGTAGGAAGATGGCTTGGTTCATCATGTCGAAGTATGTCCTTCCGAGTTTCTAATATCTGTACATGCAAAAGAATAGATTAAGAAAAACTAACCATGGAAACCAATAGATAGTTTTATATATATACCAATGCTTAGTAAGTCTTAACAAGATTGAAAAAGTACTTTGACACGCCTAAATAGTTTCATGCAAAGTGTTTTCAAAAACTATAAGCCATATACCCATATATACAAGAAATGCGTCCATGCAAAAACTAAACATCAGACCCAAATATGTGAAATCAAACACTTACGAAATCGAAAGAGGTCGTTGATGAGAATGAAACTCCTCAAATTCGAAGTTTGAGGAAAAGAACAAGATGAGAGTGTAATGATTGGAGACAAGTCCATAGGACTATTTATATAGAAAGACAAGACCAGAAACATAACATCGATTAAGGGTCGTGGTAACATGGAATCGTTTTCGATTAGAGAATTGAGATCCATTGTCCCGTACTTGAAGGTGGTCATTAATTATGGATCATTTTCAAATTGTGGAGATCTATTTGACCTCAAGCAATAATTAAATGTGACACTTGGTAAGCCAGCCTGCATATTGTGCTTGACTGCTTGAGTTAGTGTTTTTGCAAATAGAGTGACACCCTAAAATGTCGCAGTGGAGAATGGATCCATCATAAATGCGTTTGAAATATTTTAGTATCATATATGTTTGTTTATATAATATGATGATCTGAAACTGAAGAATTTAATAGGGTTTATGCGAATTGCACATGCATGGCAACCCCTCAATTTTAGCGCCAAACCAAACGAAAATTCAAATTGTAAAAATGTGACACGTTCTTACTATTTTTGTTAGCTTATATTACTACAATCCTCTATTTTATTTTTGTTGTTGTAATTATACTTATATTTTGAATCACTTTTATGTTATAGATTGTGTATTTGTGATCCATTAACATATGTTATATAGAAGTGCAATTATTTCATTTCCAATTATACTAAAATAAGAATAACCAAAAAAGAAACTAAAAGCATGATGGTGTGAGCAACACTTTAGTAAATTAGTATTAGTAGATCATACTACTATACTTAGCATAACAAGTGTTATTTATAACTAATAAGTCTTATATTCGTTATCTTTTACTATTTTTAGTATCAAATATTTCCTTTCATGTATGAATATTTACGTACTTTCATATAACATCGTTTGTGGTAAACTATATTAGGTGAAAGTCAATAACCGACATAAGAGATGGTTGTATTCCAAGAAGAGAGCAAAGTCAAAGTGATTATATATCAATTAAACTCTTAATTACAATGGTAGAGCTTTTATGACGTTTAAACATTAATTATAATTGTTCCTAAAGTCAAAGCATTTATACACACCTACATGCTCTATGTAGTATATGTATAGTATAGCTTCCTTGCCCCTCCCAAAGCACGCGACATTTAACAATCTTCACATGCCCATGGGTTTCTTAGCCGCGTTAATTCATTTGTCAACTTAAATTGGATCTCATATATGCGATCTATCCAAATATTCTAACTTAAATAAGTATTTTCTTAATAATTTCATTGAAAAATGGTACATTTTCATGTTATCAGTTAACTTGTAGTGCACATATAAACATGCCCATCCTGACATATGTACTCCGTAACAAGCAAAATAAGGTAGAAATGATTGTATGTAGTGAATCACTTTGATGGCTAAACTTGAAAGAGAGTTCCAGGAAAAGTTTTTATCGGATTTCGAATTTCGATCAGTTATTTTGAATCGAATTATATTATTACTTAAGTCCAAGGAAGAGATCTAAAGGTGGGTAGCATTAAAATGTAAGTGATAGTAAATTGATCAACTTGTCGTTCATGTTCAATAAAATATGTAGCCATTAGGCATCAGACTCCATTGTCCTTATTTTCAAATTATTTTCCCTCAAGCTAATTTGGCTACAAAACGTAGTAGTTAGTACTCCTTAATTGTTTAATGGTTATCTTGGATGAATTTGTAAGAAACTAAAAATTCTTTATATGGTACACCGTACACCATACATTGTCATTGTTAAAAAGCCAGCTCAAAGATTAATACGCTTCTAAAACATATGCGTGATAACTGATAATGGCTCCGTAAATACAGCTTTTGAATAGATACATAGTTTAAAGTCTATGTTTAAGAACGCAACATGTCAATATTGTGGAACCAAATTGTTCTTTATAGAAACAGTATGTGGGAAAGGGAAATCTTCATGGGGGCAGAGCGGTTAAGTTCACTCCAAGAAAGGATAAAATGGATCAGGTGCCTTGTTGTAAGAAATCTCCAATGAACAAAACTTTGTATTCTGGGTGAGTTCCTTATTCTCTAGTACTATTCCCAAGCAGACCCGACTGAATTAAAACATAGTATGATGCATTTACCTGTAAGTGCGTCTACAGGTAGTAGCTCCTGCTTGCTTAGGTCCAGCGCTAACAAGTTTAAAAGTTATGATTATGCGCCAAAGATTGTAGATACAAATATACAATGAAGAATTTCGATTGTATCAGTTTTAATGATCTCTGTTACTTGAGTTAAGAGCAAGTGAATAGCTCAACACAAACATCATTTTTGCAAATATGCAGAAATGACTCTACATTTTCTAATGCAAAAAAAAAAAAAAAAAAAAAAAAAAAAAAAAAAAAAAAAAAAAAAAGCCCATTGCATATCAAGCAGCAATTGGTTCTTAAAAATAGCTAGTTTTTGCAAACTGTAGTGTTTAGTTTTGCATTTTTTGTAAGGAAAATGCTTTGTTTGCAACAATAAGTAAAAGACTAAAAGGTATCAAAAAGTTACCATTTGAATAAGAAAAAAATAAGCTCTTAAGCATCCAGAAATATGTGTCGCTGTAGCAGTAATATGAAGCTAATCCAATGTTCAACATAATCTAGCACAGCAACGATGTTGCTTTCCTCTAAAATACAATGTCACGTTAGTTACAAAATTGACCATAATACAGATAACCTGCAAAAATAAAAAAACATAAATGTATAAAATTGACGATTGGAGAAACTAAAAAGTAAAATAAATACTTCCGAACCTGTTGAGGGAAACCAAAAGGAGACACGTAATCTTGAAGCAGCTTTTCTATCAATCAATGGATACAGAGATTACAAAAATTCAAGCCTTCTATCATATCCTTTCATATGACAGATCGATGATTATGAAAATATATAGTCCTCATTGCTCATAATGATGAAATGAATGACCTCACCAATAGTCTTTACACGAACAACTTCCACCCTCAAAACAATGAAATCTACTTGAATCTCTAACAATAATTTTTCTACTAACAAGTTTTGAAATGTATTTAATGGCAGTATGACAATCAACACAAGTCCTTAAATTTTTAAACACTTTTATCGGTGTCCCTGGTGGAGTAGCAAGAATTGCAAATGCAATAGCAAGTTTCTCACTGTGATATGACAAGTTTTGCTCCTTTTGCTCATCTTCAACATCATGAAGCACATAATCTGTCTTGGGGACGTAACCTTCTTCCCTCATCCTTTTTTGTAACTCCTCTAATAACTCGTGGATTTCGTTTAATCTTGGATGTGACGTATCTCCCATTAAGAATGTATACACTTTTCTCTTAATTTCGGTCCAACTTCGTCCTGGTTTCTTCACCACTCTATTAACATCCATCATGTTCCGCACTTTTGCCACTTCACCCCATTTACCGGCAGCTGCATAAATGTTGGACAGTGTGACATATGTTGCTGCATTTTCAGGCTCTATTTTAAACAATGCTTGGGCTGCTCGTTTTGCCAAATCAAGGTTTCCATGGATTCTACAGCCAGCAAGTACAGATGCCCACAAAAACTTATCCGGTTTCATGGGCATTTTATTGATTATGTCTTCAGCTTCACTAAACCTACCAGATCGACTAAGCAGATCAACAACACAAGCATAGTGATCAACTGTGTAAGCTAAGCCGTGTTTCTCTTTTATGGAATTAAAATAGTCAAGCCCTTTGTCAACCAAGCCAGAATGTGTACAAGCCGAAAGAACCCCAACAAATGTTATATGATCAGGCTTAGTTCCAGACTCGAGTAGTGATTCAAATAACTTAATAGCTTCATCTGGTTGACCATTCTGAGCATACCCGTTGATTAAGGAAGTCCATGAAGCTAAATCAGGATTAGGCATCCACTTAAAGAGTCTATCCGCAACTTCAATGTTCCCACATTTACAATACATATGAACAAGAGCACTCGCTGCAAAAGAAGACTGGTTAAACCCAATGCGTGCCATATATCCATGTACTTGTTTACCTAAACTTTCAGTATTATAATGTGCACACGCATTCAATATCCCAGCAAACGTAAACTCATTAGGTCTGTTCCCGGTTTTCAACAACTCCAAGAACAACAAAAACCCTTCTTCCTTCCTCCCATGTTTAAAATACCTATCAATCATAGCAGTCCACGTAACAACATCCTTATCACTGGTCTTATCAAATATACATCTAGCTTCATCCAAACTCCCACATTTCCCATACATATCCGACAAAGCACTCCAAACAGCCGCATCAGAATCAATACCCGTACGCACAATATGCCCATGAATCTCCTTTCCAATACTCAACCCCTCAGTCGCAGCACAAGCAGCAAGCACACTACATATCGTAAACTTATTACACTTCACATCACCGTCCTTCATCATCACCCTACACATCTCCAACGCTTTCTCCGGCAAATCACATCTCACATACCCCGAAATAATCGCAGTCCAAGAAAAATTATCCCGTTCCACCATTTCATCAAAAATCTTCCTCGCATCATCCACCAGTCCCGCTTTCGCATACCCAGAAACCATAGTGTTCCAAGAACACAAATCCTTCTCACGCATTTCATCAAACACATTACGCGCATCCACTAAACTCCCACATTTACAATAAATGTCCAAAATTCTATTAAAACTCGATACAGAAGGACAAAAACCGGATTTTTTGATATGGGTATGAATCTTTTTAGTTCCTTGTAGTGTTCTTTGCTGTGAACAAAGATTTAAAAGAGTTGAATATGTTAATGGAGATGGTTTGGTTATGTGGTCAAGTAGTTGTATGGCTTCTGTTAAACGTTGTTGTTTGCATAGGTTGATTATTTGTTCTTCATGTTTGTTTTCTTGTTCAATGGCTTGGGGTTTAAAGAATGTTTTTTTCAGATTAAGGTTGTTTTTCAAAAGTGTTTGAGATGAAGTGGAAATGGTTCGAAAAGGGAGTCTGATTGATCTCATGGTTTTGTGTTTCCGGTGGTGTGTTGGCCGGAGAAGAAAGTCTGTGTAACCAGAGTTTATTTTCTAAATTATTTTAGCAAGTACATAAATGTTTGCGATGTTGATATTTGCGATGATGGTAAGAATCCCTTAGACCTAGTCGCTGGGGGTTCGAACCTGAGCAACGTCGGGGTTTTCATCCGGCCGTTACTTCAGCAAGGTAACTTGTGTGGAGGCGGTACGGTTTCCTCGCGACACCGTCTGAGCCTCACTTTGCGCCAGCGTGGACCCGGTTAAGACAACATAGTCTGGGCAAAGTGGCGGTTAGGGCCCCTGTCTCGGGGGTGGTAAAACCTAAGTTGGAAGTTTACCTGTCAAAAAAAAAAGTACATAAATGTTTATACATTAAAATTAGACAAAAAATACATGGTTCATGCCAAAACTTGCCAAAAAGCATCGTCAGGCCCGAAAGTTGAGAAAATCGTCACCATGAATCCAAACATTAGATTTTTGAAGCTAAATGCGTCCTTGACCCGTAATGCTCAGGTCAACGTCCTTTTTGAGTTATATATATTCAAGGGCATAATAGACCAAATACTAATAAAAAATACTTTTATTAGTTAATCCAACCCAACCCGTTACTCTTTTATTGTTTCCCTCTGTGAAAACTCTAATCAAACGCAACTCACCTTATTTTCACACAACCCTAATCATTATCAATGGCACAAAACGATGAGGGGAATGCTTTATACATTGGGTCTGATGAAAAGGAGTGTACAAAAGTTTTAGAAAACTATTTTCTCTCTGATTTAGGATCCCCCTATGAATCATGAGTATGGGGGCTTCGACTATTTCCGTTTCTTTACTTTCCTTCTTCCATTCACCTGTGGGAGTGCTGGGGGCTTTACCCTTCCCTTTTTTGATGCCTTTGACCAAATGTGCGAGTTGTCCGGATTTCACAGCTTCTTCTATTTGCTTTTTCAACTCCCTGCAGAAGTTAGTGTCATGGCCATGATCTTCGTTATAGTAACAGAACTTTGTCATGTCCTTGTTTTTGCTTCCCGTCGTCATACGTGGGGGTGCTTCGAAAGCCTTTGCAGCCTTCTCAATGGCTAATATTTCCTCAAAGATTTGATTAAGCTTCCCAAGATCCTGTGGTTAGAGGTTTTGTTATACGGGGTGAACCTATCCCGGTTCTTCTTTTGGTTCTTTGAATTTTCCCACGAGTATTGCTTCGGTGATTTATCGTAGCTGTCTGATGGGACTCTATTCGTGGAGACCTCCTTTGCTTCTATCCAAGAGTAGGTCTTCTCCATGAGAGCTTTATAGGTAGTAGGAAAGTTAGTGGATAAGAATTCAACGAGGCTTCGAGTATACCGAGTGACAAAGGATCTTCATGCAACCCTAATATCTACAAGGTGTCATCAGTATACCGAGTGACAAAGGATCTTGTGTTTTCTCCCTCTCTCTGCTTGATATTATGTACTAGATGCGTCTTTGTGAACATCTTCTATTGACTAAAGTGCGAACGGAACTTAGCCTTGAGATCATCGAGACTCACTACACTGCTTGGTTTCTGCCCATTCCACCAGATGCGAGCAGAGTCTCGTAGCTTATAGGTAAACATGTGACATGCTACTGGCATAACCCATTTCTACATACGGATCGCACCTTCGAACAGGTGAAGGAAGTTATCAGGATTGTAGAACCGTAGAGGGGGGGGGGGGGTGAATACGGTTTCTTCGGCTTTTAAGACGTTTAAAAACTTTAAGCCTCAAAGAAAACCAAGTGGTTGTATAATCAATCCAAACAACCACAAACACAACCAAAGTATATAAAGCGAGTAAAGAGAGACACCACGATATATACTGGTTCGGGATGGGGGGTTTATACCATCCGTACGTCCAGTTGCGAATCCACGACACCGATATTATTCCACTAGTATAATCCTTTCGGTGGACTACAAACCGTTACAATTCACTCCACCGATATTCACCAATATCAATGCTCACCCTAAAGAATCTCGTGATTCGACTTACGCTATGGGTCACCAAGACCACTACCAAGACTTCCCACCGGAAGTATCAAACCCCAACTAGATCCCCAATGATCTAGGCTTGGTCACCAAGACACAAGACTTCCCTTACAAACAATTGAATGAATGAATAAGTGTTTGTTCAACCAAGCCCTAACCTAACCTAGAGACTCGATTCTAGTAGAAAGGGTATAGATAAGAAGACCCTCGATACAATTTCAAGAGTGGATTAGGTTCTTGTGATTCTTCCCTTGTAAGAAGATGTGTTCTTTCAAAGATGTTAGAGTGAGAATCAAGAACACAAGATTAGAGATAAAGAGATTTGAGAGTGTTTAGAGAGAAAGAATGTAGAAAGAAAGAATAATGGCAAGGGGTGAGGAATACAAGAGGCAAGGTATGTATTTATAGGCCAAGAACCCAAACTTGGGAAATTTTACTGAGGTCGGCGCGCTGCCCACGCGTTGACGCGCCAGACACCCAAAGAAAATTTTCCCAAAGCTTTGGGTATTGGCATTATAAATACCTTACCTTGCTAAACCCCCAATTGTACTTCACACTAAACCTTAACATTAATCAATATAAGGTTTACCAACTCAAATAGCCAATTAGAAAATCATTTTGTGAAGTGTTTATGAGAAAACCAAATACAAGGTTAGAAGAGTAGAAAGGGTAATTTGGTAGGGGTAGAAATGGTATTCCTCACATGGCATAATAGAGAAGAGAATATGCCATGGGATATTCCTCCATAGGGAAGAGTGTGTAAGAGTTAACCATAGTTAGGGTTGGTTATAAACAAACTCGGGTTTGGGTTAAGAGAGAATATTCCAAAGGTATATTCCTTTGCTTGGGGGGAAAGAATGAGATGGATGGTTGAGATGGTTTTGTTTGAAATAGATGGTGGAGATCAAAGGGAGCCTTTTTTGAAATTAAAATTAATTGGCATGTGGGGAATATGGAGGGTTGAGATGTGTTTATTTGAAATGGATGGCTAGGATCAAAGGGAGCCTCCTTTGGTTTTCAAATAATTCCCATGTGTTGAATATGGAGGGTTAAGATGTGTTGTAAGGGAATGGATGGTTGAGATGTAGAGTGTGTAAGGAATATAAGAGATTGTGTAAGAGATGTGATGTTGTAAGGGATTGTGTAAGAGATTTGTGTAAGAGAATATATAATTTGGATATGATTAGATATGGAAATCTTGGTGAGTTGGAAAGTGTGTGTAGAGAAGAAATGGTTGTGAGAGTAGTGTGTGTATTTTGAAATCAAGTGAGTGTACACAAGGTGTATAAGTGTGTGTACAAAGATTGTATATGGAGAGGGAATATTTGGGAAGGATTGTGGGAGATTTGGTGCATTTGTCCTTTTGTAAAATGAGATTAAGAAGAAGATTAAGAAATAATCTAATTGTCATTAAGAAGAGAAAGTTTAGACAATTAAGATTATGAGTTGGGAAAATCAAAGGTTACTTATAAGTTCAAGTAACACAACGTTGAGAATCCATAGTTTCATATCTCGTGACTTTCCACGACTTGACGTTCTCAACTAATACCTTGGTTCAAACAAGTTATGTGATTTTCCTAGATGTAAAGCATAACCCATGCGGGTAAGGATGCGTTTACGCAAAGAGACCTTGGACTTAATATTGGGTTTGAAACTGCTGCTAAGTGAAACTGCTGCTATGAATGAAACTGCTGCTAGTAGTAATGATTCTGTTGCTGATGTCAAAGTGCTGCTAAGGTTAAATGTTGCTAACAGAATCTACTGCTGAAGGGATAAGGATGTATACGGTTTAGATTAATATAGAATAGATTGTGTAAATATTATATATATCTAGAATATTCTTATCGTGTAGAGAAAGGTATTGTAAACCTAGTAGGATTCCTTAGTCTATAAAAGGAGGATCCTAGGGTTAGTTTGAATACGCATTGTTTTACGTATTGTTTACACTTCAAGATTGTAAAACCCTAGCATTGTCGAGTGCTCGTATTAATAATATTGAAGTGTTGAAAGTGAATCATTATTCTTCTTAAGTTAAGCTTTTATATTCCGCGTATTAGCTTAAGAGTTTAATCAAGTTAACTTCTATACAAGATCGTTTAAGCTCAACTGGGATCAACAAGTGGTATCAGAGCTTGTGATCTAGAAGTTATTATCAAGAAGATTTGTTTCTTAAGAGTTTCCTGTTCCAAATCTATTGCTAAGATGGGTGATGAAACTCATATGGTGACTGCTTCAAGGGTACCCATGCTAAATCCTTCTGAGTATGAGCTATGGAAGAGAAGAATCAGACAGTACATTCGCATGATTGATTTCAACATGTGGAATGTGATAGTTAATGGTGACTGTGTACCAGAGAAGAGTGCTGATGGGAAGGAGATACCAATTAAGTCTGCTGAAGCTAATACAGTAAGGAAGATGGAAATCAAAGCACACAGTATTCTCTTAATGGGAATACCTAATGAATTCCAAATGGACTTTGATGACTGTGAATCTGGAAAAGAATTGATGGATGCTGTTGAATTCAGGTTTGGAGGGAATGATGCTACTAAGAAATCCAGGAAAAACTTGCTGAAGCATCAGTTTGAGAATTTTACTTCTGAAAGTGGAGAAAAGATAATTGGCACATACAACAGGCTAAACCAACTTGTTAGTCATCTAAAGCTTGTTGGCTATGTGGTTCCACAAGAAGATGTAAACCTAAAGTTTCTAAGAAGTCTTGCACCTGAATGGAGTATGCACACGGTTGTGTGGAGAAATAAGCCTGATTTTGAAACTATGAAGTTGGAGAGTCTCTACAACAATTTAAGAGTGTATGAATCAGAACTGTCTACCTCTTCTACTTCATCTTCTGGTACTCAAAATCTTGCCTTTGTATCCTCTAAAGGAAAAGGATCTCAAGAATCTCACTCTGCTGCTCATTCTACTGCTTATGGAGTATCTGCTACTGATGGATCTGCTCCTAGTTCTAATGATAAGATTTCTACCAGTGATATTGCTTTGTGTGCATTCTTGGCTGAGCTCACAACTACAATAAGGTCACATGTCATTAATCAAGACTTGGATCATATTGATCCTGATGATCTTGAAGAAATTGATCTTAAATGGCAAATGGCTATGTTGACCTTGAGGGCAAGAAAGTTTTTGAAGAAGACTGGAAGAGAAGTCAAGTATAAAGCTAAGGACAGTCCAGGCTTTGACAAATCAAAGATAGAGTGTTACAATTGCAACAGGAAGGGACATTTTTCCAGGGAGTGTAGAGCTCCAAAGAAGAATGCTGATGTTACAAAGAAGGTTGCTGAAGAATCAAAGACTGCACTGGTATCTTGTGATGGACTGGGAAATTATGATTGGAGTGATATGGCTGAAGAATAACCAAATTTCTCTTTGGTAGTTGCTGCTCAATCTAAAGTGCAGAACTTTGCACTTATGGCCTATGGTTCATCATCAGGCTCTGACTCTGAGGTATCCAATGATTCAGACTTATCTGTGTGTTTGATAGTTGCATTTTTTGGATGCGTATCAAAAGTATATACAAGGTAGACGTGAGTGGAATTCACGAATCAACCTTTAGGAAAAGGAAGACTTGCAAAAACTCGTGAATACAATATATATATATATGTGATACCGGGTAAGTGATTACCCGGGTCGTGTCCCAACGAGGTGTGAATGGGCAATATGGTGTGAGATTCGAGATTAAAATGCTTGTAAGGAATGGTTTGATTATTTGGAATTGTTGAATTACGCTAAACAACATATGAAAAATAAAGTAAACGAGACTAAAGCATGAATTCAAGCAAGTAATGAAAATTAAAACTTAAAATCTATTTAAAATACTACGGGAATGATAACCGGGAACTAGGGAAACCTAAAACGTATTCTAAATTTAAAAACACAAAAGTTATTTGAATAAAACGTAAGTGCGCGAATTAAAACGTAAAATTATTGCTACGCTAGTCCTACGGGTGTAAAAATGATTTTTCTACGTTCCTAATTATAAAAGAAAATTTTTGAAAAAGAAAAATATTTTTTTAGACTTTTATATTTTTTATTATGAATTAATTCCTAAATTTACTAACTTAAATGACTAAAAATACTAAACTATTTTTAATAAATCTGAAAATTTTTAGGTAATAAAATAAAACTAAAACTAACCTAAGAAAAATATAACGAGGAGGGGGAAAGCACAAATAAGCAGGTGAATAAGCAAGTATAAGCTAGAAAAGGCTTAACTAAGCAAACAAGACTATTACTATATAAATTCTAAACTAAATAATACATAACAAGAAAATAAGGATGGAACAGATGGTGGGATGTTTGTATGTTGTGTCTGTGGTGATTTTTAGGTGCCAGGTTCGAAACCCATTAACCACCCTTTTTGTCAAACATAGTTATTTCTTTTTGCAAAAACCTTTTAACAACTATAAAATATAACTTTAACAAACCAAAATTACTGAAAAGCTAAATCTGTACTTGAACAAAGTGAAAACCTCAACAGTTAAGGTTTTGCAAAAACTAAATCATTTGAGATCTCAAGCTAGCAAAAAGGATTGTAAGCGGGGTTGAACAAATCACAAGCAACTTAGAACTCAATCAACAACAAACGCATAACAACAAACTCAACATGGAAATTAAACTAAACAGATCATCAAAATTCAACAACCAAACACGCATAAGAGGCTGCTGATGTAGCAGGCCTTATGGAGTTAATTTTGGTAATCCTAAAAGCTTGTTACTCACTATAATAAGCTAACAAAGGGGCTGAATTAATGAACGAATTAAACTACAATGATGAGAGGGAGTCCTAAAAAAGTTCTAACTGACAGAAACAAGCAATTGGATAAGCTTAAAAGCACTAAATAAGCTAATGGTGCCACAGGGCTGCTGAGGTACAACAGCCTAGGGGGGGCACTTTGGGAGGGCTGAATAAGCTATAAAAAAAACATCTTACAAATAAAATGAAAATATAAGCTTAAAGACAAGCTAACAAATAAGCTCTAAACCCAAATTCAGGTCAAATGGAGAAAAGATGAGCAAGTTAAAAATACCTCAATAAGGGGCAATGGGACAAAAATTATGCAGGCCTGCTTATGGCTAACTGATTTGCAGCCCAAAATAAGCCAACCGAATACACTGCAAAGTTCACTAGTCTAAAACTGAAAATGAAAAAGGCCGTTTGGTGCATAAGTCCGATTGGTATGCAATCCACAGGGGGTAATAGCAGTTATGTCGGCCTAAGTGGTGGATGAGACTAACTTGCAGGCCACTTAAAGTTCACATGAAATATTTAGTAAAACCTATAAAAACTTAATGAGGCTACTCAAACTTGACTAAAAACAGCTAACCATAACAACTATAACCATTTTCATTTGAAAATCTTGACTAAAAACTCTTTCCAACCCGAGTTAAACATAATTCCAAACACCCCCTTAATTCATCAAAAAAGAAATTCAGAAGCATCATAACTCAGTTCACAAGCTAAACTGATTTTCTATAATATGAACCTATAAAGGATTTCAAACTAATATGAGATAAACTAGCAACACAAATAAGCTTACTAACACAGAACTGGAAATATAAAGCAATAAAAGGAAAGCTTGCGAATAAGTTAACAAAGGCTGAATCATAAATTAAACTTGAAAAATAAAGAGTATGGTACAAATTACATTAATACTACTCCTACTAATAATACCCACTAAAAATCTAACTGCCTTCCTTCTTCTCTCATATCTTCTTCATTTATAGGCTCCAAGCAGTGTTCCTGGATTTTTCCACTTCTTATCTTGACCGTTGGATGAGTTCTGTTAATCTTGGCCATTGAAATTTATTTGGCGCCTAAAAAATAGGATGGATGACTTATCATGGGATACCCATGAAGGGTTTGGTATCTTGTGACTATTCCTAGAAAGAGGTGATATGGGGGAAGGTGAGGGGAGTTTTTTTGAGGTGATAAAAATGGAGCCTTGTGTCGTGTATCAGGGAAAAATAATGGAGGTTGGGTTTTGCTTGGTGGGTAATGGGATGAAGAAGAAAACGTAAGTGTGGAGGGTGCGTTGACTAGGAAAAAGGGGAAGGGGTATATACGTTTTATTAAAACGTATTAGGTTTTATTTTTGGTTTTGGGCTTGTAGTTAAATTGGGCCAAGGGTAGATTTTATTTGTTTGTGGGCTAGACATAGTATTAAGGGTCCATTTGGTGTCGATATTTCACAAGGACCATTTTTGGAATAAGCTGAAAATTCAGGGACCATTCATGTCATTTTTCCAATCCTTGAGATAAGGACCATTCTTGCCTTATTTCAATTCCACAAAGATAATTTTCCAAAATTTAAATTTCCCGAGGACTTGTTTTGTCAAATTGAAAAGCAATGTTGCAAAAATCGTGAATCGGTAGCCGGGCGGTCGACCACCCTGCAGCCTGTAATCGGTCAAGGCGGTGATTAATCGGTGATTAATCGGTTTGGCATTTCCTGCATGTTTTGGGAATTTCTGGAGAGCAAACTAAAGATCTTAACTGATTCAAGCCTTCTATGTTTTCAAACCTCAATAAAAGGCTTCAATTCTGATTATGAGGCCCATTGTGCGTTATAAGTGAAATAAACGATCCCCAAATTAAGTAAAATGCCTAAATTTTTATTTTTTTAAATTTGACCGATTCGGCCGATTTTTGGCCGATTCGGCCGATTTTTGACCGATTCGGCCGATTTTTTTCCCAGACCGATTTTTTTAGCCGATTAGCCTAAATCGCCAAGGTCTATGGCCGATTACCTTGGAATCGGCGATTAATCGGCCGATTTTTCCGATTTTTGCAACATTGTTGAAAAGTATAGGGACCAAATATGTAATTTTCTCAAACTTTTCACCCAAGGACCAAATTTGATAAGTTTTGACTTTTAAAGGTCCTGGGTTGACTTTTCTTTGAAATAAATGCTCAGGGACTAGTTTTGTAAAACTTTGAAAGTTGGAGGACTGAAACTGCCGAATATGCAAATTTTGTTCGTTTTTCGTTTGTTTTCAATCATTTTGCATCAGAAACATATAAAACACGATCTTTGGGATATTTTCATTATTTTGATGCATTCTTGAGTGTTTTCTCGTGTTTTGGCAGTTAAAATACGGTAAAAATGATGAGTATTCACACACTCATCAATCCCCCACACTTGAGTATTGCCAGTCCCTAGCAATCTTTTTGAGAAAAATTAATGGATTTGAAGTCTCTTTACCAAAAGCCATCATTTCTGGAGTAGCCAGGTGTAAGAACTGTGGCACACCTGATAACCGTGTGATTTTGAGCAAACCACCAGCTGTCAACGGATTTGATTAGTCTTTACCAAAAGCCGTTTGCTTCTGGACTAGCCAGCTCTTGATGGAATAGTCAACATCTTGGTGAGCCGATTATCAATTATGGATTTTCCACGGCCTTTACCATAAGCCATAATCTTGTGGGCTAGCCAACTCATTTGCTTTTGAGGATATGGGGAGTTGAGGAACCATACAATTTTTGACAAATTGGAAGCCATAAACGGATTTGATATATCTTTACCAAGAGCTGTTTGCTCCTGGATTAGCCAATCCCTTTTGTTGGTTAGACAAGGCAGACTGATAACCACAAAAATTTTGAAGCACAAGTGAAAAAATTTTAAAATTTTTGCCAAAAACGGGGGTATAAGATAGTAAAATGTGATAACATTCGCTAGAATAGCGAAATACCCCCCCCCCCCCCCCCCCATACTTAGAATTGAATATTGTCCTCAATATTCAAAGTCCCGGCTATTATGCCGACTCTTTGAACGTAAAAGGGCAACATTACAAGCTAAATGTGGAAACATCATTTTGTATTTTCACTTTATAAGTAACCATAGTGGGGGACTCCCCCACACTTAGGGTGAAAACCCTATAAGCATGCTACTGTTTTTGTTTACCGAGTCGCTAGCTTGACTCGACCCCGAATTCATTTGTCCATGGGGAAGCATGATGTGGAAGAAGCTATCACCATTGGACTTTCATTCAAGATGTTTGGACAAACATTTGAAGCACGTGAAAGTTCCACACCGATGAGATATAATCCTGGCTCAAGATAATGATACATGAAAATGTCGGGGTCAAAGATAGTGTCTTCAGTCCCGAAGGAGTGAAGAAGAGAGGACGTCACGGGATAGGTGAAGAAAAGAAAGAAACTCATGATGAAAATCATGATTAACTCGTCATCACCCACGGGAGAATCCATAATTTCTAGATTATGAATCTCATCATTTAGGCTCGCTTGATCAAGACATATCCCGGGTGTGTCATGATCAAAATGGAATTTATCATACTCTGGTGGAGATATGATATGAGTGAGTTCACCGGAGAACTCCTCGCTAAGAGAATCAATCACAAGATGTAAATCTGTGAACTCATGTTCCGGAGTAGGCTCATCACAATCCTCAATCTGAGTACCAAAGATTGGATTATCAGAAATCAAAGTGAATTCAGAGTCGAATTCAAACAAAGGATTGGTGAGAGTCGTATTAAATGTTTCGGGAACACGATGATCAATATTCTCTATTGGACTGTTGGGATAAGAGGTGAGTGACGGATCATGATATAGGAGACTTTCAATTTCTCCAAGATCGGCTTCAAAGTCAACGAGATCATCGTCACTTCCCGTTGGAAGTGGATTGATGTGAGTGAGTTCATCGGCGAACTCCTCAAGAAGATGATCAGCATCAAAATGTGGAACTGATGCCTCAACATACTCGATGTCTCCATAAGATGTATAATCATCGCTAAAATCGGAGAAAGTCTCAAATTGATCTTTTGAACACTCAAGAGGGGAAAGTAAATCACACAGATGATCCAAAGTTCCCTGTGACTCTCCTGGGATTGGGACAAGACTCTCAACACTAGACTTTATGAATTCGTCCGATTCCTTATCAGGAAAAGTGCTAAGTCGCTCATCCCCCATGTTTAGAGAGTGAGTGTGAACTTCGGGTGTGATAACAACAGACTGATCTTTCATGGAAGGAACCTCAACTGATGAATTTGATGAGCCTTGACGAATATCAAGGGTATCTTCATCATAACTATCATCATCGTCATCGTCATCTTCATCGTAGATGATAGTTTTACGCATTCGAAATCTTACTCTAGCT
Organism: Artemisia argyi; assembly: GCA_030686995.1. Classification (NCBI taxonomy): domain Eukaryota; kingdom Viridiplantae; phylum Streptophyta; class Magnoliopsida; order Asterales; family Asteraceae; genus Artemisia; species Artemisia argyi. The sequence continues at coordinate 254,088,183 of CM060708.1, forward strand.
GCTTCTTCAGCTAGTATTTTTTTGTAGGACTTCGGACGAGGTTCTTCCGGAGCAGGTTTGTTAACCAAATCCTTAAGATCTTTTAAAGTATTTAAAACATTTTGCAAAAGTTCTTGAGGAAATGGTTGAGGTTGTGTTTCAAAAGTTTGGTATTGTGGAGGTTGGTCGTAATAATTGTTGTCACAAGGAAAAGGATTCCTAGTTTGACAATCGGTGCTAAAATGCGGACCTCCACAATACTCACAACCGTATTGTTGTGAAGTTGGTGCATTTTGAAACGATACGGCATTGCAATTTTGATAATACAGATTATGCTCATATGAAATGAAATTATTTTGTGGCTCATTGCAAAAGCTCGGATTAAAATCGTAAGCGAATGAATTACTCGAACCACAAAACAAACAACTTCCGTTTTGAATATCATTACCACATCGTTCACATATACACCAACGACATGGCAACCCGAAAAGCGGCTCACCACAACCGACACAAGGAATAAAAGTCAGAGGTGGGACAAGTGGTGTGCTCTAAGAGCTAGGAATTTCCACCACTTTCGTTATGGTCTCTGGTTTTTGTTTTTGATAAACGTGAAGATTGGGCAAGTCGTGCTTTTCAGTCACTGCTCTATGCTCTGTACGTTTGCTTGACAAACCTTTAATCGTAAATCCTGAAAGGTTAGGATCAACTCTTGATGATTTGTCATTAGTAGCACGTATCTCAGGCAGTGATGGGTATTTGGAAGAATCTGGTGAATCATCGAGAGAATTTGGAGTTATGAACAAATTGCACGTGGTACAAAATTTGTTACTACAATTATTTCCACACTTCTCACAAATACACCGGAAACAACGATAGCCATTCTCAATCGGGCTCTTACAGTGAAAACACGTGTAGCCAAGAGACGCTATAAGAATTAAACATGAGAGAGGTATAAGAAAGTAGAATCAAACGGATAGAGGGTAAAGAAGAATATTTTTGGTTTTTTCGAAAAACACATCAATTAAAACGAGACCAACTCAAAAAGACAATTGTGAACTTAAACCAATAATCACAATGTAAATGGCTTCTTTGAAAAAGGTATACCAATTCACAAGGATAAAATGGCAAGTTTTAATCTTTTGTTTGGGAACTTATTAATGTTCACACCCCCAATTGGTAGGTGTTCAGCCTTGGTTCTCGGCGGTGTGTTTTATGTTTATTTAACAAGAAAAACGGAAAATCTTTTTGTATTTTTATATGATAAATATATATACAAAAGAAAAGGAAAATATTTTTGTGTTTTATATTTTTTTGAAAACGATAACTTCTTGACGAAGGTTCTATAAGTCACTAATCGTTAAAATCGTAACGATATTGTCGCGACAAAACCTCCCCGGCAACGGCGCCATTTTGATAGTTGCATTTTTTGGATGCGTATCAAAAGTATATGCAAGGTAGACGTGAGTGGAATTCACGAATCAACCTTTAGGAAAAGGAAGACTTGCGAAAACTCGTGAATACAATATATATATGTGATACCGGGTAAGTGATTACCTGGGTCGTGTCCCAACGAGGTGTGAATGGGCAATATGGTGTGAGATTCGAGATTAAAATGCTTGTAAGGAATGGTTTGATTATTTGGAATTGTTGAATTATGCTAAATAACATATGAAAAATAAAGTAAACGAGACTAAAGCATGAATTCAAGCAAGTAATGAAAATTAAAACTTAAAATCTATTTAAAATACTACGGGAATGATAACCGGGAACTAGGGAAACCTAAAACGTATTCTAAATTTAAAAACACAAAAGTTATTTGAATAAAACGTAAGTGCGCAAATTAAAACGTAAAATTATTGCTACGCTAGTCCTACGGGTGTAAAAATGATTTTTCTACGTTCCTAATTATAAAAGAAAATTTTTGAAAAAGAAAAATATTTTTTTAGACTTTTATATTTTTTATTATGAATTAATTCTAAATTTACTAACTTAAATGACTAAAAATACTAAACTATTTTTAATAAATCTGAAAATTTTTAGGTAATAAAATAAAACTAAAAATAACCTAAGAAAAATATAACGAGGAGGGGGAAAGCACAAATAAGCAGGTGAATAAGCAAGTATAAGCTAGAAAAGGCTTAACTAAGCAAACAAGACTATTACTATATAAATTCTAAACTAAATAATACATAACAAGAAAATAAGGATGGAACAGATGGTGGGATGTTTGTATGTTGTGTCTGTGGTGATTTTTAGGTGCCAGGTTCGAAACCCATTAACCACCCTTTTTGTCAAACATAGTTATTTCTTTTTGCAAAAACCTTTTAACAACTATAAAATATAACTTTAACAAACCAAAATTACTGAAAAGCTAAATCTGTACTTGAACAAAGTGAAAACCTCAACAGTTAAGGTTTTGCAAAAACTAAATCATTTGAGATCTCAAGCTAGCAAAAAGGATTGTAAGCGGGGTTGAACAAATCACAAGCAACTTAGAACTCAATCAACAACAAACGCATAACAACAAACTCAGCATGGAAATTAAACTAAACAGATCATCAAAATTCAACAACCAAACACGCATAAGAGGCTGCTGATGTAGCAGGCCTTATGGAGTTAATTTTGGTAATCCTAAAAGCTTGTTACTCACTATAATAAGCTAACAAAGGGGCTGAATTAATGAACGAATTAAACTACAATGATGAGAGGGAGTCCTAAAAAAGTTCTAAGTGACAGAAACAAGCAATTGGATAAGCTTAAAAGCACTAAATAAGCTAATGGTGCCACAGGGCTGCTGAGGTACAACAGCCTAGGGGGGGCACTTTGGGAGGGCTGAATAAGCTATAAAAAAACATCTTACAAATAAAATGAAAATATAAGCTTAAAGACAAGCTAACAAATAAGCTCTAAACCCAAATTCAGGTCAAATGGAGAAAAGATGAGCAAGTTAAAAATACCTCAATAAGGGGCAATGGGACAAAAATTATGCAGGCCTGCTTATGGCTAACTGATTTGCAGCCCAAAATAAGCCAACCGAATACACTGCAAAGTTCACTAGTCTAAAACTGAAAATGAAAAAGGCCGTTTGGTGCATAAGTCCGATTGGTATGCAATCCACAGGGGGTAATAGCAGTTATGTCGGCTTAAGTGGTGGATGAGACTAACTTGCAGGCCACTTTAAGTTCACATGAAATATTTAGTAAAACCTATAAAAACTTAATGAGGCTACTCAAACTTGACTAAAAACAGCTAACCATAACAACTATAACCATTTTCATTTGAAAATCTTGACTAAAAACTCTTTCCAACCCGAGTTAAACCTAATTCCAAACACCCCCTTAATTCATCAAAAAAGAAATTCAGAAGCATCATAACTCAGTTCACAAGCTAAACTGATTTTCTATAATATGAACCTATAAAGGATTTCAAACTAATATGAGATAAACTAGCAACACAAATAAGCTTACTAAAACAGAACTGGAAATATAAAGCAATAAAAGGAAAGCTTGCGAATAAGTTAACAAAGGCTGAATCATAAATTAAACTTGAAAAATAAAGAGTATGGTACAAATTACATTAATACTACTCCTACTAATAATACCCACTAAAAATCTAACTGCCTTCTTTCTTCTCTCATATCTTCTTCATTTATAGGCTCCAAGCAGTGTTCCTGGCTTTTTCCACTTCTTATCTTGACCGTTGGATGAGTTATGTTAATCTTGGCCATTGAAATTTATTTGGCGCCCAAAAAATAGGATGGGTGACCTGTCATGGGATACCCGTGAAGGGTTTGGTATCTTGTGACTATTCCTTGAAAGAGGTGATATGGGGGAAGGTGAGGGGAGTTTTTTTGAGGTGATGGAGATGGAGCCTTGTGTTGTGTAGCAGGGAAAAATGATGGAGGTTGGGTTTTGCTTGGTGGGTAATGGGATGAAGAAGAAAACGTAAGTGTGGAGGGTGCGTTGACTGGGAAAAAGGGGAAGGGGTATATACGTTTTTTAAAAAACGTATTAGGTTTTATTTTTGGTTTTGGGCTTGTAGTTAAATTGGGCCAAGGGTAGATTTTATTTGTTTGTGGGCTAGACATAGTATAAGGGTCCATTTGGTGTAGATATTTCACAAGGACCATTTTTGGAATAAGCTGAAAATTCAGGGACCATTCATGTCATTTTTCCAATCCTTGAGATAAGGACCATTCTTGCCTTATTTCAATTCCACAAAGATAATTTTCCAAAATTTAATTTTCCCTAGGACTTGTTTTGCCAAATTGAAAAGTATAGGGACCAAATATGTAATTTTTTCAAACTTTTCACCCAAGGACCAAATTTGATAAGTTTTGACTTTTAAAGGTCCTGGGTTGACTTTTCTTTGAAATAAATGCTCAGGGACTAGTTTTGTAAAACTTTGAAAGTTGGGGGACTGAAACTGCCGAATATGCAAATTTTGTTCGTTTTTCGTTTGTTTTCACTCGTTTTGCATCAGAAACATATAAAACACGATCTTTGGGATATTTTCATTATTTTGATGCATTCTTGAGTGTTTTATCGTGTTTTGGAAGTTAAAATACGGTAAAAAGGATGAGTATTCACACACTCATCAGTGTTCTTTTAAATCTTGTGCTGATACTATAGAAGAACTTAAGTCTTGGAATGAGAGTTTAAATAGAGAAGTTTAACACCTAAAACTTGATAACTTAGGTTACAAAGTAGGTATTCAAAATGTTGAAAGGAGTTTAGAATATCTCAAAGAGTGTGAGAAGGAATATGTAGATCAACTTAACCTCAGAGATATAGAAATTTTTAAGAAAAACAGTGAAGTAGAAGTTCTTAAAATTAAGTTAGAAGAAGCAGAAAAAGAAAAAGAGGAAGCTCTTGCTGATAAAAATAAACATGTAGTAAGAGTACAAAAACAACAATATGCTTCTGATTTGGTTAATAAATCTGTAGGGAGTACCTTGATGAGAAAAGGTAGTGGAATTGGGTATAATGAAGTGGCTCCTCCCGCCAAAAGTGCTTTTGCTCCACCAGGAAAAGAACTATCCTTCATTAGTGAGCTAAACATTGAAAAATCTGTAGGTGAATGTAGCACAAGTGTTAAAGAAACACCTAAGGTTGAGGTTAGAAAATTTCCTGAAACTCCTACTATAGAAGAATGGTATTCTGATAGTGATAGTGATAATGATGAGGAACAGGTTAAACCAGAACAAAGTGTGAAAAAGGAAGAAATTCCTACAATGTTTAAACCTAAAATGGAACAGGTTAAGTTTGTCAAACCTGTGTTAGGAAATAACATCTCTAGGAAATTGGTAGAGTACAATGAGGTACCTAGAGAACAGATGGAAAGGTTCAATAATAAGCCTAGGGGTAACCAGAGAAACTTCAACAACCTAGTTTCACACAAATTAGGTAATCAGTTTCAATTACAAAAGAAGGCTTGTTATAAGTGTGGTAGCTTTGATCACTTGATTGTTAGATGTCCTGAACACCAAAAGCCTGTTTGGAATCAATACACTAGGGTGAATCACAAATATGTAACTAAACAAACTCACCCACATCCTAATAGGAATATGGTTCCAAGAGCTGTTTTATTGAGATCTGGTGCAACTAGATCTATTTATGCTGCTAAATCAAATGGTGTTTTCAAAACCACAACTGGTTCTTCTATTGGCTCTACTGCTAGTAAGCATTCTGCTACTAGTATGCACTCTGCTGCTAGTAAGCAACCTGCTGCTAGTACAAAACTTTCTACTTCTGGTCCAAAAATTTTAACAAATACAGTTGTTGGCAATCACTTTTATGCTGTTAAGGCCTCAGCTTGCTGGACTTAGAAACCAAAAACTACTGGTTCAAATTCTGTTTCCAAGAATAGTAGTGCATCAAGTGATTTAAAGAAATTTAATTATGTTGATGCACAGGGCAGATCCAAGTCAGTAATGACTTGGGTCGTCAAGAGGAACGAATGTCTTTACTTTTCATGTGCAGGTCAATATACTGGATGAGCTTAAGGATATGGTTATTGTTGACAGTGGATGTTCTGGACACATGACAGGAGATGAGTCTCAACTTGAAGACTTTGAGGCTTTTGATGGTGGTTATGTTGCTTTTGGGAATGATCCAAAAGGTGGAAAGATTGTTGGAAGAGGAACTCTAAGAACTGGAAATTTGGACTTTGAGAAGGTGTTTCTTGTGAAAGGACTTAAGTTTAATCTTTTTAGTGTTTCACAAATGTGTGACAAAAAGAACTTTGTTCTTTTTACAGACACTGAGTGTATGATCCTTTCTCCTGACTTTCAATTTCCAGATGACAAATCTGTGCTTTTGAAGGTCCCTAGAAATGAGAATATATACAGTGACCATATTAAGAACATTGTTCCTAAGAGGGCTTTGACTTGTCTAATTGCAAAGGCCACTGTTGATGAGTCCAAATTATGGCATAGGAGATTGGGTCATCTGAACTACAAGACCATGAACAAATTGGTAAAAGGAAACCTTGTCAGAGGAATGCCTATAAAGACTTTTGAGAATTGTGAAACTTGTGTTGCCTGTCAAAAGGGTAAACAACACAGAGTTTCATTCAATTCCAAGACTGTGAACACAAATACTGAGCCATTACACTTGCTACACATGGACTTATTTGGGCCTGTATTTGTAAAAAGCTTGAACAAGAATTCATATTGTCTTGTTGTCACTGATGACTTTAGCAGGTTTACTTGGGTATTCTTTCTAGCCACTAAAGATGAAACTCCAGAAATACTCAAGGCATTCATTACAAGAGTTGAAAATCTGCACAATCACAAGGTGAAGATAATCAGATGTGACAATGGTACTGAGTTCAAGAACAATGTTATGAATCAATTCTGTGTGGGGAAAGGAATTCTTAGACAGTATAGTGTAGCAAGAACTCCACAACAGAATGGTGTTGCAAAAAGAAGAAACAAGACACTTATTGAGGCTGCAAGAACAATGTTATCTGATTCAAAACTACCTATACCTTTTTGAGCTGAAGCTGTGAACACTGCATGCTTTGTGCAGAACAGAAGTAAGGTAGTCAAGCCTCATAATAAGACTCCATATGAGTTATTTCATGGAAAGAAACCAATGATTGATTTTCTCAAACCATTTGGATGTCCTGTTACAATTTTAAATACTAAGGATCAGCTAGGCAAATTTGATGAAAAAGCTGATGAAGGAAATTTGGTTGGTTACTCTGTGATTAGTAAAGCTTTCAGGGTATACAATAAGAGAACTAAACATGTAGAGGAGAATTTGCATATCAAGTTTTCTGAGAACACATCTAATCCTGAAGGGAAAGGACCAGAATGGCTGTTTAATGTTGATATGCTTACCAAAACAATGAATTATGTACTAGTTATTGCCAGTATTGACACTAACAAACCACAAGAAGAATTTGTTTTGGTTGAGAAACTAAAGGTTGGTCCTACTTTACTACCCTTTCAGACAGATCTAAGTCCTAAAGAAAATGTTGTTACTCAAGAGAAACCTAAGGAAACTGAAGAAGGTATTGAAATACCTATTGAAGCAGAAAAAGAAAATAATGGGGTTCCCAAAGGAGTTGTTGATGTCTTTCCTAAAAAGCCAGAAGACTCTGCTGCTGACTTAGAAGACACTACTGCTAGGCCAAAAGATGCAACTACTGCTTCAACAAATTCTGCTGCCAAGTCTACTAACTCTACTGCTACTTCAATGTTTCCTAATTTGGACACTAAGGGTAGACCTATTGATGATTCTATCTATCCTGATGATCCAAATATGCCTCCTCTTGAGAATATTTACTATGACACAGATGATGATGCACTTGATGGTAAGTTATTTGGAGCTGATGCAGACATTACTAATTTGGAACTTAATATTCCTGTTAGTCCTACAACTACCACAAGAGTACACAAGGATCATCCCAAAGACCAAATTTTAAGTGATCCACAATCATCTATTCAAACTAGGCAGATGACTAAAGCACTGAAAGATCTTCAACATCAAAGTTTCTTTGCCAGATCTCTGCATCAAAGAAATAGTCATAAGGATCTTCAGAATTGCCTGTTTGCATGTTTTCTTTCTCAAATTTAACCCAAAAACACTTACAAAGCCCTACAAGAAGCAAGTTGGTTGGAAGCAATGCAAGATGAGCTTCTACAATTTAAGCTACAAGAAGTTTGGACTTTGGTTAAACTGCCAAATGGAAAAAGAGTGATCGGCACTAAATGGGTTTTCAGATGCAAAAGAGATGAGAGAGGAATTGTCATAAGGAATAAGGCAAGGTTAGTAGCACAGGGATACACACAACAAGAAGGTCTTGATTATGATGAAGTATTTGCTCCAGTGGCAAGAATAGAAGCAATTAGATTATTCTTAGCTTATGCTTCATACAAAGATTTTGTGGTATATCAAATGGATGTAAAGAGTGCTTTTCTGTATGGGACCATTACAGAAGAGGTTTATGTGTCTCAACCACCAGGCTTTGAAGACCCTGATCATCCTGATAAAGTTTACAAGGTAAATAGGGCCATGTATGGTTTACATCAAGCTCCTAGAGCTTGGTATGACACTTTGTCAACATACTTGTTAGAGTCTGGGTTCAGTAGAGGAAAGATTGATAAAACTCTGTTTCTCAAAAGACAAAAGGATGACATTTTGCTGGTTCAAATCTATGTTGATGACATCATCTTTAGGTCTACAAATAAAGCTATGTGTGTTAGTTTTGAGAAGCTTATGAAGGACAAGTTTGCTATGAGTTCTATGGGAGAACTCACTTTCTTCTTAGGTCTGCAAGTTACTCAGAAAGATAATGGTATATTTATCAGTCAGGATAAGTATGTCAATGATATTTTGAAGAAGTTTGGATTTGAAGATGCTAAGCCTGCCAAGACTACCATGGAAACCAATAAACCATTGCTGAAAGATGAATATGGAAAGGAAGTGGATATTCACTTGTACAGGTCTATGATTGGCTCATTGATGTATCTCACAGCATCAAGGCCTGATATCATGTTTGCTGTGTGTGCCTGTGCAAGATTTCAAGTGTGTCCCAAGGAATCACATCTCAATGCAGTGAAGAGAATTTTTAGATATCTGAGGCATCAACCTAAATTGGGCCTTTGGTATCCTAAGGATTCACCTTTTGATTTGGTTTCATATTCAGATAGTGACTATGCTGGAGCTTCTTTGGATAGAAAGTCTACTACAGGGGGTTGTCAATTTCTAGGAAGCAGATTGGTGTCATGGCAATGCAAGAAGCAAACAGTGGTGGCTAATTCTACAACTAAAGCTGAGTATGTGGCTGCTTCAAGTTGTTGTGGACAAGTTCTTTGGATGCAGAATCAATTATTGGATTATGGGTACAATTTCATGAATACCAAAATTCATATTGATAACAACAACACACTTTGCATAATTAAAAATCCTGTTTTTCATTCTAAAACAAAACATATTGAGATAAGACATCACTTTATAAGGGATTGCTATGAAAAGAAGTTGATTCAAATTGTTAAAGTACATACTGATAACAATGTTGCTGATCTTCTCACTAAACATTTTGATGTGGGGAGGTTTCAATTTTTAATTTCAAACATTGGTATGATAAATCTTTGAAAAACTTATCTATTTGTTTTTGTAAAAGTATGTAAAGGAATTGTGCTGCTTGTTACTCTGCTGCTTATCTTAAAAGCATAAGTTTGTGATGGAATGTACTATGGTGTTAGTACATATACTTGTTTGTTCTGTGGTGTTTGGTCTAACATTTTGCAGGTACACGAATGGTGTTAGTTGATGATTTGCAAGGAATTAACACAAGAAAGTTACCATCTTTCATTCATCACTAACAGAGTACATTTGATCAAACATCAAAAGAAAACAACATAAGATGGAATCAAAAGACTATCATCTACAACTACATCACTTCCTAGGGCATGGAAGCCCAAGGACAATCTTTCTCTCCTTAGGAAGAGGAGGGTTTGTCTTCTTTGTCTTCTTTGTCTTGGTGGATGTCTTGGGTCTTTGCCTTGATGATTGTGTCCTCTCAGGAGTGGAAGGTGGTTCATTTGGAGGCTCATCCTCATCTGATGATGTGTAGATAAAAGGGGAAACAAGCTCCCTTTGAGATGGTTGTCTGATAGGGATCCAACCTGGGTCTTCTGATGATTCTGAAGACGATGGAGACTTGGGGGACATTACAGCTTTACCCGTGGAAGTGCTTGGGGTTTGATTCAAATGAAGAAGATTTTTGAAAACAGGGAGATCATGCTTTCTCTTTTTGGCTTGCTCTTTGGTTCTACAACCATTCTAAGGAGGACGGAAGGGTGGCACATATGTTTCAAAATGTAACAACCCGCATTTTCGGGACATTTCCCCTATTCACTATTCATCAGTTACTATTCATCCATTACTATTCACCGGTCACTATTCATCATTTTCGGAGTCAGTTTGTGATTCCGAGAAACGTTCAAAAATTTTACTATTCATGTGACACTATTCATTCCCGAAGGGAAATCACTATTCATGATCATCGTTCGTCTTTTCGTAAACTGAGTTTACGAGTCTTTAAATTCGCGTAACCAGTTAGGTTTAGCTGCGAATTCATGCATCATTCATTAATGACATTTCATATAGACTGGAATAGTTTACACATCATCATCACATTGGTTACTACACGGGTATGCATTATTTCCATTTACGTATGCTTAATTTGTAATTAACGATACCACTCAGTTTTACTACTAACGTATACCCAATACTCCCGACTATGATCCTAACATATTTTTATACTCATTATAATAATATAAAAATTATATTATTATTTTACCCGGCGTTTTCTAAACAATGGCTACATTTTTCGGTCGGAGCTTATTACTCCGTCGGTTTGCGTTATTTCAATTCAATAATTATTCAACACCCGATTCTCATCAGGAATAACATTTTACAACTTTTACAACTTCGTCGTATTTTATTTCACCACGTTAACATTTATTTTTAGTTAACTCGGTACCCGATAACACCTAAAATACAAAATATCAAACAAATACTTACAAAAGGGGAGACATGAGCTTTAATTAGCCACAAAACACCATTCCTTGTTTTTCTCCTTTTGGTGCCACCCCCCCCCCCCCCCCCCCCTCTTAGCCACCCTATGTATCTATTGCTTGGACCACACATTGACCAAGACCCATATATATACTCCTTTCCACCACATTTCATCACATTAACACTTCATTTTACACCAACAAAAAGCTCTCTTCTCTCCTTCCTTGTGTGTGTGTGATCGGCCAAGAAACAACCATAAAAAGAATCCATAAATTTTTGAAGATCCAAGTGTTATCAAGTTCTAATCATGATCTAGTTGGAGTTTTGTGGTAAAAACCCTATGTTTCTTAACATAATCATCTTCAAATCACTCCAATATTTCAAGTAAGCTTCAAAAACACTTTTGATCTTTTCATACTTTCATTTACTTTATATTTTTATGTATTTTCAAGATATATTGGTAAAACATGCAAGTATGTAAGATCCATACCACTTATTACTCATTTTGTTTTTATAAACACTAGATCTATAAATTTCACTAGTAATCTCATGAGATCCACCATTTTTGGTGATGTTTAGGACCCCATGACACCCTAAGAAGGTGTATGATAGGATTGGGTACTTGTGGAGTTGATTTGAGATAGTTTGGTTAAGCTTTGAACAACCCTTGAACTAGAAAAGTTGATTTTGACAAATTTTCAAAGCTGCTGTCCATTTCTGTAAAACGTGGGAAACTCAGGGTCTAGGGTGTAACTTTGGACCAAATATTTAGAAAATACATTCCGAGACGAAACTATGGCCGAAAACGGGGATAAAATCCGAGTTACGACGAAAAAGATATGTTATTTTCAAGATTTACGACAAAAACTATATTTTCTGAAATATGAATCTGTCCCGATTTCCTAGCTAGGAAAACTGAGATTTAATGATATCTTGACTATCCGAGACCTTTAGAAACCTAAAGTATACTTGATTACCTTCGCAGGGATATAAAGAACATAGAAAACGGGCTTATAACGAAAAAGATACAAGTGTTTGAAATCCGACGATATATATATATTTCCATCAGCTTTGTACACTAATAGAGTTTTGACGTAAACTGTCTTTGCGAGACACCACTTTCACGGCTGTTTTTCTTTATGATCGGATCAGTTTGAGTCCGAGCCGTAGTTTTATGAAATCAAGATCTCCCAGCTAGGTTTTCAAATCAATTGGCCGTTTGATCATTGGACTCGTAACGAATAAACTACGACCTCATCTATATACCCGATAAACTATATATATTTTGACAGCTTTTGCTATAATGAAATTTTCAAAGTGTTGAACATAATATTTTCAAATAACAACAATAAGAGTCGATTCTCTCATCGATCAAGACCCGTATAGCCAAAAGTTAAATAACACGACTTCAAGATATTGTTACAAGGTTTTCAAAAACGCCGAGCTTGATCATTAACACTTAACGTACAATATTTCGCGACTACTTTTGCGAGGCCATTTTGGTCATATTTTCAAGTAATGAAAATGTTATCTTTGCGACGAAAACCTTATATTTACCGATAAAACACCAAACGATGATCGTGGAGTACCTTTTCAACACAATTACATGAAAAGTGGTTATTAATTTAACGAGACGTCAACAATGTATTTTTCGACGATAAGCGTTATTTCCAAAACTAACGAGTGGTATCGATAACATACGTACTTGCATGTGTAGCATCATTTCATTTCTTACATTAGAAACTATCATTCATATTAGGTTGCGATTAGAGATCGTGCCTCATTTCAGTGTATCCACTTTTGTCATCGTAGCTATCGCATCAGGTGAGTTCATACCCCCTACTTTTACCTGTTTTTATAACTGTTTTGGGGGAGAATACATGCTCGTTTTTGACTAAACTCAATGCTTGAATGCGCAATTGTTTACTTAAACACTACTGTTTCTTTGAAGGCTTGATTGATTATTTAAATGCACCTATGTGTATATCGGTTGCATACTTGATTATTTCCTCACATACACAAATGCTTTATAAACATGCAACACACTTTATGAACTCTTGCTTTTATGCAACATACTTTATGAACTCTTGCTTTTATGCAACACACTTTATGAACTCTTGCTTTTATGCAACACACTTTATGAACTATTGCTTTTATGCAAACACTTTTATGGACCATACTGAAACTTATGTTTTATCTAAACTATTACGCGGATTAGCCTAAGCCCTTGAATCCCACTATGCCCAAACTCATGAACCGTCAATTCCTGCTGGGAAGCGCGAATGTTATAAATAGATCTATTGGTGGTGACTCCCCCGTTCGGTTTGACCGGATAGGCAAACGCGAGCGTATAACATGTCGAATTACAAGTGTAACGGGATAAACACTTGCCGGGCCTTTATATTTAACATGCTTCTAGAGCATGCACACTGTTATAGCTTCGGTTGCATGAACTTAGCGCTAGCGTAATAGACTATTTTTCTATGTGATATTATATTTGTTGTAATGATCACACACTCTACTCATGGTCCATAATTCTAATTTTACTATAAGGTAAACACTATTTTTCATGACATTGTGAGTCACACAATGGTCACAAAACTTTCTATTGAACTCACAACACTACTGTTTTATTTTAAACCTATGAACTCACCAACCTCGTGTTGACACTTTAGCATGTATTTTCATGTATTAAGCTATGGCACGCTACAGGAGGTTTTGGCAGGGCATGGCATGGTCATAGAAGACTCTGATATTCATTTGGGGACCGTTTAAAAGTATTTTAAAGGCCTACTTCCGCACTATTTTTAACAATGTAAACTCAACATTTTTGATTAAACTATCTTATACTAAATGATTCAAGTGAAAACCATCTTCGAACTTGTGTTGTAATACCAATTGAGTACACCCCAGCTACATGTATGCTTCCGCTAGACCCGATTATGGGGGTGTGACAGATTGGTATCAGAGCTTTGGCTATAGCGAACTAAGTGTTTTTAAAACCTAGACTATAGCTACTTTCAAGAAAACTTAACCCTATGACCGCCACGTGCCTGCCTGCCAAGCTGAAGCCTCATTTGTGGTTAGTTGCTGACATAGAGGATGAGATTTGTATCTCATTATCTGATATATTATATGCATTTATTATAGTTGATTACTATAATCGTCTTTCATATACGCATGTTCACGTATCATATATGTCACCACGTTATGTTGTTCCTTGCATAGTTTCATAAATTGACCTCGAGTTTGGTCACTTGCTTTTGTTTTTCAGAACGTCTTGGTATTTGGGAAGGACATAGTCTTAGTATAACTGAGCTGAGTATTTCAAAATTCATGGAACCTCGGTGGAATATAGACTGGTCATCTATATTCAACCCGGGATAGTGAGATATAGGCTGACCACCTATGTCTGACTCAGAAATGAATTTTGCAATACTGGGAATGGTTATAATAAAATTCTGTCTGGATTGAATTCTCTACTCAATTTCCAAATGTTTCATTTACGTGTGTGTAAACACTCGTTGGCAGAACATTCATACTTTTCACCATCTCGTTAACCACCGATTGGAAGCACGCCAACTGGACATTTCATCTCATGGACATTTACGTCTATGCACGATACACTTATATCACAGTATTTTCTTGTATCACAATCTCATTTTGTCGCAGTTGTCACAATCTTTCCCCTTCTCACCCTCATTATCATTTCCTTTCCCCATCCCCATATATAAGGAATTAGCAAACACTCTATACACTCCGATGTCACTCATCCCTCACAACTCCCTATATTGATAAGTGGATATTATCAATGACCTCCCTAGGAAAGACTTTCCATACCATCTATAAGGAGGATCCCTCGGTACATTGAAACCCTTCAAAACTCAACAGAAATCTCAGGATACCACAAAACCATTCGAACCACTATCACTGGCCTGATTGCCACAATTCCACCATCTGGAAAGTATTGGCTTGACTGAATTACAAGATTAGTTTCGATGCGAATGCTCACTAAACAACATTATAGAGATCCTAACCAAGACTATAGAACCTTCAATTGAACATGTCCTCACCAATAGACATTATCCAAACATGTTAGACATCTATGCATTTGTGCAGACATACCTACCCGACTATTTTATCCTCTTAATACTTTCACTTTAAATGGATTTTTCTCCAAACTACCGTTATACAAAACACTTTTCTGAGGCACTTATTTGACAAGCAAATTCCTTTTCGTTAATCTTTCACAAAACTATTGAATGTTAGGAAATTTTAAACATCAATCTTTGGTAAACCATATTATCCACCTTATGTTGAAAATTGTCCTATCTTGCATAACTATTAAATTTTGAAACATCAAGAAAAACGTTACTTAAAAAGCCGTTTGCTTAAAGTTGTAAATTTATTTATTCAGGGAAGGTTATGAACAACACACGATCTCAAAACAAACTTTGAAAACAAATCACTATATTACCTCACTTATACATTTAGGATTTTGTGAATTGATGACATAGAGCTTGGGGAAAATCTTAGTAATGGAGACTAAGCATCGTAGGTGGAGAAAGACTCAACTCATGACATTCCTGCGGAGGAATCACAACCTTATCCTAATCTACTATTTTCAGTAACACCCTTTGACGGACTTAACCTTGTAAGTCTTTCAAAACAAGATTCATGATACCCATTTCAATTATTCCTAATAGGGGAATTTGATTCACCTCAAACTCCTATCGATTTCATTAAGATTCTTTTGGAACTACACCACCTATCATCTGCAGACCAATGGTCAGAATTTGAGATTGATTCAAACATAGGAAGATATGCTCAGGACATGAGTGATTGCCTCTAGAAATGGTTGGACTTACCATTTGCCATAAATCGGACTCTTTTACAACCATAGTTACCACACGAGCTTAGAGACCACATCATTTGAAGCACTCAATGGTCGAAGTGCCAACATCCATTGAAGGATCGAAATTTTGAAAAGCCCAACTCACTAGTCCAGTAAGCATTCACTGGATCATTCAACATTTCTGACAGAGTAGGCCTAGTGGCCGTCAGACTTGTACCTTGTTAGAGCTCAATAGCTTACACGATAAGAATCATCATCTTTTCACCAATACAACTTCAGAGACCAACACAAACTGAACTTCGGGACGAAGTTCCTTTTAAGGGGGTGAGACTGTAACAACCCGCATTTTCGGGACATTTCCCCTATTCACTATTCATCAGTTACTATTCATCCATTACTATTCACCGGTCACTATTCATCATTTTCGGAGTCAGTTTGTGATTCCGAGAAATGTTCAAAAATTTTACTATTCATGTGACACTATTCATTCCCGAAGGGAAATCACTATTCATGATCATCGTTCGTCTTTTCGTAAACTGAGTTTACGAGTCTTTAAATTCGCGTAACCAGTTAGGTTTAGCTGCGAATTCATGCATCATTCATTAATGACATTTCATATAGACTGGAATAGTTTACACATCATCATCACATTGGTTACTACACGGGTATGCATTATTTCCATTTACGTATGCTTAATTTGTAATTAACGATACCACTCAGTTTTACTACTAACGTATACCCAATACTCCCGACTATGATCCTAACATATTTTTATACTCATTATAATAATATAAAAATTATATTATTATTTTACCCGGCGTTTTCTAAACAATGGCTACATTTTTCGGTCGGAGCTTATTACTCCGTCGGTTTGCGTTATTTCAATTCAATAATTATTCAACACCCGATTCTCATCAGGAATAACATTTTACAACTTTTACAACTTCGTCGTATTTTATTTCACCACGTTAACATTTATTTTTAGTTAACTCGGTACCCGATAACACCTAAAATACAAAATATCCAACAAATACTTACAAAAGGGGAGACATGAGCTTTAATTAGCCACAAAACACCATTCCTTGTTTTTCTCCTTTTGGTGCCACCCCCCCCCCCCCTCTTAGCCACCCTATGTATTTATTGCTTGGACCACACATTGACCAAGACCCATATATATACTCCTTTCCACCACATTTCATCACATTAACACTTCATTTTACACCAACAAAAAGCTCTCTTCTCTCCTTCCTTGTGTGTGTGTGATCGGCCAAGAAACAACCATAAAAAGAATCCATAAATTTTTGAAGATCCAAGTGTTATCAAGTTCTAATCATGATCTAGTTGGGGTTTTGTGGTAAAAACCCTATGTTTCTTAACATAATCATCTTCAAATCACTCCAATATTTCAAGTAAGCTTCAAAAACATTTTTGATCTTTTCATACTTTCATTTACTTTATATTTTTATGTATTTTCAAGATATATTGGTAAAACATGCAAGTATGTAAGATCCATACCACTTATTACTCATTTTGTTTTTATAAACACTAGATCTATAAATTTCACTAGTAATCTCATGAGATCCACCATTTTTGGTGATGTTTAGGACCCCATGACACCCTAAGAAGGTGTATGATAGGATTGGGTACTTGTGGAGTTGATTTGAGATAGTTTGGTTAAGCTTTGAACAACCCTTGAACTAGAAAAGTTGATTTTGACAAATTTTCAAAGCTGCTGTCCATTTCTGTAAAACGTGGGAAACTCAGGGTCTAGGGTGTAACTTTGGACCAAATATTTAGAAAATACATTCCGAGACGAAACTATGGCCGAAAACGGGGATAAAATCCGAGTTACGACGAAAAAGATATGTTATTTTCAAGATTTACGACAAAAACTATATTTTCTGAAATATGAATCTGTCCCGATTTCCTAGCTAGGAAAACTGAGATTTAATGATATCTTGACTATCCGAGACCTTTAGAAACCTAAAGTATACTTGATTACCTTCGCAGGGATATAAAGAACATAGAAAACGGGCTTATAACGAAAAAGATACAAGTGTTTGAAATCCGACGATATATATATATTTCCATCAGCTTTGTACACTAATAGAGTTTTGACGTAAACTGTCTTTGCGAGACACCACTTTCACGGCTGTTTTTCTTTATGATCGGATCAGTTTGAGTCCGAGCCGTAGTTTTATGAAATCAAGATCTCCCAGCTAGGTTTTCAAATCAATTGGCCGTTTGATCATTGGACTCGTAACGAATAAACTACGACCTCATCTATATACCCGATAAACTATATATATTTTGACAGCTTTTGCTATAATGAAATTTTCAAAGTGTTGAACATAATATTTTCAAATAACAACAATAAGAGTCGATTCTCTCATCGATCAAGACCCGTATAGCCAAAAGTTAAATAACACGACTTCAAGATATTGTTACAAGGTTTTCAAAAACGCCGAGCTTGATCATTAACACTTAACGTACAATATTTCGCGACTACTTTTGCGAGGCCATTTTGGTCATATTTTCAAGTAATGAAAATGTTATCTTTGCGACGAAAACCTTATATTTACCGATAAAACACCAAACGATGATCGTGGAGTACCTTTTCAACACAATTACATGAAAAGTGGTTATTAATTTAACGAGACGTCAACAATGTATTTTTCGACGATAAGCGTTATTTCCAAAACTAACGAGTGGTATCGATAACATACGTACTTGCATGTGTAGCATCATTTCATTTCTTACATTAGAAACTATCATTCATATTAGGTTGCGATTAGAGATCGTGCCTCATTTCAGTGTATCCACTTTTGTCATCGTAGCTATCGCATCAGGTGAGTTCATACCCCCTACTTTTACCTGTTTTTATAACTGTTTTGGGGGAGAATACATGCTCGTTTTTGACTAAACTCAATGCTTGAATGCGCAATTGTTTACTTAAACACTACTGTTTCTTTGAAGGCTTGATTGATTATTTAAATGCACCTATGTGTATATCGGTTGCATACTTGATTATTTCCTCACATACACAAATGCTTTATAAACATGCAACACACTTTATGAACTCTTGCTTTTATGCAACATACTTTATGAACTCTTGCTTTTATGCAACACACTTTATGAACTCTTGCTTTTATGCAACACACTTTATGAACTATTGCTTTTATGCAAACACTTTTATGGACCATACTGAAACTTATGTTTTATCTAAACTATTACGCGGATTAGCCTAAGCCCTTGAATCCCACTATGCCCAAACTCATGAACCGTCAATTCCTGCTGGGAAGCGCGAATGTTATAAATAGATCTATTGGTGGTGACTCCCCCGTTCGGTTTGACCGGATAGGCAAACGCGAGCGTATAACATGTCGAATTACAAGTGTAACGGGATAAACACTTGCCGGGCCTTTATATTTAACATGCTTCTAGAGCATGCACACTGTTATAGCTTCGGTTGCATGAACTTAGCGCTAGCGTAATAGACTATTTTTCTATGTGATATTATATTTGTTGTAATGATCACACACTCTACTCATGGTCCATAATTCTAATTTTACTATAAGGTAAACACTATTTTTCATGACATTGTGAGTCACACAATGGTCACAAAACTTTCTATTGAACTCACAACACTACTGTTTTATTTTAAACCTATGAACTCACCAACCTCGTGTTGACACTTTAGCATGTATTTTCATGTATTAAGCTATGGCACGCTACAGGAGGTTTTGGCAGGGCATGGCATGGTCATAGAAGACTCTGATATTCATTTGGGGACCGTTTAAAAGTATTTTAAAGGCCTACTTCCGCACTATTTTTAACAATGTAAACTCAACATTTTTGATTAAACTATCTTATACTAAATGATTCAAGTGAAAACCATCTTCGAACTTGTGTTGTAATACCAATTGAGTACACCCCAGCTACATGTATGCTTCCGCTAGACCCGATTATGGGGGTGTGACACAAAAGGGGTTTCATCTTCAGACAATGAATCGGATGAGATATTGATGATTTCGGGTGTTGATTTCATGATGATTTGATTTGATTTGGGTGATTTGAAGTTTTGATTTGATTGATTGGCGTTTTGATTGCGATTAGGGTTTGATTGTGGTGAATTAGGGAAAAGATTTAGTCAGTTTTTATAGGGATTACGAAGTATAAAGCGCATTCAATGCTAAGGATCTTTGATTTTTTGACCAAGCTGTTTAGTCAACTCTGCTGCTGGATAATTACACTCTGCTGCTAGTTATATAACTCTGCTGCTAGTGATATTGGGCTGCTACGGTTGTAAGTGTGAGGGTGGGATGTGTAACTTCTATCAATCACTTTAAAACCTAATTCATCTTCATTATTGGTTTTCTCATGTTTCAAATTGAAGTTATCACAAACCCTAACACTCAAAAATTCTCAAAGTCAATTATTCCCAATTTCTCAAAACCCTAATTCATGGATATTGCACGTACCTAGGCTGAGCAACACAATAGTGTGGCTGTTTTGGATGAAGAGTTGGTTCCTGAAGGGCTCACAGACATGGTTAAATTTTTTAATGCTACTTCTCTTAGGTATGCACTCACTTTGAATCCTACAATATATGTTTCCTACATCAAACAGTTTTGGCTTACCACTAAAGTCAAATCTATGAATGGGGAAAAATTTGTCAGTGCTTTGGTAGATAGGCAAAAGGTTCGTATCACTGAATCATCTATAAGGGAATCTCTTCTCTTAAATGATGAAACAGAGACTACTTGCCTTGATAATTCTGCTATTTTTGCTGGTTTAAAAACTTTGGGGTATGAGGGCAAGCATAACAATTTAAAATTTCAAAAAGCTCTCCTCTGTCCTCAATACAAGTTTTTGGTACACCTTCTCCTTCATTGTTTGAGTCCTAAAACTTCTGGGTGGCATGAGTTTAGTACTATTATTGCTTCTGCAATAGTATACTTAAGCACAGGTCAACCATTTAATTTTTCAAATATGATTTTGGAGGGGATTGCTAAAAGTGTTAAAGAGTCTGGTTCTTATTTTCTCTATCCAAGATTTCTACAGCTCTTTATTGTTGACCAACTTACTGATTTTAGATCCCATGCTGGTTATTATGAAGCTCCAAGATTGATTTCAAAAACTTTCACTTTCTTGGTTAAGCATGGAAAAAGTTTTTTAGGAACACATACAAATCTTACACCTTATATGGTGCAACTTGTGCAAAATAATCAGGGTGAAGGATCAGGAAATCCCACTGACTCCCATCACACACCAAATTTTTCTGCATCTGCTACACAACCCAAAATACACTATACCCGTAGGAAAACCAAAAAGAACACTGATCTACCTCAGGATAGTGTTAGTATGGCTGTACCAGATGAGGCTGTCCTAGTTGATGGAGGGGACATGTTGGTGAGGGCTGTCACTACTGCTTCTAGCTTAGCAGCAGAGCAGGATAGTGATAACATAAATAAGACCCAATCCAAGGCAACATCTAGAGAAAAGGATTCTTATGAATCTACTTCTCAGGATGGTAACCCTAGCCAAATGGAAAATATAGGGGGCTCAGCTGATCAAACTAGGTTTGATACTGAGTTTATGTCCCAAGATTCACCTCTCGGACCAGGTTACACAGGTCGAAGTGATGAGGATAGGCCAGTGACCAATGAATTGACGGAAAATTTTGTACATGATGACAATGTCCATGATTCACCTCTCGGACCAGGTAACACAGGTTGAAGTGATGAGACTACTATGAAACTCATTCAGGAATTGACGGTTACTTGTACCAATTTGGGGTTGAAGTGTACTACTTTGGAAGATAAGGTTCTTACTCTGTCTACAGTGGTTGCAAGTCAAGGAAAGATAATCACAACATTGAAGAAACAGATTAAGCAATTGAAGAAATCAAAACCTTCAACCTCATTGAAAAGGCTAAAGAAGGTGGGCACGTCTCAAATTATTAGTTCACCTGAACTCTCTACACATTTGGAATAGGATGATGCTTCCAAACAGGGGAGGAATGAAGATGTAATGGGTTCAGGGGAGGCAAATATGAAGAGGGTTGAAAGTGCTCAGGTTATGAATGAAGAAATGGCTTCAGGGGAGGTTTCAGTGATTGGAGACATGGATGTGGAAAGTCCTGAAGATGCTGAGAATTTTGTGGTTGCTGATCAATCAGGTAATGAGGTGGTAATGGAAAAAGTGATTGCTACTCAAGAAAAGGTGGTGGAAAAACTCAAGACTTTGGAGCCTGAGCAATTAGTGAAGGCAACAGGGGTAATGGGTAAAGCTTTAATGACTTTGGGGGATTCAATGGTGAAAGAACTTGAAAATGCTGCTATTGCTGAGTTGACTAATGACTCTACTGCTGCTCATGATTCTGCTGCTAAGGATTCTGCTGATCCTGCTGCTAGTGGAAAAGTGACTTCTGCTGATGCACAAGACTCTGCTGCTAGGTCTAGTGATAATGCTGCTGCTGAAGCAATGGTTTTGTTAAGTAAGAAGACTTCAGAAATTCTATGTGAATCATCTTCAAAACATACACCACTATCAATACCATCACTACCACAACAACCTACAATAACAACCACATCATTCACACCAAGTTTACCTCTAAAAGGAGTTGTTATTAGAGAACCTGCTGCTCAACCAAAGAAGATAGCATCTTCATCTACTGACAAAGGAAAAGGCAAGCAAGTTGCAGAATCTCAATGGGTGTATAAGGGGTTTGACTACTCTGTACTACCTTTTAATCTACGGCCTAAGGAACTACAAATTAAACATGACTCAGCTATTGCTTTGAAAGAACAAGAGATGATTGATCAAGAAGATCTACAGCTGGCTCAGAAAGAAAAGGAAAAGATTGTAAAGGAGACAGAATATTTAAGGAGGTATGATGAATGGTTGGATGAGAAGATAAGAATAGAGGCTGATATTGAACTTAACAAGATGATCAAGATTGAGGATAATGAAGATCAAACTTCTGATGTGAAATCTTGGTTAAGTAAGTTCACAGATAAGAAAAAGAAAGAAAATGTTGCTGCTAGAAAGAATAAAAAGGTACTTAGAGGTCCAACTCCACTACAAAGGAGAAAAGAGTATGAAAGATGTCTGAAGAATATGAAAGGATGGAAATTGGTGCATTTAAAACCTAAGTCTGATCAAGAGGTTTATGATTTGTATCAAGTGGCTAAAAGACAAACATATACTTTTTATCCTATGGGCTGTGCTGAAGACTTGGAATATATTGCTCAGATGATTAAGAAGTTGGTACCTGAAAAAGTGGCTGAAGTTGAGCATGTTCAAGAAGCTGATGTTGTTAAGCAGCTTGATGATACAGCTAAGACTACTTCTTCTGTGCAAATTGGTAAAAGAAAAGGTGTAGTTCATAAATCATTTGCAAAGAAGAAAAGGAAAACAGGGGAAGAAAGCAGTTCTAAGCCAGAAGGAGATGAGTTCAAGAATGATTGTGATCATATTCCTCCTAAGCATTTAAAAGAACAGGTGAAGGTTTACACTATGGTTGGTAAGATGGAAGATCCTGAAGTAGTTGATGCCAAACCAATAGGAGTCAAATATCCTATTATCAAAGTAACTACATGATATGACACTAACATTGGAGCATTTCATGATGTTGAGAGATCTGATGGAAAGACTCACAGGTTTCTTAGATTTCAACAGATGCTATACTACTTTGATAGGGAGGATGTTGATGACTTGTGGAAGCTATACAATGCAAAGTTTGGAGCAGAGAAGTTTGATGGTAAAAAGTATGAGAAAGATCAAATTGATCATATCATAACTATGACTGATAATGTTCTATGGAGAGCTCTAAAACTTATGTATGAACCTTCATTGGATGATTCTGAATGGACAGAGATAGTAGAATACAAAGTAAGAAAATGGAGACTCTTTCAAGATTCTGGAGTTCATATGCTAGATATTGGACCAATCACTTTGTAGATTGATGAGGCGAAAAATGATCCATTTTTAGGGGGTCATTTAAGCCCGAATCAGAATTTATTTGATCAAATATTGCCCTAAATCGTTCCTTTTGTGATTTTAGGTACTTTGGGAGTGAAATCTGGAAAAGCAAGCAATTCGGACGTTTTTGGAGCATAAAAGTGAAGAAAACGCCAAAGTCTTAATTTTCCATGCTGGGAACAGTGCATGACGGCATCAAGAGTAGTTCCCTGACGGCATCAAGAGTAAAATTCCATGACGACCCAGAAGAGTTTTGACGGCGTCATGAAGGTAGGGCGTCAAGAGTAAAAGTCATGACGGCCTGGAAATGAATTGTACTTGACGGCGTCAAATGTAGATCTAGGCAGTCCAAGGATTGTTTTGGCGGCGAGGTGACGGCGTCACCTATTTGGTCTTGACATCGTCAGACCCCTTTTCCTATATATAGTTTTCTAGTTTTTCACATTTAAGGAGAGAAGTTTTGGGGAGAAACCCTAAGTACGATTTTGGTGTAACTTTACAGGTTTTTCAAGGGTTCCAACCCCTTGATACCTTGCATGATTAATCAAGATAAGTGTTCTTCTAACTCAATAAATATGTCTTTGTGTTGGTTGTCTATATCTTGTTCTTGTCTTAATTCCATCATGCTAGGCTAGATCTATCTTGTGTTTGCTTAGATCTAATGAAACCTAGATATTGATTGTGTGTTGATTACTTGTTTATTCTTGTCTTGGATGAATGATTTATATGTTAGACTTAAGAAAACTGGCAGATCTCCAATTGGTAACATGCTTGAACGTCTTAAGAAACATGAACCAACGTGCACTAGGTCTTTATTGGTTGTATTTAATGCATGAGCCACTGTTTACAATCCCTATAGTTGTGCTGGGCATGGTGTAGGAGGAGATAAGAGCTCATAGAATTGGGGAGTTATGTGTGCCACCCCATGAATGGTATTAAGGAATATGATCCGTCATCCATGCAATTATAACAAGTAATTAACATGTAAAAGATATCTAGGGAGTAGTGAAATCTAAGTAAACACATTTTCTCCAATTACTGCTCACAACCTTAGTATAAATTAGTTTATTTTCATTTTTAGTATTTCATTTGATTGCATCTTAGTATTGGGTTAGTTGAATAGCAACTAATTCCGCCCAAATCCTTCAAACCCGAGATTTTAATTTGCTTTCCATAAAATATAAAAACACAAAAATAATCATCCCTCACCTTTAGAACTAGTATTTAGGCTTTCTAATCCTAGCGACACTATTCTTAAGCTGAACGATCAATCCCCCGGTACTTGTCACTATACTATACTACAACGATCAGGTACACTGCCTGGTGGGGGTTGTAAGCTTCTCGAGATCCCTCGAGAGGTAAAGCCTGTTGCGATTCCCACGCATCAAGTTTTTGGCGCCGCAGCCCGGGGAATAGTTATTGTCTAGGTTAGAATTTCTTTGTATTAGGTCTACTAGCTAGATTCCTTTCTAGTAAGATTTTATTTTTTATTTTTAGGTTTTCTTTAGTCTATCTTATTTCTTTGTGTCTTTGTTCGTAAACTATTTCGATGGATAACAATAACATTGATCGTTTGATTCCTGTTATTCGTGTTTTTCGTCGTAGGATTTTCCAAATGCCAGCCCCACTCCCTCTAGTGGAGAATGAGAACCCACCTAACCTCTCACCCAACCACCACTTTGACAATAATTCTGAGCTAGAAGAGTCTGATCATGATGATGACCGTAGGGCTAGTCCTTTTTACTATTCAGACTCCGATGAGGATCTTGATGACGATGACGTGATTAATGAGGATAGAATGGAAGAGGAAGTAAACTCTCTTAGGTATGTTGACCCTAGAACTAGGATTGAATGCGATAGTTCACTCAACATGCAATTCCCTTGTAAGATCGGATTTAAGAACTTTAACGCCTATCTCAACTCATCTCTTCCAATGAACATAATCTCACGTAATGAATACAATAAAATCATGGTAGATGAGTTAGAATACTAAGGAGAAAACATTATTGCTAAGGCAATACCATTGCATGTGTTTATAGGAAGGTTGGTTTATCTTGTTGAGTTCAGGGTTATGGAGAATCTAGGAGAGTTTATTGATAATAAATTGACCCAAGTTGTGTTCGGAAAACCCTTCAAACGGTTGACCAAACTCGATGAAAAACTCATAGAAGGGTTAATCACATTCTCGGATGAGGATGAAGATTTTGTCTATCAAATGCCCCGCGCACACCCTAGGTTCAAAGATTTTTCCATGGAAAAGTGTAGTAGGTATCCGCCCATGGAAATGCTAAATGAGAATGATAAGAGAAAAGGACTTAAGTACACGCATGAAAAGAATAAAAAATACTATCGCGGGTGCTTAGAGTTAGGAGACGAGTATAAGAAAGATGAGGCGACTATTAGATGGCTCACACTTGGTTATGTGAGCATAAGCGATACACGATGGCCCATGACCTTGAGTCTAGCTACAAGACTCGTAAATAAAGAAAAGCGCTTCTTGGGAGGCCACCCATGTTTTGTGTGATTTTATTTGTTTGTTTGTTATTTGCTTCCGTATGCATGCTTTATTTTTATTGTTGGTAGATCATGTTTCTAACTAAATAGTGGAAATACTTTACTTTGTTGTTTTGGCCTAGTCTTAACTCCACTTAAAGGTATTTTTGCAAAAGATAAGTGTAAGGGGAAACCCCAAATATGTTTTTAAGAAACAAACCGATCATGATTCTCCACAATATTAAATGAACATGTATATTCGTATTTGTTAGAGTCAAATGCTTTTATTGAGTCATAATGAAGTTTTGCAGGATTTTCCAGGAAGTAGGACCAAGTTTTTCCAGAAATTTTCCGGAAACTTAACATAAGAATTTCTGCAGGTCAATTCTGACGGCGTCAGGGGTTTACTCTTGACGGCGTCAGGAGTAAAAATCTGGAAATTTTACCGGTTTTGTTTTTCTAACGGAGTCTTATGGTTTTTGTGAATTATTAAGTTTTATAATCTCCAGGAGATTTGCAAACTTCATTCCACAAGCATTATATCTTATCTTGTTTTCTAGGATTTAGTAACTTATATAGGATGCCGCCGATTTTACGCGAGGTTGTCTTGTCTATTTTGTCAGGTTTTACAGGTTATGTATGACAAGAAGATGATTTATATTCTGGAAGGGAAGCTTTGATTGTTCATTTTCTTGGAGGAAGATTTAACCTGGCCATCCTATTATCCATACCGAGCGAATCAGGGGAGTATTTGATTTCATTCTCTTTACTTTTTCACTTTTACATTCTTTACTTGAACATTGGGGACAATGTTCATCTTAAGTGTAAGGAGAGGGTAAAAAGATGATACCTTACATATGCACTTTCGCTTGAGTTTGTTTTGTTTAATGGTAGATGTGTAATAAAACTATGAGAAATACTTGTCAGTGCAATTTTAGCGCCAAATTTAAAATTTTTTACAACATTTAGGAGTGAAACTTTAGCCATAGCAAGCGTCTCATGGATAGGAGATTGTATGACTAGCACATAACCGTATATTCAGAAAAATTTTCCACCAAAATATGTGAGGTTCGCCTTTAGATTTGATAGGAAAAGCATTTACTATTAGTGCTTATGAGTGTACCGGTAGCATTTAGATTCTAGAACTTGCGTTAGTGATGCATCCCTAGACCGCTAGTGAGACTACATTCGTGTGGTAGGATTTACTACATGATAAGAGGCATTAGGATCACCCTTGTGTTAAACCCGTATTATAATTACTTGACCATTTAAGTCATATTACTTGACTAGTTAAGTCAACTAATTTTTCCAAACACCTTAGCGTTGTACTTATTTTTAGTACACAAAACCCCTAGTACACCCCTCCGAGCCTATCTTTTCGTTTCTAACTTTAAGCATTTTACTTAAAGGAAGAATTTGTTACACCCCACTTAAATGTACAACCAAATCGCCTTAGCCTTCCGTGTATGCGCTCATTTTTAGTGCATTATTGTTATTTGTTAAACCCTAAGTTAACTATCTAATTGATTACATGGTTGCTAAGTCGAGTCATATCCTTGTACATATTGTTTTGGGACGATTGGGACTCATGGGTAAGTACTTATTTTATGGAGTAATGGGGAAGATCATCATTTATTACCCCCATATGTACGTTAATCTTAAAAGTGCTCCAAGTGTTTTGATTTTCTTAATTCGAGTCATTAGATTAGTTTAATTGTAAAGTATGTAAAGATTCAAGTGTAAGGGAAATGTTCATTCCCCATGATGTATTATTTTGGATGGTAGGGTAAGAGTGTATGCAAAAAAAAAAAAAAAAAAAAAAAAAAAAAAAAAAAAAAAAAAAAACATACGGACTACCATTCTTTTTTATTCTATGTTCATTTTATGTTTTTGTTATTTTTCATTTATTAGCTTAAGTCGAGTCTAGTCTTGGCTTAGCAACGCCACATTGTATATGTAATTAACCAAGATTGTTAACTCGCCACCAATAAAACTTCCTTTATCCAACAAAATCGTGTATTTCATATCCCTACACCTAACGTTACAACCCTTGAAAAGACCTCTTTGATAGTTTATCCTAGGTGCTTACGCCATGTGGTGGAGGTTTGATCCTTTCCCAAGCCTATGGTAATCTATTTTGCTATGACAGGTAGTGAGAGATATCTTCGTTTCCATATTGTAATTTACACTTTATTACACCCGAGAGATGTGAGTATCTAAACACTATTTGTGAGGTGCTTGTGTATGACCTCCGTGCTTGTCTATTGGTCTTTAGTGGAACGATTATTTGTTGTAATTACTTTTATATTAGTGTTAAATGACCCCTAACTTGTATTTTGAGTAGAATAAAAGCGCATTTGCTTGAGGACAAGCAAATCTCAAGTGTAAGGGTATATGATGAGGCAAAAAATGATCCATTTTTAGGGGGTCATTTAAGCCCGAATCCGAATTTATTTGATCAAATATTGCCCTAAATCGTTCCTTTTGTGATTTTAGGTACTTTGGGAGTGAAATCTGGAAAAGAAAGCAATTCGGACGTTTTTGGAGCATAAAAGTGAAGAAAACGCCGAAGTCTTAATTTTCCATGTTGGTAACAGTGCATGACGGCGTCAAGAGTAGTTCCCTGACGGCGTCAAGAGTAAAATTCCATGACGACCCAGAAGAGTTTTGACGGCGTCATGAAGGTAGGGCGTCAAGAGTAAAAGTCATGACGGCCTGGAAATGAATTGTACTTGACGGCGTCAAATGTAGATCTAGGCAGTCCGAGGATTGTTTTGGCGGCGAGGTGACGGCGTCACCTATTTGGTCTTGACACCGTCAGAGACCCCTTTTCCTATATATAGTTTTCTAGTTTTTCACATTTAAGGAGAGAAGTTTTGGGGAGAAACCCTAAGTACGATTTTGGCGTAACTTTACAGGTTTTTCAAGGGTTCCAACCCCTTGATACCTTGCATGATTAATCAAGATAAGTGTTCTTCTAATTCAATCAATATGTCTATGTGTTGGTTGTCTATATCTTGTTCTTGTCTTAATTCCATCATGCTAGGCTAGATCTATCTTGTGTTTGCTTAGATCTAATGAAACCTAGATATTGATTGTGTGTTGATTACTTGTTTATTCTTGTCTTGGATGAATGATTTATATGTTAGACTTAAGAAAACTGGCAGATCTCCAATTGGTAACATGCTTGAGCGTCTTAAGAAACATGAACCAACGCGCACTAGGTCTTTATTGGTTGTATTTAATGCATGAGCCACTGTTTACAATCCCTATAGTTGTGCTGGGCATGGTGTAGGAGGAGATAAGAGCTCATAGAATTGGGGAGTTATGTGTGCCACCCCATGAATGGTATTAAGGAATACGATCCGTCATCCATGCAATTATAACAAGTAATTAACATGTAAAAGATATCTAGGGAGTAGTGAAATCTAAGTAAACACATTTTCTCCAATTACTGCTCACAACCTTAGTATAAATTAGTTTATTTTCATTTTTAGTATTTTATTTTGATTGCATCTTAGTATTGGGTTAGTTGAATAGCAACTAATTCCGACCAAATCCTTCAAACCCGAGATTTTAATTTGCTTTTCATAAAATATAAAAACACAAAAATAATCATCCCTCACCTTTAGAACTAGTATTTAGGCTTTCTAATCCTAGCGACACTATTCCTAAGCTGAACGATCAATCCCCCGGTACTTGTCACTATACTATACTACAACGATCAGGTACACTGCCTGGTGGGGGTTGTAAGCTTCTCGAGATCCCTCGAGAGGTAAAGCCTGTTGCGATTCCCACACATCATAGATGCTAGCTGAAAATGATTACCCAGTAGTAAGATACTGGAATATTGTCAATCAGATGGTTAATGGTGATAGATCACGTAAGTTGCAGAAAGACTATGATTCTGATGATCAAGCATTCAATTTGCTGTCAAAGTATAAGAAGATATTTGATCAACTGAATTCTCAAGGTTTGAAGTGTTTGGAAGCATCCTCCTAGTGATTAACTGAGCTTAAAAGAAACTTACTTATTTAGAAATAAATAATAAGTTTAGGGGAGGATTGTTGGGTTTGAAACTGCTGCTAAGTGAAACTGCTGCTATGAATGAAACTGCTGCTAGTAGTATTGATTCTGCTGCTGATGTCAAAGTGCTGCTAAGGTTAAATGTTGCTAACAGAATCTACTGCTGAAGGGATAAGGATGTATACGGTTTAGATTAATATAGAATAGATTGTGTAAATATTATATATATCTAGAATATTCTTATCATGTAGAGAAAGGTATTGTAAACCTAGTAGGATTCCTTAGTCTATAAAAGGAGGATCCTAGGGTTAGTTTGAATACGCATTGTTTTACGTATTGTTTACACTTCAAGGTTGTAAAACCCTAGCATTGTCGAGTGCTCGTATTAATAATATTGAAGTGTTGAAAGTGAATCATTATTCTTCTTAAGTTAAGCTTTTATATTCCGCGTATTAGCTTAAGAGTTTAATCAAGTTAACTTCTATACAAGATCGTTTAATCTCAACTGGGATCAACACTTAGTTTGACCAATAAGGGAGTAAACCCGTTACGTAATTAGAGAAGACGTAAGCACGGGATATGAGCATATGGATGCTTTCACATGATTTTACGTGAAGTATATAAGCTCCCTAAGTTTAGAAAATCCTTGGCTAGAGGCGATAGTTAGAAATCATGAGTTGGCGTATTCCCGTAAATGGGTGCTTTAAAAGTTGAATCTCTCTAATCCCAAAACTTGTTTCGAGTGTTCTCAATTAAGCACATAACATATTCATACCTGTATTGAAAGATCCACATTTGTTGGGTAAGGGGAAAGCCGACTTTCAAAATTCATCCCGAAAGACGCCTGGCATGTTACCCATGCGTTGATGCGTGGGTGGCGCGCCAGCAGCAGACTTGTGATTCGGGGAAATTTGGCTAACGTTTGTTATTTTATGTGTTTCGATGGTTTATTTGTCATCATTAAAACATAAAGAGATCTTGATCATGTTGCCTCAACAAGGATCTCCCTTCCCATCATAAGTTATTATGTGAGAAGGCATCTTCAATCCGCCGAGCAATTGATAGTCTTCGATCCAACATACGAAGGGTGTCATAGATCCCATGGGTTCCGGATACACATAGTTGTTGGGTGGTACATACATTGGGATTGAATTGTATGGGTTATGGCTTTGAGTTGTAACGGTAGGTGCACAGTTGGAGTAAGGTGGATACACAGGTGGTGCACTAAAAGAGGGGTTCCCTCCCATAGAATGTCGAGGATAGGTATGTGGTTGATTGAAGGGTGGAACATTGTTGTATGTAGCATGTGGGTACGGATAACTTGGATTGTTCGCTTGTCCATTAAGTGGAAGATATAAACCAGAAGGGTAAGAATGATTTGGAAGTGAAGAGTACATACCGTTAGGAGGAAGGCTTCCTCCCATATTCACCGAAGCGTGTGAAGGCTGCATTGAGACTCCTGTCCCAATCCTCCCTGATTGGGGAAGTGCCCTTGGGTAACCAATGGCTTCCGTATTTCCCCTGTGATTGCTTCTTCCATTTGAACCCTCCATCCTTTCATCCTCTGCGCTTCTCTCTCTTCTTGCTGAAGCCCTGATAAGGATTTAAAACATATCTTTTTAAGGGGTCATTTAGTCCCTAAATTCGTATGTATTTGAACAATTATTGTCTTAAATCGTTTCTTTTGCATTTTAGGTACTTGGGACGCAAAAGATGAAAACCGACATGTTTTGGGGTAACTTGGACAAGAAAGTGAAGAAACCGATCAAGTCACAAAAAATTCTGGAAAAGGGCTCCAGAAGGCGTCACAATCCTAACATGATGCCGTCACTTGCATTTGGACGAGATGATTTGATGAAATTTTACGAGTGACGACTCAAATAATTTGAGAGAGTTTAGAAGCTGATGGCATCACCACCATTGAACAGTCCATGACGGCATCTCAGATTATAGAGCGACAACATCACAACGACGACTCAGCTATAGATGAAATCCTAATGACGGAGGGCTGATGGCATTTGATGGATTTAAACACCTTGATTTGTGTTAGAATGATACTTTGAATTATACCACTAAGTATGCGGAATCTACTTAGTAATACTTAGAAGTTTGTATGTGAATAAAACAGTTGTATATGAATGAGAATAATGAGTGAAACAAACTGTTAGCTCCAATATTATTAAGAACAATAATACGAGTGATCTTTGTATCACTAGGGTTACAACCTTGAAGCTCTAAGACAAACGTATATCAAACCTAAACCTAGGACCTCCTTTTATAGCACAAGGAGTCCTCTTCTACAAGATACGTATAATGATAATAGAATAAGATATACACAAAATCTATTCTATATTTATCTATACAAGTTTCCTAACAGTTATCCCAATAGCAGTGGTAATAATATGTACTAGCAGTGGTAATGAGTTTCCACTGCTAGTGCATTCTTCAGCAGTTGTAATCTCCATACTAGCCGTGGTAACTGTTAATGTAATTCCCAACAATCCTCCCCTAAACTTATGATTACAATGTAAATCAATAAGTTTCTTCAAGTTGTCAGCATATGTGAGGATATGGGAATTCTTCCAAACACTTATCGCCTTTTTCTCAACTCCATATCAGCTTTCACACTTTGATCATAAATCCTCTGTAGCAAATCTTCTATGATTTCACTTCTTTCCCAACATCTGAGCTTAACAGAAATCATAACAGTGAGAACACCTGCTCTCAATGGATATTCCTTTTCCGCTAACATAAACACATCAACTCCATCTTGAGTAGAAACATGATGTACAACACTTGAATCATTGAATTTCCACAAAGTATTCATATTATGAGCTTCAAATCTCCACAAAGTATTCATATTATGAACCCACAACTCTTTAGCTTTAACATTGATTGTACAATATTTGACACTACCAGGCCTTCGATGGTGATCAAAGGAAATGAGGGGTGTTATGATTACGCCAAGCTTGGATATAACATGAAATAAGAAATACTAAAACACTACGTTAAGTGATTGCGCAGGGGGTGCGCCCTGCGAACCACCTCCGGCGTGTGAATAAGTGATCGGTGTGAGAGTTTTAAGTGTAAGCGTAGTAAAGTAAGGTGAGTGAGATTGCATACCAGATTTGTCATCGTCCAGGACTATTTATAGGTGAAGAAAACGGTCCTGGAGAGTGGTCACACGTTTGAGAGAGGTCATGGGGGCGTCCCATGATTTGTGGTAACCGCTAAGGTTTAGTGTCCCACTCCTCCGGGTTTAGCGGGGGTGCTAAGGAGGAAGAGGAGACGTGGGTAAGACTTGGTCTCACCAGTATTGGACTTGGCATTGTTCCGTCCATAAAACTTATCGAGAGATACCCCAAAGGGCTTAATCCTTCGAT
Organism: Artemisia argyi; assembly: GCA_030686995.1. NCBI lineage: Eukaryota > Viridiplantae > Streptophyta > Magnoliopsida > Asterales > Asteraceae > Artemisia > Artemisia argyi. The sequence continues at coordinate 254,121,938 of CM060708.1, forward strand.
TGGCGATTTCCCACTTGGTAACTAGATCATTGATGATTAGTTTTACGCCAAAGAAAGTTTTAGGAGGCTAGCCAGAGCCTTTGATTATGTAGGTTACAATCAGATTCGAAGGGGTGTCCTTCGAGCTAATCGGAGGGTACATCATCAAGCCCCCCAGTTGAAAGTTAGATATGCGCACAAGAATATGTGGCTTTCAACTCTATAATTCAATGCTTTCACCATATTCTCGAAAATTGGATAAGATGATTTTTTTTTGAAATACAAAGGTGCATTAAATGCGCATGCTATCCGTTAAACAAAAGAATGCAATGGCATAATTATCGGTAAGCGCAACCAACTTTCAAAATTTAAAGTGTTGAGCAGATATAATTATGTGTAATATAAATACCGGTGCACCGCAAATTTTAAATCGCAACTCTTTCCTCTGCAACTTTCACAAAGCTGTGACCTATTAATCGGCAACGATCAAAAGGTAAACTCTTCCGCCATCTTGTAATTAGGCCCTTTAGGTATTACCGGGTAACCATAAGTATGGATGCTAAACGTATTATAAGACAACAAAAATGTACTCTTTCCAGAGAAACCTTAGCCCTGTTTCTAGATGATTACCCCATACCCAAAAAACACAAAGTTATTCTCCCAAAAAACAATCAAAGTATTTATGACGCCCCTAAAGGGTATGTGGGCCTGTATACTCATGCCTTTACCCGGTCAAATCTAAGAATACCCCTGCACTCGTTGTTTCTAGAGTTGCTACAATATTATGAGGTGCATATTTCAAGGTTCAACCCGTCTGGACTGGCCAAACTTACCACCTACATAATAATGTGTAAGGCATATGGGTATTGTTGGATCGTTTATAGCTCGAGGTTATTTAGACCTCATATAGGGATTACACAATAATAAAGATAAAGAACATGTACGCAGCGGAATAAACAAAAAATCTTTATTATTGCTAACAAGGTTTCTCGTCATCATCTCTACTCTAACATACACCAAAGCCCCAATGCTACGTGATCAAGTGTAGCATGGTTACACTCTAACAGCGATCTAAGATCGTTGAGGCTTAACACTAATCACCTAACCTAGGCGTTTACATAAGCATACTCACGCCCTAGGTTTACACACACACACCTTTACTAGGTTTTACATCTTGTACGTACATTAAACCTATTCCCTGTATTCTGTTTATCAAATACAGAATTAGGGTTACAAGAATACTACGAAGGACTAAAATATAAATCTTCTTTTGCAAGCAAGTCCTTCTCCATATTTTGTAGTTTTCCTCTTAGTCTCCATAAGTCCCTCATCTTTCAATCTTTTGTCTTATCAACTCTAATATAATTCCTAACAATCTTCCCTAGTTGATATGACAAAACCGAGTATATGAAAGATGTCGTCTTCCCCTTAAACCATGCATATCATCAAGGATCTTCAAACTATTCTTGTTCCCCTTTTTGTCATCATCAAATAGGGGACAAATGTAAGCAACCTTGATCTTCACAACCACGATTCAATATTACACGTCCAATCCATCTTTCCAATGTTTCTAAGTCGCCCACCATTAAGTTTTCCGCATCTATAGATGTACTTGAAACAATAGAAATCAAAACCATCAATAGTAATAACAACTAGCAGTAGCAAAAACCTTCACCTCGATGTAGCATATAAATGGTTAATCATTTTAACAATAAGATTCCCCTGAAACCCATATGTTAACCATGTGTTGAATGTAGGCTCTATGTAATGATCACTGATGAAGAAAACTAAGTATTACCAACTTGATGCTGAAGTAGAACAACCCAAACTTGTATCTTATGTCTTGTACAATCCACATGACTCCAAACTCATACCAAACTAAAAAGTATAAGTAGATGAAACCTATCCAATCTCATGATAAATCCTCAACTATATATGAGACACTGAGCACTACAACGTAACTCCTTTAAGTGATAGCAAATATGAGAATTAAGCACCTTCAGATTGTAGATTACACACCAATTTGCTAGATTCATCAAGTCTTTGTCACAACAATAAAGCACGAACAAGTTATCTCCAAAGTGTAACACCCACCTTGAGATATGATAAGAACACGCACTTGTGAAACTCAACTACAACATGAAATATGTGATAATCAATCCTCTTTGTGACCAATGAATCTAAGAAACCAAATAACGAGCCTTTTGAAACCTTTAAGAACATAAACTTCTTCCTGTGTGTGTGAACCAATATCTTGTGTGTGTAAAACCATCTCATTCGAAAACGTAGCAGTAGGATCTTGTAACAAGCAGCACTTTGGAATCTATATTGTCACAAGATAATTTATTGCATATGCAGAAAACGAAAATCTCTAAATACGTATGGAACACCAATGACCAATAAATTCCACAATAATAAATCTTGAAGAATTGTGAAAAGATAGCACCACCAATCGACCCACTAACATGAATAGACCAATCAGAACAAATTAAAACTTCGACCAACGTGCAAGATCCAGTATAGGTTTTATAATCCAGCCTCTCAACGACAGATCTTGAATATTATTAACGAGCCCCACGTTACATCCCATAAACTGATAATAGATTGAATTACATAAACCATATGCTACCTACCCATTAATAAAGTATTCTGTAGTAGCAGCACTTCGTAGAGACTAAATAGCTCAATTCCAAACCATTCTCATGAATATACCTTTTTAAATTATGCCGTCCAATTCAATATTCACCATAAATTCAGAAAACGACAACCACCTTCTCTGACTCATTAATTTGTACTAGGTAATTTACTGACCAAGAGAATATGGAAATAATAAAACCGACCCATGAATAAACAATTACAACCAATAGGAATTAAGAATCTTCGACCCACTTCTTGCAAAAGACGACAAACTAATTAATTTGATGAATTGATATTCTTGGCTGCTCACAAATAGACGACATCTAATTGATGAAGAATCAAATAGTACGAGGATACTATGAAACAATTTACCACCGTCCCTCATCAATCAAGATATTATTCTATCTTCGATAATAAACCTTAAAGAATATAACATACCTTTTCACCAATAAGATTATTGACAACAACAACAACACATAAAAACAACCAATTCGATCTTTTTCAAAACAGTTTCTTCGACAATAAATAAAACCTTGAACAATCCATAGATCACGAGCTAACCTAGCTCTGATGCCACCTGTTGAATCGTTTATAGCTCGAGGTTGTTTAGACCTCATCTAGGGATTACACAATAAGTACGCATCGGAATAAACAAAACATCTTTATTATTGCTAACAAGGTTTCTCGTCATCATCTCTACTCTAACATACACCAAAGCCCCAACGCTACGTGATCAAGTGTAGAATGGTTACACTCTAACAGCGATCTAAGATCATTGAGGCTTAACACTAATCACCTAACCTAGGCGTTTACATAAGCATACTCACGCCCTAGGTTTACACACACACCTTTACTAGGTTTTACATCTTGTACGTACATTAAACCTATTCCCTGTATTCTGTTTATATAATACATAATTAGGGTTACAAGAATACTACGAAGGACTAAAATATAAATCTTCTTTTGCAAGCAAGTCCTTCTCCATATTTTGTACTTTTCCCCTTAGTCTCCATGAGTCCCTCATCTTTCAATCTTTTGTCTTATCAACTCTAATATAATTCCTAACAGGTATGAGCCCACGCTAAATGTGCTTCGAGGTTTTCTTAACCTGTGTCTCGGGGGAGATTGGTTGACACTGTCAAAGAGGAATGATGAAAATGTGCCCGTGCTAATCACCAAACCTTTCACAAATATAACAAACTGGAAAGGGAAATTCTTTTATGTCCAAGATACCATCATACCTTCGGGCTATCCAGTACTCTTGAATGAAGCATTCCATTTCGACCGCAAGAAATTCAATGATCAACTTCCTCTTAATGTTCAAGCCGAACCACTTTATCAACGTCTTACCAGAAATCCCATTAATGTGCAGACCTTTCCAGAACCCATCCTTTTTATGGCTGGTCTTGTGGACCATTGGGAAAGATCTCCTTTGTCGCCACAAATCCATTGTGATGGCCATAGTATGTATATGCAACTTATCATAAATAAGTAACATATCTAATTATATTTATGTATCTGTTTATATTGCAGTAATGGCGTTCAGGAACTTTATCGTATCTGATGGTGCAAAGGAAGCTAGCTTCATTCCCAGGGAACCTAGAGAATACAGTTACGGGGTGGGTTCTCCATCAACATCAGTCAACAATAATGACGTAGATGCTATGGGGCTAGAGCCAACAGTGATGATTGAAGAGGTGGTACCTCTTAACGCTGAGGAGGTGCCTTTGACAATCAAAGCCCTTCCTGACGTGGAAATTCTTTCCTCCGATGATGTCCCCAAAGCGTATGTCGGCACCTCCGGTATAGCTGACAGGGTATGTGAAAGGAAAGGGACTGAGATGAAGGCTTCGAAACCCCCAATCAAGAGGAAACTTGACATACCCACTCTCTTATCTAGAGCTTCGAAGAAGAAAAACTCCCAAGATAAGGTTGTTGCTGCCATATCCTCCGAAGGCTCGGATGATGTAGATATTCATGGTAAAAGCTTACTATAATCCATATGCTTCCATATAATTATTTGAAAGCTTCAAACCGTTCTTAATTCGATAATGTGCAGGTTTATCAAATACTGAGGAACTCCTCAATTCTCAAGCTTGTCACCGATTGGTTGAAGGTGTTGTTCCAAGTTAGTGGAAGGGAGCCCTTGACAACATGTCAATAGAGCGACTGTGTGATCTTCATGATAAAAGCTACACAAGGCAGGCTGTGCTAGACAACCATCTTAACAGTCGAACAAGGGAGCTGGTACAGACTGTTAAAAATGCTAAAGAAGAGTTGAATGTAGTTCTGGCTCTAGAAAAACATAGAGAGCAGTTAATTACTGACTTGAAGTCAAAATGTGACAGAGCTACGGAGGATTTTGAGAAGAATTCTATTGTGCAAGATCTTCGATCCAACGTCATGAAACTTGCAACTCAACTAAAGGAAGCCCAAGCTGAGTGTGGTAGGCTCAAAATGGAGGAGGCTAAAGCGATTGGACTAAAAGAGAGAGTATTTGTGCTTGAGTCGAAGTATGTAAGTCTTAAATCTAAAAAGAACAGACTTATGGAACAAAAATCCAAGTTGCAACAGGAGACAGGTACCCTAAACCTTCGATGTAAAAGTCTTCAGAAAGATAGTGCAGATATGGTAGCCAAGGTTATTCCTTATATTTCTATGGAGTTGTACCATAGTGATGAGGTCGGACAAGTGGTGGCCAACTTTGTTAATGCAGCTATGTTTCATGAGAAATGTACTACCCTGGAGGAGATTGCTGAAACTGGGAAGCATGTGATCTTATCGAAGGTTCCTTACTATCGTACTTCGCATGGAAAGGAATATGATGATGCCAGCAATGCATTTGCTTCGGCAGACTTTCCCTTTCTTTTAAAGGTTACAAAAGATCCGAAAGCTTCCATTGAGGAACTATTATCGAAGAAGCCTAGTAGGATTCGACCATCTTCGCTAAGTAGGAGGGGCTCCGGTGTGAAGTTTCCCGCTCGTCAAGAAGATCCCTCCTTATCAAAGATCGCATAAATACTGCCTTGTTGGAAATGGTTTATCCCGAGGGTGGTTTGTACCCTCCGAATATGTTTCTCTCTGCTACTTTGATTTTTAGGATGTTTGTTTATTTGTCCTTTGATTATATTATTCTCTTTTCTCAACGTTAGTTATCAACGTTAATATACAACCTAAAGTTACTGTAGACGAATATCCTTATTGTGTGTATTTTGAACCAAGATTTTTAGGCAATCGTATAATTTAATTGCTGACAGAGGGTTGCGACCCACTCCATCTTTATCCTTATAGTCATAGGGCTCTTTAGTGCCCATAGACGTTTTAGGAAAGCCAATGTGAATTATAATGGATGTCATGTGCAGGACATAAATATCATCCTTCGAACATTGAGACTTGTAGTACTTGGCTGAATAAATCTTTGTTGTAAAAAACGAAACAAGAGATTTAAAAGAAATGCGTTGTATCATTTATTGGGTAGGGAGGATTACATCATTTTATGAAATGAATACTAAGACACCTACCATTAATGTTTTTTTCCTGAATGAGAAGAGTTCAACACGTGAATTGGAAAGAAACATATTCTCTAAAAGGTTGTAAGTTTTATATGTAAAATTTACGAAGGTTGGTGCCATTCCATGTCCTGTCAACTTATTCTCCAAAGATTGTTGCTAACTTATAGGCTCCGTTACCGTAGGCTTCGGCTACTACGTAAGGCCCTTCTCATGTTGGTCCCAACATCCCTTGGTACTCGACTTTGCTTGCGCTTTTAAGTCGAAGGACATATTCACCTGGTTTGAAACTTGAGGGTCGAACCCTGCTGTTGTAATACTTTTCTAACTTGTGTTTGTACGTAGCTTCTATGATAGAGACTATTTCTCTTCGTTCTTCAAGTAGATCCAGATTCTCTCAAAGCTTTTCCTCATTTTCTGAGGATTCAAAGTTCATAATGCGCTATGTTTCCACGCTTATCTCTGATGGAATGACAGCTTCTGTGCCATAAGTAAGGCTGAAAGGTGTTTCTCTGTGACTCGACTTGGGATGTGTCCTATGAGCCCAGAGAACTTGGGGTAATTCGTCTACCCATCCTTGGTGACTTCGTCCTAGCCTTCTTTCAATTCCATTGATAATGTCTCTATTGGTAACTTCTACTTGACCGTTACCTTGGGGATGGTATACGGATGTGAATGATTGCTTGATTTTTAAACCGTTGCAAAAAGTAGGAAATCCCCCTTCGGCAAATTGCTTCCTATTGTCAGAGATGATGATGTGGGGGAATCCTAAGCGACAAACGATGTGTTCCCATACAAATTTCTCCATGTGTCTGCCTGTCACAGATGCCAAAGGCTTGGCTTCAACCTATTTGGTGAAGTAGTCGATAGCTACGACCAAAAACTTCACTCCTCCTGATGCTACTGGCAGAGGTCCTACTATCTCAATTCCCCATTGGGAAAAAGGCCACGCAGATGTGATAGAGGTCATATCTTGTTTAGGTAGTCTCGGGACTTTGGATCTGACAAGCTTCGCATTTATGTATTATTTCCATTGCATCTCTATGCATTGATGGCCAGTAGTACCCCAATTTCATAATTTTAGAGACAACGGAGCGGTGTCCTGCGTGTAGGCTGCATGATCCTTCGTGAACCTCATTGATTATGTTAGTAGCCTGTTTAGGTCCGACACAACGAAGCCACGGGGATAGGAAGGATCGTCTGTAGAGGTGATCTCCTATTATCTTGTGTTGAGGAGCTTTAACTCTGACTTTTCTTGCTAGCTTTGGTTCTTCCGGCAAAATGCCGCTTACTAAGTACTCCCCTATCGGACTCATCCAATTAGCTTCTTCTTCAGATATTATATCGGATACTTCTTTCCTTTGGATAGATCTTTCAGCTAGCATCTCAACCAAGACTTCTTTTGTTAAGTGAGCGAAGGCCATTAAGGCTAATTTGCTTAACGCATCTGCCTTCTTGTTTTGGTTCCTTCGGACGTGCTCGATAGTGTAGGATTCAAATTCTTGTAGGATTTCTTTTGCTTTATCCAGGTATTGTTTAATTGTGGACTGCCTTGCCTCATAGGAACCTTTGATTTGATTGGCGACCAGCTGTGAGTCAGCAAAAATTGAAAGATTGGGTACCTCCATGTCTTTAGCTAGGCGTAGGCCTGCTAACAAAGCTTCGTATTCTGCTTCATTATTGGTCGCCTCAAATTCGAATCGTAGTGCATAAGTGTATTATTTTCCTTCTGGATTCATTAACATCAGCCCTGCCCCTGAACCATCGGAGCTTGAGGCTCCATCTGTGAATAACTTCCAGTTGTCTTTATCTTTCGAAGGTCCTTTTTTGGAAGTTTCTTTATTATTACCTGGCTCAGAAGGAGTTTCAGCGAGGAAGTCTGCGAGTATTTGACCTTTTATGGAGTTTCTCCCTTGTATTCTATTTCATGCTCCCCCAATTCGATGGCCCATTTAGATACCCTTCCTGATTTCTCGGGCTTCCATAATATTTGTTTGATGGGCTTATCAGTTAGTACTATGATGGGGTGAGCTTGAAAGTATCGTCGGAGGTGCCTTGCGGCGTGGACTAGTGCGAGAATTAGCTTCTCCAATTCTGGGTAATTTAATTCAGCTCCCTGCAAAACCCGACTGACAAAGTAGATCGGAACTTGCCTCTTTTCTCTTTCTGCCAAAAGTACTACACTAATGCTTTCATGTGATGCTGCGATATACATATACAGTACTTCTCCATTAATTGGGGCTGTGAGTATTGGTAGGATTTCCATGAAATCTTTCAACTTTTGAAAAGCAGCTTCAGCTTCGACACTCCATTGGAATGTCGTCTTATCTATACATCCTTCAAGAGTCTTAAAGAACGGTAGTGATTGATCTGTGCCCTTTGACAGGAACCTGCTCAAAGCTGCCAGCTTTCCGTTAAGGCTTTGTACCTCCTTCAATGTCTTTGGGGCTTGCAGATCAGTGATAGCTTTCACTTTTGAAGGGTTTGCTTTGATTCCTTGTTTTGTGATCAAGTGCCCTAGGAATTGCCCCTCTTCGAAACTGAATGAGCATTTCTTCGGATTGAGCTTCATATTTATGGCTCTTAGCTGGTTGAAGGTTTCTTGAATGTCGGAGTAGGTCTTCCTCTGTCCTACTCTTTATGACCATGTCGTCGACATATGCCTCCAAATTCCTTCATATCTGCTTATCGAAGGCCTTGTCCACCAAACGTTGGTAGGTTGCACCTGCATTTTTCAAACCGAAGGGCATTTTCTTGTAGCAGTAGACGCCCTTTCCCGTGTAGAAAGCTGTTTTCTCCTCGTCTTCGACTGCCATTTGTATCTGATGGTAGCCTTTGTAAGCGTCTAAAAAGCATTTTAGGCGGAACCCTGATAAGGACTCTACCTTCCAATCTATTTCTGGGAGAGGGTAAAAATCCTTTGGGCACGCTTTGTTGATGTCAGTAAAGTCAACGCACATACACCATCCCCCGTCACTTTTCTTTACCATAACTGGATTGGCCACCCACGTTTGGTATTTGACTTCTCTAAGTATACCTGCCTGTACTAATTCGTCTACCTCTTTACAAGCTGCGGCATTTCTCTTTGGTGCAAGGCTCCGGCGTTTTTGTTTGATAGGCTCAATGTGCTTATACTCATTGAGTTTATGTTCCGTTCCGAAAGGCTTACCATCGATTACGAGGCTTCTTGGAACCCCCGTCATGTCGGAGTATGTCCATGCGAAGATATCTTTGTTGTCTATCAAGAGTTGTTTCAGGTTTGCTTTGAAGGTGGCAGGAAGTTGTCTTCCAAGTACTACCGTCTGCTCTGGATGGAGCTTGTTTATTACAATACGCTCTTCGGCGTCCCCGCAGCTTAAGATAGCCTTCGGAGGCTCCTGGGGATTTTCTTTAATTTTCTTTCCGGCTTCCGGTGTCCTTGGTTTGTTGTAATTGGATAGCACGGTCCCTATTCCATTGGCTGTTTGGAACTTACTTTCTGCGTGTATCGTGGATACCACTATGCCCATCTTCTGCATGGCGGTTCTCCCTATCAACAGGTTATAAGGAGAATCCGACCTTACAATTGCGAAAGTAAGGGTTTCCGTCCTTGCCAGTCGGTCCTCACCAATGGTTATGTCTAAAGGTATTTCACCTAGAGGCCATGAGTGTTCTCCTGAGAAGCCTACTAAAGGTATCTTCGAATCTACCCTTTGTGTCCTTATGGAGGGTTTGAGCTTCGGGAAACAATGCTCGTATATTATCTCACAAGAACTTCCGCAATCCATATAGGCCTTATTCACTTCTCGATTGAAAATGAGGACCTTTATGACTACGGGATCATCTGAGGGAGGTTGACCTATTAAGGGCGGAAACGTTACCTCTCCTACATTGGGTGTTCTTTCCTCAGTTTCTTTTCTTTTCTGGCTTGGGCCTCCCCTGCGAACCATAAGAATTGGAGCCTCATGGATATGGTCTTTAGTGTCGGTGACCTTTTCTTTTCCATTTCTAATTCCTTTTATTAGGTGTGTCAGCTGCCCTGATTTAACAGCTTCCTCTGTTTACTTCTTCAATTCTCTGCAACTGTTTGTTTCATGACCAAAATCCTCATGAAAATGGCAATACTTGGTCATATCTCGGCTCCTCCCGTTGCTTGTCATACGAGGAGGGAGTTCGAAGGTTTTGGCCGCCTTTTCCGTAGCCAGAATTTCCTTTGGGGACTTCGTTAGGCTTTCCCATAAACCAGAGTTAGGACTCTTGTTGTAAGGAGTAAACCAATTATGGCTTTTGTGTTTGTTCTTCGATCCTTCCCACAAAGACGGTTTGGTTCCTTTATTGTTCTCCATTGGAGCCCCATTGGTGGAAACTTCTTTGGTTTCTATCCACGTGTATGTTTTTTCCATCAGGCCTTTGTATGTTGCCGGAAGGTCTGTGGATAAGAATTCCACAAGAGTTCGGTTGCGTAGGCCATGGATGAAGCCGGAAATGCGTTGCTCTTCGTGTAAGCCTAGAATCTGTAGAGTTTCGTCAGTGTATCTAGTAACAAAATTTCTTGTGCTTTCATTCTCCTTCTGCTTAATGTTGTGCACTGTGAGGTGTGTCCTTGTGAACTTCTTTTGCTGGCTAAAGTGAGATAGAAACTTAGCCTTCAAATCATCAAAGTTGATTATGCTTTCTGGTTTCTGCCCATTCCACCAAATACGTGCCGAATCCCGAAGGGTATATGTAAACATGTGACAGGCTACGGGCATGACCCATTTCTGCATCCTAACGGCTCCTTCGAACAAATGCAAGAAATTGTCCGGATCTCCCTTTCCGTCATAGGTGCCTATATGTGAAGGCATCTTTAGACCATCCGGCAAGGGATAGTCTTCGATCCATCTTACAAAGGGTGTCGTAGGACCAGCGGGCTCTGCGTACGAGTGGGTGTAAGGTGGTGTTAGCCTTGCTATTTTATAAAAGATAACGTCACACATAAAGAAATGGACTAGATATCATACAAATAGTACTTTAGGGACTACTATTGTAATATAGGCAAACATGTGATGTAATGAGCCTATAAATACCCCTCATGACTCTCCATGAGGGGTGTGGGAAAGTGTGTGTAAAGTTTAGTTTCATTTCATTTTAATATAAACCCTTTTCTCCACCTTTCGCTCTCTAGAAACAACAATGGTTTTCATATATTTCGATCAACCTCGACCTCCGGAACGTGGTTCTTGGTCATAACAAGTGGTATCAGAGCTAACCGGGGGCGAATCGTGGTGTTTTTGGGTGAAAAAATTGTGTTTTTGGGTGAAAAATCGGATCTGGTACTGTTCATCGCAATTTTTGTCGAGTTAGAAAATTTTTCGAGTTAGGAAATTTTTCTATCGAGTTTGGATCCATTTTGTATCGAGTTTGCATGTTTTTTATCGAGTTAGGATCCATTTCTTATCGAGTTAGCATGTTTGTTTATCGAGTTAGGATCCTGAGTTTCAGAAACTATCGAGTTTGAGAACTGATTAGCGAGTTTGGATCTGTTTTTGTCGAGTTGGGTGGATACCGAGTTTGGGTTGATATTTTTGCCGAGTTAGGCATGGCTCATCCTTATCGTTCATCGAGTAAAGCCTCTCTTGGGTACTCATTAGTCGAAACTCTGCCCAAATTTTTTCACATTACCGAGTTAAGGAATGGTTACCGAGTTTGAAAGGTTACCGAGTTTGAAGAAGGATAAAGTTGCGAGTTAGGGAATGGTTATCGAGTTAGCAAGGTTACCGAGTTAGGGAGATTATCGAGTATACCAAGGTTACCGAGTTTGATGGGATTATCGAGTTACCGAGTTTGGCGGGAAAATTTGAGTAAAATTTATTTTTGAGAGGAGACTAAATGACCAATTTTTATGCGAAATTCAAAATTTGGTATAACGTTGAAAATTTTGGCCCGAAATTCAAATTTTTAGGCCAAAATTCAAATTTTTCGGTGAATTTTTGCGTAAAAATTTTCAAAACTCAAAATTTTCTAGTAACCTTAGAATTGCATTTCATAGTGATTTCCAAATTATGGGCGAGAAAATTTTCCAATTTTATTTTTGGAGGGAAAATACGAAATCATTACGAATCACCCGAAATAGAATTTCAAGCTTCACCAAAACATACCACGGATTGCTTAAACGATCTTGATCAAGAATCACAATCAAATGACAACAGCTAGTATCAGATTTTTGTGACTACGGAGTTTTTGTACGATATTGCTTATTTGGGTTTAAAGTTCATTTCACGGGCATGTGTACTTATTTATCTCAAAGTCTAGGGGTGGATGGATGCATGACTTTCGGAGATACTTGTTTGGTCAAACACTGGTAGAGATAGTGATTAAGACTTGGATTATCTAGTTATACCCGATGTAAGGAGTTACATTGTAGTGCTCACTGGTTATAGCTATCACTTTAAGGAGTTACATTGTAGTACTCAGTGTCGCACGAAGTTGTGGATAGTTCAAGAGGCAGAGATTTCATATACTGTTTGTGGGTTTGAGTATATGGATCAACCTATGCTTAAAGGAGTTACGTTGTAGTGCTCAGTATAGGTTCTTAGTCACACCTTCGTACAAGATTAAGTCACATATCTATGAGATGTTTACTTCATTCTCAGATTGGTTATATTGGGTTCTCTCCATACAGTGGTCATTTACTAGCTGGTTGGAATTTGAAGAGGTCGCTTAAAGGTTGAAGAGGAGAGAAGAGATTATAGAATAAAGAGAGTCATATCCTATCAGCATATTCTCACAAATTATGCTATCATGGTCTATCTATACTGCATCAGAAGTGTAAAGTACGGGTAATTATGGCATGTACACACAATAGTATGATGATTTCGATACATCGCAACCATCAGGAGGGAGAAGAACATGCCAAAGAAGTAGTGTTTCATCTCTAGTACGTCGGTTGTTCGAGGGAATTGTGCTTAAACCTGAACCGAAGAAGTACTAATGTTGTGTACATCGGAGCGTATTACCAACCTTCTGTGCAATACTATGTGAGTTATGCTATGATGCTCCCAGAATGACAACCATGGTGCAAACTCATTAGTATCTACCTTATCCGCTGCGAGATGAGAAGAGAGTTGTCAGTTCAGGAGGGAGCAGAAGAAAAAGAATAAAGGTCACTAGTTAGGAGGGAGTAATAACCTAACTATACCATTACAGTTGAAGTTCAGAGCTACAAAGACCTTTGCCGTTAGTGTCAAAGATCATACGCCGAGATCGTCGGAAGAGAGAACTTCAAGTCTGCCTCAGTATCTAGACTACAGAGACTCTGCGCTTCAACAACGTCAACATAGTTTACTATTGTTGTAATTTACATGTTTATGTGTTTATAGGTCTCATTGTATCCATTCATGTGTGACGATATCTTGGAGGGAGATTGTTAGCCTTGCTATTTTATAAAAGATAACGTCACACATAAAGAAATGGACTAGATATCATACAAATAGTACTTTAGGGACTACTATTGTAATATAGGCAAACATGTGATGTAATGAGCCTATAAATACCCCTCATGACTCTCCATGAGGGGTGTGGGAAAGTGTGTGTAAAGTTTAGTTTCATTTCATTTTAATATAAACCCTTTTCTCCACCTTTCTCTCTCTACTTTCTCTCTCTAGAAACAACCATGGTTTTCATATATTTCGATCAACCTCGACCTCCGGAACGTGGTTCTTGGTCATAACAGGTGGTATGTTCATGGGGATGCCATGATATGGATTATGAGTAAGGGTACCCCTGAAGAAGGTTGACTAATGTAGAAAGGATGAGGAGTGCTCGTGTATGGAGGGTAACCATTATACATGGTGTACGGAGGGTATATCATGGGGTGATTGTAGGGTACAGCCATTTGTGAGCGGTATTGATTTCCGGGTTGCCCATTAACGAAGGGATAAATATTTGAGGGGTAACTTTGAACCAGGAACTGAGGATACAGGCTGCCAGGGGGAAACTTCCTCTTGTGTTGACCGATCCCGGGTTACCTCCCACACCAGATGCGTGGGAGGGTTGTAGTAGAACTCCTCCTTCGGCCCTCCCTAAATGTGTTGCTAATAAGGGAGGTAGGTTCACCTCCGTGTTCTCCCTCTGTTGGCTCCTCCCATTAGAGCCTTCAGTAATAGTCCCTTCTCTCCTCGTGGGAGTTCTTTCAGGAATTCCTTCAAAGCCTACATTCCTTCCTCCAGCCCTTCTACCCGTAGGAGACCCAATCCTCAGGATGGGGTGTCGAGCCCTAGTTATCGAAGGTCTTGGCTCCATCTCAATTTTTTCATCATATTCATTGCTGGAATATTCTAACTCCCTGCGCATCTCCATGTTTCTGATTTGTCTCCTTCGAGCTCTTAATGAGGACTCTAGCTCTTCGTAATTAGCATCGACAAAGGCGGGGCTAATGATGAGCTATGGATTGGCTGACGTGGATGCGTGATGGTTGGGCGTTATTTCAGGGTGAGATCGTGTGGTGAAGGTGGAGGCCGTGATTGGCGGAAGGTTGTTGGTGTCAGTTGCGGGTAAAGGGGTTAAAGACGAAAAATCTGGTGGGGGTGTAATTTCTCTTTCTGGATTCATGCCGGAATAATAGCGAGTGTATTTGACTTGGTTATTTTACTTGGAAATAACGGAACTAATTGTAGCGGGTCCCTTGGATGGCGCCACTGATTGTACGATATTTCGCACTACCAGGCCTTCGATGGTGATCAAAGGAAATGAGGGGTGTTGTGATTATGCCAAGCTTGGATATAATCTGAAATAAGAAATACTAAAACACTACGTTAAGTGATTGCGCAGGGGGTGAGCCCTGCGAACCACCTCCGGCGTGTGAATAAGTGATCGGTATGAGAGTTTTAGGTGTAAGCGTAGTAAAGTAAGGTGAGAGAGGTTGCATACCAGATTTGTCATCGTCCAGGACTATTTATAGGTAAAGAAAACGGTCCTGGAGAGTGGTCACACGTTTGAGAGAGATCATGGGGGCGTCCCATGATTTGTGGTAACCGCTAGGGTTTAGTGTCCCACTCCTCCGGGTTTAGCGGTGGTGCTAAGGAGGAAGAGGAGACGTGGGTAAGACTTGGTCTCAACAGTATTGGACTTGGCATTGTTCCGTCCATAAAACTTATCGAGAGATACCCCGAAGGGCTTAATCCTTCGATTGGCGAATTCCCACTTGGTAACTAGATCATTGATGATTAGTTTTACGCCAAAGAAAGTTTTAGGAGGCTAGCCAGAGCCTTCGATTATGTAGGTTACGATCAGATTCGAAGGGGTGTCCTTCGAGCTAATCGGAGGGTACATCATCAGACATCAACAAGTTCATCTTTCTTGAACTGATCTTGTATTATCCCCCACAAAGTATCCAGATCTTCTCTATCACAAGATCTAGCAACATCTTCAAAATTTTTGCAAATGCTTGTGATATTACCAGTTCTGATAATCTTCCATGCAACACCAAAATCCTCAGAATAAACTTCCCAACCAACTACTGGATATCTTGATTGTAAAGGTTCTACATTCAGCACATCAGTTTCAATAAATACCATATTTGTAACTTGTTCTTCCATCAACTTGCTAACACCTTCCATTGCTTGAGATCACTTCTGAGTCTTTAATTTCTTAGCATCTTTGGATTCAAGACTCACACCTGACCTTTTTGATTTCTTAGCTTCTGGCTCTAAATCCATAGGAATGAAATTACTATCATGTCTTTTAACCCTGTAATAAATTCCCTCAATCTTATCATGTGACATTCCTTTAAATTGTGCCATCTTCCAATTGCCAACATGACAGCAATAGGTCTTCATCTCAGCAATAATCTGTGCCTTTGTAGGTTGTCTTGACTTCTTTTGACCCTTTATTACTATGCCAATAATATCATCAAGAGCCTGTTGATTCTTCATCTGAATAAAATCCTTTAATTGAGCAGAACTTTGATCTTCAGTTAAAGTTGTATTTGCAATAAGTTCAACTGCCTTCTTCCTAGTCATTGGATCATTTGCAATCATAAACTCAATCTCTTCTTCAGTAGGCACATAAGTAAACATTGGAGGTTTCTCTTTTAGCACAGTTGGTGGAACAATGGAAATTGGTTCTTCAAGCACTGTTTCCAACTTATCCAACCTCTGAGCCTCCATGAAACTTGCAATATCTAACTCTTCTTGCTTTTTCTTCTTTGAAATTTCAACTTCTTCTAATTTCAGTGCCAAGTTTGCATCATAATCTATCTGAGCTTGCTCACTTTTGGAAATCTTCCTTGACTGTTGCTCAGATGATTCTTAAAAAATGTGAACTTTTCCTTTTTCAATTCTCTTTCTATGAAATTCTGCATCAACAACATCCACTGTATCTTCATTTGTTTCCACTGTGTCTTTATTAGTTTCAACTGCTTCAGCAAAAAATTCCTTAGATCCCACTGCTTCTTCATCCTCTTGAACATCATCAAGTTCAACAAATTCTTGTTCAAAGTTAAGTCTCCTCCCCTTAAATGTAGCATCAGTTTTAATCCTCCCCTGTTTAGGAGAATTTCCCAAATCTTCACTAAAATATGTTGAGTCTTCATCATGAGGTGAAGAGGAAGATGAAAGCACAAGGTTGGCAGATCTGTGCTTCTTAAGCCCCTCAACTTCTTCCTGTAAATTCTTGATCTCTACTTTCATCTGAGCAAGCTCTGTGGCATGTTGTTGCTTAGTCTGTGCCAGTTCTTTCTCTAGAGCTTTAACCTGTTTGACTAAATTGGTGCAAAGTCCCATCAATTCATTAGGTTGCACACTGTCCTCAACACTTCCAACTGTGTTACCTGTTGGGAGAGGTGAATCATAGGGCATTGATTCAGGCTCTTCTCTAGTTGGACTAGAATGAAGCCTAGAACCACCACTGCTTGTTCCTAAACCAAAAGGCTCAGAAACATGCAATGTTGTAATGTGAGGAGGTGGTTGTTTGTGCCTCCTATCATAAGTGTGAGTAACAGCAGGGGTATGTTGAATAGGTGGAACAACAATAGTGGGTGTGTGATGGGATACAACTGGGATGGTTGCATCTTCACCCTATACCTGTGAAATCTTTGAAAGCATTTCAGGAAAAAGTGGTTTAACCTCTCCATTCCAAAGTTCTGAAGCCTTACTCATATTTTGAAAAACTTTTAGCTTAAGACAGGGGGTTTTATAAACTCTTTTGTGGGTTTGTAGTGAAAATTCATTTAGCACTGCTTGCACAAACCTTGGATACATCAAAAATTTATATGAACTCTTTACATTGCCTTTCATTTTATTGAAAATAAAATTTGAAAAATTAAAAGTCCTATCTGTTGCTAAGAAACCAAAGGGTATGCCATAGTTGATGCAAATTGTTCATAAGAAGTTTTCTTAGGACTTAGACAATGTAAAAGAGTATGGATGAAAAACCTCCAATGGGGACAAAAACACCCTTTTCTGAAAGTAACCTTTTTATCAAATGTATCATACCCAAGCAATATATTTATGAATGTCTGAATTAGGTAATGTGATGATACCATTGAGATCATCCAATTGGAGAATTCTCCTCAAGGATGACTCAGTAACATCAATAGTTACCCCATCCACTGTGGCTCTAAGAGCTTCCACATATTCATGTGTGTTTCCCTGTTCAATGGTTATAGACTCCACAGTGTTCCAGAACTGTTTGATATGAGAAACATAGATTGTGGGATTAACAGTTAAAGCATACCTTATATGGGTAGTGTTGAGAAAATCCACAATCTGATGAAAAACAGGGCCACTCTTTTCATTTGACTTCTGTAAATAAGCCACTTGGTTGTGCTCCTCAGCAAAGTTTAGAATCGCCATAATTTTGTAAGAAAAAGATAAATGTGTTAGTAATCGTGAATAAGAATCAAGCCGTATGAGGATAATTATATACTAATAGGGTTTTGAGTAGTATGCGTAATGTGAATTATCTTAAGAATAAATTTATCTTTGGGAAAAGAAAAAATTAAAATAGGTAAGTGGATAATTCACAAAAATTTACCCTACTAATAAGGAAACTCGATTATTTACAACGGCTAGTTAAAAAATAAGATTACTGACACAACAGTTGTAACGGCTAGTTCACCAGTGGTAAAAATTACTCTTTCAGTGGTAACTGTGAACTAGCAGTGGTAAATTTTCACAAAATTTACAAGAGCAGTGGTAAGTAAAACAACTAAAAGATCAGCTGCTCTTAACATAGTTTTTAGCAAACTATCAGCTATCAACGGATTTGATATGTCTTTACCATGAGCCGTTTGCTATGGACTAGCCAACTCTTCATCACTAGGAATATGGTGAGTTGATGACCATATAGTTTTTGGTAAACTATCAACCATAAACGAATTTGATAAGTCTTTACTAGTAGCCGTTTGCTCTGGACTAGTTGATTCTTATGTTGATTAGAGACATGGTGAACCAATAACCATTTGTTGTGTGTCTTAGATACACACCTTATAACTCCAATCATTCAGAAAATATTGGTTGGTACTCTGCATAAGTAGTAAACACCAAACTTAACCAATATAGTTGAACCCAAAGTAACTTTTTGACAAAGTTACTATTCACTAAAATATCTCTCCAAAGTCAACCCGATAATACCAAATTTACTCCTCCAACCTACCAAAACAGATAAGAGTAAATATCCCTCATTAATTAACCCTTGGCCTTGACTTTGCTTATAAAAGGGTCTCAAAACAACATAAGTCTTTATCAAAACTAATCTTCAATATCACAAACCCTAAAAATCATCATGAGTTGGTTTCCACTGATCTATATCTCATCTGATGAAGAAATCAGTTACTGTTCTGATTCAAAAGAGCTATCAACTGGATGGAGTAGATATTTTCCTCCAAGTGCTGCAACAGCTACATCATCCAATATGAAGTCAAATAAGAAGGTCTCAGCTGCTCCTGCTCCATCTTTGGAATTTTACACAAGCTCTTCTTCAGATGATGATGATCCTTCCTACACCCTGTCCTAGGAGCTTCCAAAAGCCCTTACTACAGCTCTGGAGTCAGCCTTGGTCAACATGAAGTGGCCTGCACCTGACAAGCCTTCAAGACTCCAAAAGCCACCCAAACAAGTATTGGGCCTTGCTTGCCCAAGGAAGCAACTTTCCTTTGATAACAAGAGAAAGACAGCTTCTAAGGCCAAGCATGACTATGAGGGTAAAGGCAAGAAGCCCATGGAGTAGCTTGTTTGTAGAGTAGGGTGTTAGGTTGTGAAGCTTTTGTGTGTTTTGATATGGTTTAAGTATTTGTCTCTCTGTTGATGTACTTTGTCTCTTGATAATGATTGAATAATAGTACTTTTTATCTTTTGCTTTTACCAGTGAGAGAACAAATATTTCCACTGTTTGTACCATGGTTTCCACTGTGCTTTAATTCTTCTGCATACAAGTTAGTAGAAAACCATACAAACATATACAAACAATATTAGTACCTAAAAACTATCCTGCAACACTAAAAATCATTAGACATCAAAGATTTATGGGTTTAACATTCCAATACCTGTTACCAAGTACTGAAACCTACCCACATCAAGCCCTTTTGTTAACAAATCAGCATAGTTGTCATCAGTATGAATTTTGACAACTTGAATAAGCTTTTTCTCAAAACAATCTCTAATAAAATGATGTCTAATCTCAATATGTTTAGTTTTAGTGTGTTGCACAGGATTTTTAATAATGCATATGGTAATACTATTGTCTATATATATATAATGGTGTTCATGAAATTGTACCCATCATCCAACAATTGATTCTGAAGCCATAAGATCTAAGCACAACAGCTAGCATCAGCTACATATTCTGCTTTAGTTGTTGAAGTAGCCACCATTGTCTGTTTCTTGCATTGCCATGACACCAATCTACATCCAAGAAATTGACATCCTCATGTAGTTGACCTTCTATCCAAACTTGCACCAGCATAATCACTATCTGAGTATGTGATCAACTCCATAGGAGATTCTCTTGGATACCACAACCCTAGATTAGGATATGTCTTCAAATACCTGAAAATCTTCTCTACTGATGTCATATGTAATGTCTTTGGAGTAACTTGAAATCTTGCACAAGCACATACAGCAAACATAATGTTTGGTCTTGATGAAGTAAGATACATCAAGGAACCAATCATAGATCTATAAGTATGCACATCAACATCTGCTCCACTAGCATTCTTTAACAATAGATGAGTAGTCTTATCAGCAGGGGTATTTGAAGGTTTTGCATCAGTAAAGTGAAACTTCCTTATAATCTCAGTCACATACTTGTCTTGATTGATAAAGATGCCATCTTTTCTTTGTTGTACTTGCAGTCTGAAAAAGAAAGTAAGTTCTCCCATAGAGCTCATTTGGAACTCATCTTTCATCAATTTTTCAAACTCTTTGCACATCTCTTATCTAGTAGATCCAAAGATGATATCATCAACATACACTTGAACTAGTAAAATATCACCCTTGTCTTTCTTGATGAACAAAGTTTGATCAATCTTTCCTCTATGAAACCCATTGTTCAACAGATAAGTAGCTAAGGTTTCATACCACTTCCTTGGAGCTTGATGTAAGCCATAAAGAGCCTTAACCACTTTATACACTTTATTGGGATGTTGAGGATCTTCAAAGACTAGAGGTTGAGAGACATAGACCTCCTCATCAATCTTTCCATACAGGAAGGCACTCTTGACATCCATTTGATAGACAGTAAAGCCCATAAAGGATGCATAGGCTAAAAACAATCTAATAGCCTCAATCCTTGCAATAGGAGCAAAAACTTCTTCATAGTCAATACCTTCCTCTTGAGTGTATCCTTGAGCAACCAATCTAGCTTTGTTCCTGATAACAATACCTCTTTCATCTTTCTTGTTTCTGAAAACCCACTTAGTACAAATCACCTTCATTCCATCAGGAAAATCACAAAGAACCCATACCTTTTGAAGTTCGAATTGCAACAACTCCTCTTGCATTGCTTCAACCCAGCTTGATTCTTCTAAAGCCATATAAACATTTTTAGGCTCCACTTGTGATAGAAAATAGAAAAACAAACATTCATTCTTGTTTGTATGCTTCTTGGACTCATAAACTTCACTAATGAACCCATGAACATCATTCATCTTTGTCTGCCTTCTTGTCTTCACACTTGATTGTAGCTCACCAATTACATTTTCAAGTGGATGCACTTTGTGAATTGAAGTCTGTGATGTGCTAGGAATATCATATGTTGTAGGCATGTTAGTGATTTCAACATCATCACTGGGAGATTCCTGAGTTGAATTTTCCATATTTGGACAATTAGTGGAAATTTCTGGTGGAGCAGTGGGAATTAGATTACCACTAATTGCAAGATTTTCTTTATTCAGAACATCAAAATTCACAATATTTGCATCACTTTCCTTTTCAGAATTCTTTGAAGGTTGTGAGTCTTCATTATTGTCAACAAAGTCCCAAAGTGGCATAACAATTTGATCTTTATCATCTTCATCATCTTTGCAAGATTCATCTTCATCAATGAATTCTTCTGATTCTTCAAGATTATTGTCTCCTGTACCTGAGGTAATAGGTACATAATTCATTGTATTTGATAAAGTTTTAAGATCAAATAGCCATTCTGGTCCTGAACCTGCTATGTTAGTTCTATTTTCAAGAAACTCAACATGCAAATTTTCTTCAATCTTCTTTGTTCTCAAGTTATAGACTCTAAAAGCCTTGCTAGCCATAGAATATCCAACAAAGAAGCCTTCATCTGACTTTTCTTCAAACTTTCCTAGATGATCAATGGTATTGAGAATTGTGACATGACATCCAAATGGCCTCATAAAATCCAAAATTGGGGGTCTTCCTCTGAATAGCTCATAAGGTGTCTTGTTCTTTGTCTTCATCACCAAAACCCTGTTCTGAATATAACAAGCAGTGTTAACTGCTTCAGCCCAAAAAGTCACTGGTAGCTTTGTCTTCATCAGCTAACATGGTTCTAGCAGCCTCAATTAATGTCCTGTTTCTTCTTTCAGCAACACCATTTTGCTAAGGTGTTCTTGCAACACTAAATTCTCTTTTAATACCTTTGTCTCTGCAGAAATCATCCATAACTTTATTCTTGAACTCTGTTCCATTGTCACACCTGATGATCTTGATCTTCTTATCAACTTGGTTTTCAACTTCAGTGATGAAAGTCTTAAGGATGCCAGTGGTTTCATCCTTGGTTCTTAAAAAGAAAACCCATGTAAATCTACTAAAATCATCAGTTACAATAAGACAATACTTCTTCAAATTTATGCTACTCACAGATGTAGGACCAAACAAGTCCATATGCAGCATGTACAGTGGATGATCAATAGAGTTATATGCCTTGGTCTTGCATGAAGCTCTATGTTGCTTGTCCTTAAGACAGGCAACACATGTTTGGTCATTCTCAAATCTCTTCTCTGGTAGACCTCTGACTAGACCATCTTTCACAATCTTGTTAATGGTCTTGAAGTTAACATGACCAAGTCTTATGTGCTAAAGCATGGATTCATCCAAAGTGGCTTTTGCAAGCAAACAAGTAACATCATCTTTAGCCACTATGTTCTTCATGTCTATGCTATATAGGTTGCCTTTTCTAGGGATTTTAAGCAAAACCTCACTTTCATCAGGTAGCTTATAATCCTTAGACATGATATAGCATTCATCTTCTGAGAATAGAACTCTATGTTTCTTGTCACACATCTTTGACACACTGAAGAGATTGTACTTAAGTTCTTTCACATAATACACATTCTCAAAGTCCAAGTTTCCTGCCTTGATAGTTTCTTTGCCAGAAACCTTTCCACCAATACCACCTCTAAAGCTGATAAATTGTCCATCATAAGGTTTGAAATCTGAAAGATAGGACTTATTGCCAGTCATGTGCCTGGAACATCCACTGTCTGAATATCCTTGATCTTCTTTACGCTTTGAATGTCCCTGCACATAAAATAAAGGAATTAGTTCCTTTTGGGGATCCAAGCCACAAATGACTTGGATATGCCTCGTGTATCAATATAATTATATCTGTCAAAGGTCATTGATACACCATTGGGATTGTTTGAGGTGATAATTCCTTTTGGTTTCCATTCCCAACGTGTTGAGGCCTTTATAGCATTTCCCACATTTACCCTTTTGTTGTTCACAGAACCACCAGTGGAAACTTTTGGCCTTGCAGTGGTAACTGCTGGCTTAGCAGTGACAACTGCTGGTTTTGAAATTTTAGGTGTCCAATTGTGGTTATTGTAAACTTTCTTTTCATAAAAGGTTTTTTTTCCCTGTTTGTGCAGATTTAACAAAAGTTGTAATTGGTGTTGCACTCTTAACAAGAGACTTAGGGTAAACACTGTTCATTTTTCTGGCAGTGGCAACTGCTGATTTAGCAGTGGAAAAAGATTTGATGCCAGTGTTTAATAAAACAGACATGGGAATCATTTTACATAGTGGATTTGGGTGAGTATTCTTATTAACATTGATTCCATTCATCCTGGTATTCCCAAACACTTCCCTTCTACCCATGTGATAGTTACAATTATAATGAAGATGTTCAAAACTACCACATATGTAACAAGGTTTGTTGTTAAACACAAAGTCACTACCAAATTATCTAGATTTAACATGATTCCAACTCCTTTTGTTGCCCCTAGGAGTTGTTGACCTGCTTCTGTACATCTCAGCATATCTAGTAGTGGGCCTAGAGTAATTAGCTTGTTTCCTAGGCTTCTCTTTGACAACTTCAGGAATACTCTTTTTAACTTCCACGTGAAAACTCTCAGGAATACTAGTTTTAGACTCAACATTCATACTTTCATCTTTAAGAGATGAGTCACTAGCACTATCAAATGTATCAACCTCAACCTTAACCCTTTCAATAGCAACTTCTTTAACAAATTTTGGGCCATAGGTCATGGTTGGTTCCTGGAACACTTCTAACTCTGTGTGTGCTAAGTCAATACCAGGAGGTGATGGAACACCTCTTAGGGGTGGTGTAACAGATTTGTATCCTACTCCTGATTTGACTTTATTGACAACTTGGGCTTCCCAAATTTTGTCAATGCACTTAGACTGATGATCTAGAGTATTACATGTTATCTGTATGTTATCATTAGCCTTTTTAATCTTCTCTAACTCTTCCCTAAGAGCCTCATGCACAACTATCTTATAATCTAAGTCTCTTTTTAAAACAGCAATATCATCATTGAACTTAGATTCATTGGCTCCATAGTGCTCTAATTGTGCTTCTAAAACAGCAAGACATCTTTTATGATTTGCTAGGTTATAATTAGTTTGATTTAACTCTAACAATTGTTCATCATATTATTCTTTAAGTTTCTCATAATCTTTTAAAGCCTTACAGGTTTTAGAACAAGCATTATTAATTTGTACCTCAGAGTCAGAAAAAGCCATAAGTGTAAGCTTTGTAGCAATCATTGCAGACTCTGAACCTTCTTCTTCATCCTCAGCCATATAGCTCCAATCATAGCTCACTCCATCAATGGCCAAAAGCACCTTTGGTTCTTCAACTGTAGGTTTTTCTTCTTGTCTTGCTTGTACCAAGTTGACCCATTATCAGGTTTCTTTGGTTTCCTGCATTCCCTGGCAAAGTGCCCCATCTTGTGACAGTTGTAGCACTCCACCTTCTTCTTATCAAAACCTACAATTTCATTGCCATTAATGATGATCTTCCTACCAGTTTTCTTCCAAAACTTCTTTGCCTTTAAGCTTAGCAATGCAACTTACCATTTAATATCCATCTCTTCCATGTCATCTTCATTAATTTGATCCAGGTCTTCATGTGTCAGAATTGAACCATTGGATTGACTTGAAAGAAAGGCATAAAAAGTAGAATCTCCAAGACCAACAACCTGCCTTTTAGAACTAGCAGTGGTAACTCCTCCACTGCCAATAGAAACAGCAATGTTAGCAACATCATCATCACTATCACTCTCTTCATCTGAGCTATCATCAACAGATGATGATATAAGTGCTAAGTTCCTTGATCCTGAACTTAGTTTGCCAGCCTTCTTCAACCTCTGTTCAATAACTTTAAAGTTATTGTACAAATCATTAAGCTTCATATTCTCCAGTTCTGGCTTGTCTTCTCACAATGCAACATTAGTACCAAACTCAGAAGGTAGACTTCTTAAAAACTTTAAATTGAGGTCTTCCCTTTCCACCTCAATTCCAAACACTGTGAGTTGAGTAACAATCTTTTGAAGCCTTGTGAAGATGCTGTCAATGGATTCATTACTTGTTGAACCAAAATTTTCATAAGTTTGTTTCAACAAGGTCTTCTATGTCTTCTTGGTGGAATCATTACCACTAAAAATATTACAGATCTCCTCAAATAAGGTCTTTGTAGTCTTGTACTTGCTGAAGGCTAAAACTTGATCCCTAGGAAGGGTCAGCAGCAACAAACCTCTGGCCTTCAGATCATTCTTCTTCTGAAGTCTTTCATCAGTTGTGACTGGTCCAATGTTAATCTTTTTTACTACCTTGCCATCAATAGCTTCTGAGGTAGTACCAGGTTTAAAAGAATCACCACACATAATGATCTCCCAAAGTGCATAGTCTTGCACCATAAAGAATTGTTCGATCATTAGTCTCCACATCTCATAGTCATTCAACTTAAGCTTAGGAAGCTTAGCAGCAATGTTGGACTGACTGGTTTTTGTCTCCATTGAATCTTGTGAGTGAACTTCAGATCTTCTAAATCAAAGTATCAAAACCTGTCTCTGATACCACTTGATGGATCTAAACACCTTGATTTGTGTTAGAATGATACTTTGAATTATACCACTAAGTATGCGGAATCTACTTAGTAATACTTAGAAATTTGTATGTGAATAAAACAGTTGTATATGAATGAGAGTAATGAGTGAAACAAACTGTTAGCTCCAATATTATTAAGAATAATAATACGAGTGATCTTTGTATCACTAGGGTTACAACCTTGAAGCTCTAAGACAAACGTATATACCTAGGACCTCCTTTTATAGCACAAGGAGTCCTCTTCTACAAGAGACGTATAATGATAATAGAATAAGATATACACAAAATCTATTCTATATTTATCTATACAAGTTTCCTAACAGTTATCCCAATAGTAGTGGTAATAATATGTACTAGCAGTGGTAATGAGTTTCCACTGCTAGTGCATTCTAAAGCCGTTGTAATCTCCATACTAGCCGTGGTAACTGTTAATGTAATTCCCAACAGCATTACAACCCACAACGTGACGCCGTCACAACTGTAAATTTATATATATATATTTGCATGTTTTCCTTTATTCGTGTAACACTTTGAAAAGGCGAAATCCTAGACGAATTCCAACCTATTTGTAAGGCTTTTTCAGCTACCATACTCATGTTTTATTGAAGTTAAGTAATCACTCTTTAATCATTTAATATGTCTATGTGTTGTTTAATTATATGCTTTTCTTTTCTTCACTTTAATATGTTAGGCTGAATTAATTAGTGTTTGCTTAGATTTGAATGAAACCTAGCTATTGATTATTGATTATCTTCTCTTGTTTAATTGGTTGTCTTTCATTAGGATTAGAAAAACTGGCTTTAATCTTATATGTGTTAGCTTGTAAATGCGACTAATTAACGCCTTCATACCCTAGAGTACACTAGTAGTTTATTTCCATTGTATTTATTGTGTGAATTATGGCTTGTAAATAAACGCCTTCATACCTTATAATATTCTAACTCTCTTTGCATTTCTATGTTTCTAGCCTGTCTCCTTCGAGCCCTCATCAAGGTGTTGAGCGTTTTGAAGTTAGCCTCTACGAAGGCTTGGCTAATTACAGGCTCTGGATTTGCTGATGTCGAAGCCCGATGATCATGTGTTATTTCAGGATGAGATTATGTGGTGAAGATAGAGGTAGTTATTGGAGGTAGATCGTGTGTGACTGGTAATGGTGTTAAGGTCGAGAAACCCGGTGGGGGTGTAACACCCCATCCTTGTTCCATGCCGAACTTTTAGTGAGAATGGTTAAAACGGTTACAGACTTGGGTGTAACGGGACTAATAGTACCGGGTCACACGGATGGTGCCACTGATTGTAAAATAATTTACACGACCAGGCTTCGATGGTGATCAAAGGTTAAATGGGGTGTATGATCTCGCCAAGCTTGCTTGTAACCTGGAAATAAGAAATACTAAGACACTACGTTAAGTGATTGTGTAGGGGTTAGACCTTGTGAACCACCTCCGATGTGCGAATAAGTATGGGATATGGTATGTATGTAATTGTAAAGTAAGTTTGTAAGTGTTAGTGAACGTACCATAAGTGATAACCCCTCCAAGCTATTTATAGGGGAAGAAATAAGCCTTGAAGGGTTATTGCACATGTTTCGGGGATCATGGTGGCGTCTCATGATTTCTGGTAACTACTGGGCTTAGTGTCCCACGTTCTCTACCTTGGCGGGAAAGCTCAGGTGAAAGAGAAACGTGGGTATGACCAGGTCAAGCTTCTCCTCCGTGTTATTATCTTTAAAGGATCCACCTCGAAGGGTGGGAGGCTTCGATTGGCGAATTCCCAAGTGGTAACTGCTATAGATAAGTAGTTGACGCCAAGAGAGATTTTAAGAGGTTAACTTGAGGTCCGAGATGTAGCTTTCGAACATGCTCGGAGGGGAGGCCTTCGAGCGGTTCGGAGGGTACGTTGTCAGTATCTAAACATATATACAAAAGCCATAAGTTCATATTGGTTTAACTTACTAAATAAATTATCATGTTAACAATCTTGATAGATATGATACTCCATCATGGACGGAACCAGGGGGTGTCCCGGGGATCTCGGGACACCCATGAATTTTTGTCTCGTAGTGTTAATTTTGTTATAAAACCTCTATTTTTCTATAAATGCATCCGGACCCAAAAAGTTATGCATGTAGTCTTGTTTGATTTCTCATAAATGCACCCGATGACTTTGTCTTCTGTTCCGTCCCTCTACTCCATAGTTTACTTATGGAATATGGTTACGGTGAAGAAACTTTGAATTTTATAATGGGAATGGTGGGTCTCATTTCTGATGTCAACTACCACAAACCTAGCTTGGTTCCTGGAAACTGCAAAGTGCAAAGTGCAAACTGTTATTTCTCATAATCAGTAACAGAAATTATGTGAAAATTGCTCTTTGTTGTCCTCCTCAACTTAAAGCCCAAGGAAAACGTCATTGCAAGCTAGCCATAAATTGTGCAAGCTTAGGAGATTATTAGCTAGAAGCGGGGAATTTATGTGATAAAAAAATGGCGGATCCTATTTACGTGTTGTTAGCTTTTTAATATGTATAGAAAATTTAATATACCGTATGCGAATAGTTATAATAATTAAGTAATTTTGAATAATAAAGAGTAAAATTAAACATAAGTGCAAGAAGGCATCGTACTTTGTAACTTTGTTAGTAAAAGTCTGGTTCCAAAATGAAGAAGTCAATTTCTCATTACCTAGTTGTTTGATAAAAAACTAATAGTTGCATAATCGTTTTTGACAGATTCACAATTGTTACAATATTTGCTCGTCGTTAAATCGAAGTCAATGAACAAAAAGTCAATTATTCTTTACGTAGTTGTTCAATAAACATATCGTAGTTGCCATATTAACGACACACATACGCGTTAAGATACAAATTTAGTCTTAACATGTAAGAAAAACTAAATACTCATGGACTCTTTGCAATATTTATGACTAATATGTTAGAACTTAAAAATGTACTCGTAGTTATTATAAACAAAAAAATGATACGGAGTAGTATATTTGTGTTATTTGGTATAGAGAGGAAAATTCAAATGCATACTCTTATTTTGATGCATACCAATGGACAAATCTCCACCATCCATCTAGCTTGATCTAATGGTGGGGATTAACCTAAGATTAAACCCTAAAAACCTAAGTCCATGTTTTTTCTTTTTCTTTTTCTTTTTGTTTTTCTTAATATTCTTTTGTTTTTTTTGGGCTTTTTTACCAAGTGACGTTCCCTTTATTTTCCTTCCTTTTTTTTTTTTTTTTTTTTTTTTTTTGGCTTTTTTTCCAACTCACGTCTTTTTTCTTTTTTTTTTTACATTTTATTATTATTATTATTATTATTATTATTATTATTATTTTTTTTTTTTTTTTTTTTTTTTTATTTATTTTTTTTTTGCTTTTTTTCCAAATTACGTTTTTTTTTTCTTTTTTTTCCAACTCACTTTTTTTTTTACAACTCCGTTTTTTTTTATCTTGTTTTTGAATTCACGTTTTTTTTCGCTTTCATATGTTTTATGTTTTCTTTTTATACGTTTTTTTTCCCGCTTTTATACGTTTTTTTTCGCTTTCAACTATGTTTTTAAAATATCACAAGTGATAATAACGTTCTCATATGGGTTTCGTGCTGCAAACATATTTGCATAATCTATTATTAGCTTATTTTGGTCATTCATTTCATGAAGAAGGATCTTTTCAGTGTATTTCATTCTCAAGTTGTTCAGCTTTTTGGAAGAACCTTTATATCACAGATTCACAGGTGATATCACATTTGTCAAAACTTCTTCTTTTTATTGAATCAGTGATGGTGATAGAGGAACATGTGATATCACAAGTAATATAACATGTGATATATCACAGGTGATACCACATGTGATATATCACAGGTGATACCACATGTATCACATGTGATACCTGATATCACTTATGATATATCACAGGTGATACCACATGTATCACAGGTGATACCACATGTAATATATCACAGGTGATACCACATGTATCACAGGTGATACCTGATATCACTTGTGATATATCACAGGTGATACCTTTATAACCCAAAGACAAAACAGAATATCACTTGTGATATTCAAAATATAACTTGTGATGTTTAGAATATCACAGAATATCACTTGTGATATTTATAAACATATGAAAACGTCTGAAAATGGCAAAAAAATATTTAAAAACGGACGAAAACGAACGAAAAAACAAACGAAAACATAAGAAAACGGAAAAAAATGTATGAAAACAGAAGAAAATGTATGAAAGTGTAAAACATGTATGAAAAGGACAAAAACGTTTAAAAACTGGACGAAAATGAAAGAAAACGGATGAAAACGTATGAAAACATAAGAAAACGAACGAATATGTATGAAAACTGAAGAAAACGTATGAAAATCACTTGTGATATTTAGAATATAAATTGTGATATTTAGAATATCACAGAATATCACTTGTGATATTCAGAATATAACTTGTGATATTTAGAAACATATGAAAACGTCTGAAAATGGCAAAAAAACATTTAAAAACGGACGAAAATGAATGAAAATGTATGAAAATGGAAGAAAACGTATGAAAGTGTAAAAAAAATGTATGAAAAGGATGAGAATGGATGAAAACGTATGAAAACGAATGAAAACGTAAGAAAACGAACGAATATGTATGAAAACTGAAGAAAACGTATGAAAATCACTTGTGATATTTTGAATATCACAGAATATCACTTGTGATATTTAGAATATAAATTGTGATGTTTAGAATATCACATAATATCACTTGTTATATTCAGAATATAACTTGTGATATTTAGAAACATATAAAAACGTCTGAAAATGGCAAAAAACATTTAAAAACGGACGAAAATGAATGAAAATGAATGAAAATGTATGAAAATGGAAGAAAACGTATGAAAGTGTAAAAAAAATGTATGAAAAGGACAAAAACGTTTTAAAACTGGACGAAAACGAAAGAAAACGAATGAAAACGGGCGGAAACGTATGAAAACGAACGAAAACGTATGAAAACGAACGAATATGTATGAAAATGGACGAAAACGTATGAAAGCGTAAAAACACGTCTGAAAACGGACGAAGACATATGAAAAATGGACGAAAACGAAAGAAAACGTATGAAAACGGACGAAAACGTAGAAAACGAACGAAAATGTAAGAAAACAGATGAAAACGTATGAAAACAGACATTAACGGGCGAAAACGTAAGAAAGCGGACGAAAAACTTATGAAAACGGACAAAAAGTAAGAAAATGTGCGAAAATATATGCAAACGGACAAAAACGTATGTAAACAGTAAAAAACGTATGAAAACGAAAAAAAAAAAAAAAACGTGAATTAAAAAAAAGTGAATTAAAAAAATTATACTAATGGAAAAGTGAATTAAAAAAAAATGCTACGTGATTGAAATTTGAAATTACAAAGGAAAAGAAAGAAATAAAAAAAAATGTACGTTATTTGAAGGGAAAAAAAAAGAACATAAAAAGAATAATAAGAAAGAGAAAAAGGAAAAGAAAAAAAGAAAAATAAAAAAAACATGGACTTATGTTTCTCATTTAATTTTAGGTTAATCTCCACCATTAGATTAAATTAGATGGATGGCGGGGATTTATCCATTGGTATGCACCAAAATTAAAGTATGCAAAATAAAGTGACTATTGGTATAGAAGTTTAGGAACATCTTTTCTGCATAATGTTTTTGTCTATCTTTTTCAAAACGGCCTCACACGGTTTCAATTTTGGATTTTCTTTTTGGAAATTTACCAATTTGCGACTTTATTAACACCGGTCTTTCAAGTTAATCCGACACGATTCTTTTGGTTTAGTAAACTGATTAGACATAAGTTGCTCGACTTTAAAAGGAAACTACCATGAGCGTGTATGGGCCTAGTAAAACACACGTATTTTGATTAAGGTTATATAATTTGACAAGCCAAAATTATTAAAAGAGAAACACACGTATTTTGATTAGATTAGATTAAAAAGAACACCCTTCAAAATAATTGCACTTGGTGGTCAGAGATTTTAGTAACAATTTATTGTTCACAAAAGAGTATTTACGTTGCTGAGATGTTCCTAATTGTATTGTTCTCAAAAGAGTATTTGAAAGTATGTCGCATAATTCATGAAAATTAAAGTAAAGTGAATATTGAGAAGTTAATAAAAAAGTATTTTTCTTACAAGAGTCCAACATACTCAAAAAAAAGCGAATGTTGGTAGCTAAAAAAAGGTATCTAATCATATATGCAAAAGCCACAAGTTCATATTGGTTTTACTTACTAAATAAAATTATCATGTTAACAATCTTAATGGTATGTTTTGTAAACTAAAATTCAAATTTGTTTAGCCTTAAACATACTTTACTGTTGTTCTTGCAATTCGATAGATATGATACTTCATAGTTTACTTCTGGAATATGGTTAAAGGTGAAGAAACATTAAAAAAGTATAATGGAAATGATCAATGAAAAATTAGACAACTGGGTGGTGGATCTCATTTCTTATACTTTCCTGGAAGTTGCAAATTATTACTGTACCATTACTTCTCATAATCAGTCAACAGAAATTATGTGGAAATTGCTCTTTACTGTCCTCATCAACTTAAAACCCAAGGAAAACGTGATTGCAATTTGCAAGCTAGGCATAGATTGTGTAAGCTTAGGAGATTAGCAAGAAGTTGGGAATTTGTGTGATAAAAAAATGTCGGATCCTGTTTCAGGAGCTGCTATAGGTGCCGCTTTTGGTGCGTTACTGACAGAAGTGATAAGCCTGACAAAAGATACCAGATACAGAACCTTACTCAAACACCTGAAAATCACCCTTACAAAAATCGAGCCATGGGTTGATAAAATGAAGGGAATGGTGGGCAATCGTCCTGATCAAGAAGAAATAAGAAAGCTCAACGATTATCTAACCAATGGGAAACAGCTTGTCCTAAAATGCTCGACCATCCAGTTTTGGAATGTTTACCAGATACATGTGTGTAGAGGTAAATTGAAGCGTTTGGACAACGAACTTAATAGTTTATTAAAGATAGAGTTTCCCTTGAACCAAATAAGCACAAATGCGAGAATTATAAATGGGTTTGATGAGTTGAAAGAGAAAGTGGATCGACTGCATGCCCTCCGTGCTGGCGGGCTTCCAGGTTCATGTGGTGTTCCAGGGCTTCTAGAGATTATTGTTGGTTTTGATCACCATCTAGCAGAATCGAAATATAGGCTTCTCAAGGATGACACCAAGGTGTTGGTCATTACAGCTCCGGGAGGCTGTGGCAAGACTACTTTGGCCAAGATGCTTTGTCATGACAAAGATATAAAAGGTATACCGTATTCCTCTTTATGTTTGCTATTTCTCAAGAAAAGTCAATTTACCACCAGTTTTGTATCCTGTCTATTTGTATACGAAAGTGATAGTTTAGATCTAACATTCGTTTCATCTCGACCTTCCAACCTGCTTGTACTTGTATTTTGACAGACGTATTTGGTCAAAATATCCTTTATCTTATTGTCTCAAGACAGTCCAGCCTTACGAGCATCGCCCTAAACCTGTTTAGACATTATGGCAAAAATGATTGTGTGTTTCAAACTGAAGAAGAAGCCAAGAATCAAATCGAGAACCTGATGAGGGAGATGGGACCAGATAACATTTTGTTGGTCCTGGATGATGTTTGGTCTGAATCTGAATCCATTGTGCAACAACTTAGGTTCCAAATACCAGGATACAAAATTATGGTCACATCAAGGTTCTTGCTTAATAGTTTAGGCTCCACTTATGAGTTGAGCTTGCTGAATCATGAAGATGCAAGGACTCTTTTTTGCCACTATGCCTTTCCACCAAATGGGATTCGAGATGGTGTGCCAAATGATGATGTGAACAAGGTAGAAAAAGGAATACATTTCTTGATCCGTAGTTAAGCATGATATACTTACATATATATTTTTTCTGATGTAGATGGTCGAATTCTGCAAGGGATATCCACTGGCCCTTACGACAGTTGGAGCATCACTATGTAGGCAGCGTTTGCTCAAGTGGGAAATTACTCTCAGGAAACTCTCGGAAGGTCAATCTATTTTTCAGTCAGAAAAAGGGCTATTGAATTGTCTCAAGACCAGCATAGACGCATTGGATGAGTTGCCTATTGCCAAGAATTGTTTCTTAGACCTCGGTGCATTTCCTGATGATACACATGTTGCAGAAACTCTTCTTATGAATATGTGGGCAGAGTTGTACGGTGATGGAAAGGATGCAGATGCAAGGGAATACCTACTTGAGCTCTCCTCTCGAAATCTTGTAAATTTAGTCCCAATAAGGTACTCTGCATTTTGAAAAAAGAACTAAATTAATACCGTGTACATCCTATTAGTATATGTTACTTTTCTATAGATTAACTAACTTAACACTCCTATGTATAGGAAATATGTGGTTGAACTAGAAGGCTATGAGAAGGAGCATTATTATGTGACGCAGCATGATGTGCTAAGAGAGTTGGCCGTCCACATCAGCAGCCAAGAGCCTTTTTCAACGAGAAAACAACTGTTCATGGAAATTGATGGGAACAAGTTTCCAAAATGGTGGACTAAGAAAACAGAACAACCCATCGAAGCCCGTATCTTATCCATTTCAACAGGTTATACTTTTTCATCTTAACTTTTTACGTTTAATAAACAAAATAATGTAGAAAGTTATAGAATCCTTTCAAAAATAACCTTACGTGCGTACTGTTTAATTGCAGACGAAACGTTCAGCTCCAGTTGGACTGAACATGATCTAAATGCACCTAATGTTGAAGTACTAATACTAAATATTAGGAGCGAACATTACAGCTTGCCCCAATTCATCAGGAAAATGAGCCAACTGAAGGTTTTAGTTGTCACAGGCTACGGAACTTACCCTACTCAACTAGACGATATTTCATGTTTAGGTTCTTCATCCAGCCTACGATGTATCAGATTCGAACACGTTTGCTTGTTGTCCTCTATACACATCATTCTCAAATTGCAGAAACTAAAGAACCTTACTTTTGTTACCTGCAAGATAGGTGATGCTCTTGCGGATCTCGAGTTTGATCGTTGTTATGATCTGAGAAATCTCACAGATCTCGAGTTTGATCGTTGTTATGATCTAAAAAATCTACCACCAGGATTAGGCAATATTTCCCAACTCCAGAATCTTAGTATTACCAATTGTCATGAGTTGGATGCTCTTCCTGAAGAATTAGGGAGTTTGTCAAATCTTAAAACCCTGACCATTCATAGCTGCACAAAGCTACAAGAATTACCTGAATCGACCGGAAGTCTGCATAATCTGCAATTACTTGATATATCTGATTGTTTAAGTATAAATGCATTCCCTCAACAAATTGGAGAGCTAAGCAGCTTGACCCTGCTTCAGATGAGTGGTTGTCGAGGATTGCACGAGTTGCCAGAGTCTGTTGGTAAATTGTCGAAGCTAAAAGATGTCATATGCGATGAAGAGACATCATATTTGTGGAAGAATGTTGGAGCTGATGTCGGTAATGTGAAGATAAATGTTGTCGAAGAGGACAGACTTGGAAGCTTTATGAAGATCAATTGGTAAGTAATCTTGATCCTGTTTTTGTCAATCTTTAAAGCATGAAGGAATGTTGAGCTCCTGCTCTATATATGTCTAATATTTGTTTCATCAGTGTGATAATAATTCTAGACAACTTTGTACTCTTATTAAAATGTGAAATGTTTAATCTTTAATGTTTTCGTGAGATATCGTCTATCTGTCATAAGGGAAACATTCATGGGTAGCGAATGGGTAGGTTTTAGCTCCAAACTCAAAACCAATAAAAGACTGGGCTGTAATATGATCAGCTACCCTGATGTAAGAAATTTTCACCGGACAAAACTTTGTATTTTTGACAAGTTTCTTATTCATTTGTCCATCCTCAAGTAAACGGCTTTCTTAAAACATTATGAAATTATGTATTTACATGTACGATCCGTGTTGTAAGTGTACTATCTACAGATAACAGTCGTAGCTCCTGCTTGCTTAGGCCCCAAGCTCAGGTCTATATAACAAGGTTAAAAAGTTAGTAATATGCGCCAAAGATTGTAGATGCTATATATTTTGATTGTATTAACGTATTATTGATCTTCAGAAATTGAAAAAAGAACAAGTGACTAAATTTTTTAACCACCATATATTGCTTCTTCTTCTTTTGTATAAATATGCAGAATAGACTTGCATTTTCTAACAGATGAATAACTCTAGACATATCAAAAGAATGTGAAGGCTAAACGAAAACCGTTACGCTTTAGCAAACTTATATCTCCATCAGCATTCTTTTTTGCCAAGTGTAGTAAATGTTTACGCATATATTCAAAAGTAATGGCTTGCTTGCAACAACAGGCCACATACTCTGGATCAAAAAGTTGCCACTTGATGACTTGAATAAACTTTAAGTATTAAGCATCCATATATACGTGTCATATAAACACTTATGCAAGACTAATCCAATATTCAACGTAATCTAACATGGCTACAAGGTGATTTTTCATAAAGATGACAATTAAAAAGCACATAATTAAACAAATTACTAAGTCTTTAAGTATTAGAACTTGATATTCTTACTAGGAGTTGCAGCAGAAGCAGCACATGGTAAACTTATTGCACAAAACATTATGGTCTTTAAGAGCACAAGGTGTAGATGGGGAGGCTTGCCTCCCCATTCGGGTCGCACCCCTGCCACATCACCAAACACCTCAACTTCAACTAACCACAACAAACCCCCCCTCACCAAACAACAAACCTTAACTTCCCCATTAGGGCCCCACCTCTTACACATTTATTTTTTTATTCATTTCATTAAAAAAAATAAATTATTTTCACAAATACTAAAAAATAACAAAACATACTAATTTTATTTCATCAAATAAAAAAGTTACAATACGGAAAAAAAATACGACACGAGAAAAAAAAACACACATACAATATGGAAAAGAAAATACGGTATGAAAAAAAAACATACGATACTAATACGAAAATTAAACATTTTATTCGTCATCTACGCGGTCGAGATTTTGATATTTCTGAGTTATTCTTGCTTGTCTCTTGCGAATTACTTCGGCTCTAACCGGGTCAGTAACCGTGTTTGGATCGAGCATTAGCATCTGCATATCCTGCCACTCCAACAACGCAGCTTCTTTCTCGAACGCCTTTTCCTCCCTCTTCCTCCGCGCCTCGTAACAAGCCGTTTGAGCGTCTTTTGCTTGATTATACTTTTCGGATAATTGTCCCGAAAAAGTACTCGTTTGACTCCCCCCGGAACTCTCCGCACTCGACGTTTCTATCGAATTTTGTTTCTTTCCGGGTCGCCTGTTGTTTCTTTCGGGACGAGGTCGTTTGTCCGGCCCGAATATATCCTCAAGACATGTAATGTCTAGAGGTTCTTCAGCATCCCATTTCGGGTAACGTTTCAGGATATCCCAAACGTGAACCAAAGCGAAACCCCTCTGTCCAAAACGTTGTGAGAAGTTCGTTTTGGCATTCTCGATATGATCATGATCATTTTCACCACTGCGACGCTCTAAATGTTTATAAATAGCGTTGAATTTTTGGCAGTCGGCATTGATCCTTGACCATTTACCGGATAGCATGTTTTTGGTTCGTGGGGCTTCAGTAGTCCGCTCGTTGAAAAGTGCATGAATTTCGTTCCAAAAGAATTCATTCTCTTTGTCATTTCCCAGATCTTCGTCTTGGGAAACTTCTATCCACGCTTCCGCAAGAATCGTTTCTTCTTGTTTTGACCACAACTTTCGCGCACGCGTATGAGCAGCTTCTTCCAAGTCATCGTCATCGTCCGTGTCCAAATTTACGACGTTTTTTCCTCTTTAGGCTTTGTTTTTTTTCCTCGGCCTTTGGGCGGTGATCTTGGCTTAGGTACTTTAAACGTACCTTGATTTGGTTGTGACGGTTGTAGTGGTTGTGGTTGAGGAAAAGTGGATGGTTGATTCGGGTTATAAAATTGTGGCGACGAATTGAATTGTTGTTGACTTGCGAATCCTTGTTGAAACGCATATTGTTGGTTACGGTAAATGTCATTCGGATTTAATGGTTGTGAACCGTATGGCGGTGAAGGGTTTGGACTTTGAGACGAGGGACTAGAAGAGTTTGAGGCTCCCCGTATTGACGTTGGTTTGACGTTAGGAGGTTCGTGAAATAACCTCCTTCGTTCGGGTTTTGAGACTTTTTTTTTTTTTTTTTTTTAAGGAGAAGAGGTATAGAAATATTTAGATTAGATTGTTGAATGTAGTGAAGAGAATGAAAGAAGAAGGTTAGTATTTATAGTGTTATGTAAAAGAGGGTAGGAAAAAAAAAAAAAAAAAAGAAAAAAAAAACCCGTTGGATCCCAAACGGTAATGTTTCCCACTTTATATTAATTCTCAAAACGTTAACCTGGATTCTTGTCAGACTTTTTGCTTCGCCGTGGCCACGGGGAGGTGACCAACAACGAGCAACGGCGAGGGCCGTTTGGTGTGGCGGCGAGCAACGGCTCGCCGTCGAGGTTGCCAACTCAGACGGCGAGCCCCAACGGAGAGATTACACCTTGTGCTCTAAGCATTGTTCATCGTTAGGCAAATCAAAGCTATGTTATCCCGCAATAATCGTAGTCCAAGAAACATAGTCTCTTTCGGGCATTTCATCAATAATCTACATGCATTATTGCATTATTATCATTCCAAGAAAACTATAGTGGGCTTCTTGTATACTAGTACTCTATTCAGCCCAATCACATGCAGGATGGTGCACAATTCGGGTTTCAACCACCAAAAGTGAAAACCGAACCGAACTGAATGAAGATTGTAAATTTTTAAAAATGTAAAGACGTTGACTGGTTGATACTTGAATGGGTATTTTGTGTTCAATAGCTGTTAAAACTTGAATGGGTACGTCTTTTTGCAGATTTGTTAGCATACCGCTAGGTCCTATAATGTTAGGGTATTATGTGTTCAATAGATGTTAAAACTTGTCTGAGTGTGTCATTTGTGCACACATTTTGGCATACCGCCATGGGGTCATGTGCTACAATTAGTTACTGTATTTCTTAGGAACTTTTATGTATGTCGATGATGTATGATCTATTTTTTATGTTTAATCTTTTGCCATTTATATTTGTATGTGTATGGCTAGTTTTGTTTCAAATTTCAAGTATATAATTCGGTTTTCGGTTTTGACCCAAAGCCGAACCAAGCTAGAATTCGGTTTTCATTTTGGCTCGATCACAAATAATTTGGTTCGATCACAAACGAGCTTTCACCTAAACGCTTTCAAAAACTACTTGACAAACATAGCCTTTATGGCTTATGTAAACAAAGCTCAACTTAACGCACAGAATGTGAAAGTTACTATTTGATTGACGATACTAAAACAATTTTAAACAACATTTAAAAGTTATAGTGTTTCATTCTAAACAGAAAAGTATAATTACTAGTAATTTATAGCCAACCTAAAAAGTTTAATAAAACATCTGGTGACAATTCAAAAGGACAGCAGGTATCAATGAGTCCTCACTAAAATTTGTCAGATCCAAACCACTCATTTTGCTGTCACCAATTGACTTTGCATAAATAATACGGACTACACCTTTTTAGTCTTTGACGTTAATTATTGCAGAAATTTTTTCTGCTTTAAGTTTATGGAAACGCGTATTTTAAGTTTTTAGCCAAATAAATTATTTTCTGTTTAGTTTTTGATTAAGACGAGCGTAAATTTTTCTAAGAATTTTTTTGTGTGACAACAAACATTTCTTGAAGAAACTAACCTTAAATAATGAACACTTGTTACTGTAAACTATGTTTTGAAGTTAAGATTGAACCCATGGGCGGAGCTATTAAGGAACCGGGAAAGCTTCTCTCAAGGTTAAGCCACGTTCGTCATAGTCATGCGTCGATATCCAAATCAACAATTACAATCAAAAGAAGAACTCAAGGTTTCTCCATGGCTTTCAATCCTCAAGATTATTCAGATTTTATATTGTGTTCATTTAGTCAATTAGTCACTTAAAATCTTCATTTACTTAGTAAAGCTTCCAATCGTCAAGTTGTTGAAGGTTGTTTCAATTTCATATATACTAATTATTTTAATTTGCCAATTTTTTTTGTGAGTATTAACCATGAAAAAAGGACAAAGAATGAATTTAACAAGGGTGACACTATTCATACGCCCTTAGACTGCCCGTATCAATGTTCGTGAGTGGCTCGTGAATGCCAAGCTCACTCGTGAGTCTACTACACACAAACACACTCACGCTTGAATGGTAGGAAATGAGACTCACAATGGTGAGCTTCTCATTACTCTGTTTCCGTGCACAAATTTTATTATTTATTTGATTTGTGAGTGTGCGGTATTTTGTGGGGTATATATATATAAAATGGATATTTAATAAAAGTGTGAGTGTGGCCAGATTGATAAGGATAAATGGTGAGTGTGAGTGAAAGATAGAGAAAAAGCTGATGTGGCGCTGAAATATAAGGTGAGTGGGTGTGTTTTCTGGTGACGGATAAGGGTAGTCTTACCTATTAGCCACTTTATTAACATGTCAACACAGTCTTTTACGGTTTTTTGTTTGGTATCTTTTGTTTTTTACTACTTTATGTTTCACCTTTTTTTTTTTTGTCATTTTTTCCACTTTATTATTAGGGCAAAACATTTTTTATGGTTTTGTGCCCCGTATTTTTTTTGTTTTACTACTTTTAACTTGTCAAAATTTATATTTTTTGTTACGTAATTTTTATTTCATGGCTCTATGGTAAAAACAAAATTAAAAAATACATATAAAAGTTACGGAAGTACTGATATCACTTTTGAGAATGTACCAATAACCAATCCGATAATATGTTCTAATGTTGCACCCATGTGGGCAATAATTCTATATGCTTGATTTGGAGTTTATACTATATAACTAATTATGCATGAGAAATACCTGTAGTGATAATTATACAATGATATGCATGAAATGAAAATTATACAATGATATAGGTATATTTTAAAAAGAACATTTGTTTTTACAACAAAACTACCAATAATCTTATTATAAAAAAGTACCAATCTCACACTATATACATTGGTCAAAACACCTCACGGATATCATTAGGCTATCATAAACCATGATCATTGTCTTTTGTTTGTACTCTTTTTTGTTTTAATAAAATTCTGCCAAGCAAAAAAACATATATATATTATTTACTTTGGTTATTTGAATGTATATGTTATTACTACTATATTTATCCTAATTTTAGAACATTGTAGTCTCTTTGTGATTTCAAAAGGTATTGTAGCTAGGGGTGTTCAAAAAACCCGAGAAACCGACAAACCGGGCCGAACCGCTCAACCCAAAACTGAAGAAACCAAAACTGAAAAACACCGAAACCGAAAATCCCGCTTATCACAGATCCGTTACTGTTTTTATATTTAGATATTTGCGGTTAACGAAACCGAACCGTGTATAACATACATGAAGATTTTTAACTAAATATTCAAATAATTTTACAAGTATCGATTATACTATTGCACTACTCTTATTGTATAACAATTTTGCTCCTAATATATAAACATTTACTAAACATTTATGTGTAAAAATTGATTAATGTGATTAAAGCTAATAAACATTGAATAAATATTTTCTGCTAATATGTTATATATGTTTATTTGAATGCAATTATTCTAACGAACTAACTTTAATATTACTTCAGTGTATTCAATGTTATTTAATATACTAAAACAAACTTTTGCGTTTTAGATCACGTTATCGTTTATACGTTTAAACATCTAAAATGGATAACCATGAACTGAACCGTGGGTAACCACTCATTTCGGGTACCCGCATGTCCGATTACCCGTCTAGCACGGTTTGGTTTCGGGTAGTAAAATGAATTACCCACCCCGCGATGGATAGTTTAAATCTTCCTACTAACCGAACCGAACCGCCCATGAACACCCCTAATTGTAGCATACCAATGCACTAAGTTTGATTGTTATAGTCTTAAAGTTTTAGTGACCAATTGCAATAAAATAAATATATTGTTACAACTATTCCAGCTACCATGAAAACAAAAATTGAATTCTGATGAGTTTGTATTTATAGAAATGATTTGAACTTATGGAAATACAGTGAATCAAAGGATTCAATAAATGTTATTGAATGACATAAGAGAATAATTTAACCCAAAAGATAAGCAAGGAAAGAGCTGGTTTTTATTTCATTTCAACTACCAATTTATCAACAGAAATAGAAGCATACGTACAGGTTTTGGTTATGATTACTGACTATGACACATCATATTCATGCCTGTGTAGAAGACAATAATTCCTATTAACTACCCTTTCTTTTGCATTAACTTCTCATCCCTACATTGACTTTGTATTTTCATTCTTTGTTATTTGTTGTAAGTGATATAATGCATTGCATGTATAATATTGAATTTTGTATGATAAGATATTAATTCATATTCATTTTGAATTTTGGTGGCGGTATTAGTGGGTGGGTTGGTGGTGGAGGAGGTGCTTGGTAATGGTGGTGGCAGGCAGGGTTGGTGGTGGCGCCGGTTGTAGCGACAATGATTGGTGGCGGTGGTTGCGGCTGTGAAGTTTATATGTAAAACTTAAATGATGGTAGTTAAAAATTTAACGAAAATTCTCAAATTAGCCGTAAATAAGTTGGCCGACGTTTTATGAAAAAAAAGTAAAATTGAGATAGCTTGATTACACTTGACCCATGACTTTGAGTACTTTTTTGTACCATTCGCTCTAAATTCTAGTGAAAGTAAACACATCTGTGTAGAAAAATGATTCTTATACGGAGTATTTAATTACTTTAGTATTTGAAGTACGTGTTACACATGTATACAACCAATATATTTCAGTCGTTTGCATTTACATGTACAAAAACGTTTTAATTACTGAAAAGGCGTAAAGACTACCAATCTAATTGTTCATGTGATACATTTACTAGTCTATAGATACGAATATATAACGTTCAAGCTTCTATGAAGTCATAGTGGCTAGAAATCACCAAATAACTTGTCAATCGTGTATATATATGATGTATCATGTATGATCATATAAGTATAATATATAATTTCCACATCAAAAGTATAGATTAGCCTAAGAAAATAAAGAAAGCTGAAAAGAAAATTCAACATGAATAAACGAATTATCTTCTTGTTTCTTTAGTCATGCAACATTTATATTCCAATTACATCAATGGCTCCATGCAACATTTATATTCCATATACATCCATGGCTGAAACCATTTAATTTCGTTGGATTACACCAGGTATTTTTTCTGTTTCAACATATTATGCACGTACTACATAAATGGATTCATTTACTCTTTAGGTCATTTATGTTTTCTTAATCTAGTTCTTTTTAAGTATAGTAATCATTTAACATGCAACAGAAATAAAATATATTAATTAATCAAATTACTCAACAAATCCAACAATTAAGCTACAAGATGAAAGACAATTCATGTAAACTGATCAAACTCGATTTAATTTAAACAAAAACTAAGTAGTCATTACGAAAAAATTCAACACGATCCAAATTAAACGCTCCTACTATTTTAGCTACTACTCGGCGCTCTGCGGTGCAAGTGCTTGTTGCTGAAAAAACATGTGATGAGGCTGAATGTGGTGATGATGGTGGTGCTGAATTTGGTAAACATTATCATAAGAGCCACCCAATGATAAACAAGGTGCATTCGTTGTGGCTGTGGTCATATGGCTGAATTCGTTAGCAGTCGCCTGGACAGAAGCCGAAACTGCATCAAGCCCACCACTAAACCCCAAAAGATCCGCTAATCGCTGGTGCTGATGATCATAGTTTCTTAACACCTCAGGTTGTTCTCTGTCCCCATTAGAACCAATCAGTTGTTGTTGCTGCTCCTTGAGCATCTGCTGCTGATGCTGAGCTGCCAACCCTAAAACAGGCTCAGGCTGCGTGTTGTAAGGTAAAACAAACCCTTGGTTCAAAATCGGAAGCATAGCCGATGGCCCAATGTAACCAGCCAGTTCACGTTTAGCAGTTTCCAAATCACTCTGAACTTGTTTTAACCGATGTTGTAAAATCGAGATTAGTCCCACACAGCCATAAACTGGATCACGAAGCCTAGCATCAGCTTCATAGGCTAAGGAATTAACCGCATCTTCTCGTTGTGTGGCACCTAGATCACTTAAGAGTTTAGCAACATTACTGGCTCCATAAACTTTGTGCACTTTAGCAAATTTTTGAGGCTGGTCTGGTGGAAAGTAGGGTGCGAAAACACATTCTTGTGTACATTTGCGACGTAAGAATTTGCACGCTGCACAGGGCGAATTCGTTGACATTTTCTCCTTTACCTTCACAGCTGCATACATACTTTCAAAACTGCACATAAACACAATGTTCAAATTGATTTACAACTAAATGAAACTAGATTTCATATAGATATAAAAAAAAATATAGCAAGAATGTAATTATTGGGATCATGTTGACAACTAGATATATTTATTATGATTAGAGACACATTCACGAGTATGATCAGAAAATAAGAATATTATGGCACTAGCTAGAGATGCTTAATTAATTAGTTAAGGTTTTACGCGTATAATCTCACTTGGTTGATTTATTAAACAATTTGAGT
This sequence comes from Artemisia argyi, assembly GCA_030686995.1. NCBI lineage: Eukaryota > Viridiplantae > Streptophyta > Magnoliopsida > Asterales > Asteraceae > Artemisia > Artemisia argyi. The sequence goes on from CM060708.1 coordinate 254,166,469, forward strand.
ATATATATTCTATCAAAGTCAGCATAACTATATTCTATTAGATTAACCTTACAAGAAACTATTAAAATGAAATTTAACTAAAATGTTAAAAACGTACAACCGGACATTATTTAAGGATAAAAACACGTATTTTGGACGTGTATGCATCAACTAGGATACAAGATACTGTCATACTGCTGCTTATCAATTATATTTTCCAGTATCTCTTCAAGAAAATTTAGTGGCTCAGAAAAAATCCAAGAAATAAATCTAAGTGACACCCTTAAATAAAACAAGTGATTTGCTAACATCAAACCTGTGAGTTTTGTTTAAGCTTGCCTAATTTAAAAACATTTCCAAATATAAAATCACTTAATATTAATACATAACTTCTTAAAACTCATTTACCTATAATTATAGGTGCTAAAATCATTTATTCTTGATGACTTTTGTTTTTAGAAAAATTGTTGATTAAAGGATGCTTAAACAAAACTCTTAATAATGTTGTTAGCAAATTAAACAGACTATAATCTTTATCATAAAACACGGAATTTAAATTTGAATTCTCGAAAGTTATCTCAGCTATAGGTATATTTTAATTAGTGAAAACCTCTTCAGATCACACTCAACAAATTATTACATGATTTGATTCATGTAATTGTAGATAAACAGCTAAGTAAAGATAATTCATGTAAATTGCGTACCTTAAAAAGAGATTTAGTAGCTAGGGTTCAAATACAACAACCACTTTTGATCAGAAAACCCTAAACAAGACATAAATAAATAAATAAAACAAAGTCAAGAAACATGAAATAAAACATTAATAAACACACGAACACAGAATACAGAGATTACCTCGACGTAAATATAAATGGTGTCGTATGTGTGTGTGTATGGATACATTTATATAGTATAATGTGAATGAAAGAGAGATTGAGTTTTGACCGTCGGATTAAAAATCGGGGAGTTTGTTAATGTGAAGAGAGTGACATGACATATATGATTCTGAACGATAGACTTAAATGCCCCGAGTTTCCTCTTTGTCCCTGTACTGCTTTCTTTTCTATTTCCATTTTTACCCTTTACCTTACTATCCACATTTTCACAACAAATTTATAAACAAAAATTGTAACAAGTTATGTCTATATCATTCCAATTATCTACATTCTTAATACGTAAGGTTTATATTAGGGGAGAAACACTGACATGCACGTCGTATTTTTTATGTCGACTCATACTATTTTATAAAATTAACCTTAAATATTAAAAACATTGAACTTTCTCCAAAAGGTAGTGATATCTACACATAAATTTTTACCTCATACACATAAATTTTAGTTATATGATCCTAGTAATCCCACTAAATTTATGTGTATGAAATAAAAGTGTATGTTTAAATATCAATGCCCTCTCCAAAATGTTTAAATCGGCACGTAAACTCTCTGACCTTATGCATCTTTTTTGGTGCCGATCGACTCTTTTCGCAAGACTTAGCCTCAGTAAATAAGCACATGTTTCAGTTTTTAGCCAAGAGTTGAAATTGAACCCATGATCTATTTCTCCGAAAGTTCTTTGTCAATCGAACATTTGCGGTGAGTAACTCGTACAATTGAACCAATGTGAGAACTTTATTCAAGATGAAGCTATACCTATTTGAGTATTTGTGGTGGAGGAGTGAGGCAATGCCCCAATGGTTGATTAATAGCACATGAACCAGTTAATTTGAGTCCTTCAAAAAACATCATATCAAAGAAACTATATATCTAAGTTTCTAGATCAAAAATAATATAATCAATAATATTGACTTACAATTATGAGCATTTTGTGAAGAAGGTATATGGTCCATGTAAAATAGATTTCACAAATTTTAACAATACTTGCTTGAAAGCATAATCACACGTGATTTATTTGATTTCAACTTTTTTAGTGGCATGATACAAAATAACGAACCTTTAATTTCCGTGTATTATTTGATTTTCTAGGATAATATGTTCTAGTACTCACCACATATATTTGTATCCGGCTACAAATTATCTACCATATGGTATCCATTTACAGTACAGTAATTCTTTTGAAGTTCTTATTAAATTTTTCCTGAATAAATAAATGTATATTTTTTGTTTTCCGTGAAGGAAATTATTTGGTTAATACTAGTATATCATAACTTTCATTAAATGTGTAGCTGACACTGACATAATGTCTCTAAAATAAATGAGTTAAATGTAAAAAGACACAATTACACGACTGCAGATTTGACAAATCAAAACTTACTCTTTTCTGTCGGTTTAAATAGTAAAACTAAACATAACTTTGTTTAATAAATTAAAAGATTTGAGTAACGTAACACATATTGGCTATGTCGTAGTTTCACCCTAGCCGAACTATTGGTATAATTACTTCGTCTTGTTACATAGAGCAAGTTCCAAGAAAGGTATAACATTGTACAGAGTGGTAGACATGACATAGCTATCTCTTTAGAAAATAGCTTCATTAATAAATTTGAAAGATGTTACAGTCCAAAATATAATGTTTATATGTGACTTGACTGTACAGTTCAAAAATGTACTTTAACTTCTCCTTTATGTGGCTTTGATATTTCAAAGGATTGGATTTTGGTGAATTTCTTAGAAAAATGCTAAATATAAAGGGTTACATTTAACTTGTTAAATTTGTCCTACAAATAACTACAACCAATAATTTTTCTTTTAACTTTAGCTCTCAAGTCAAGTGATAGCAAATATCTTTTTTATCTTTTTTTTTTTTTTTTTTTCTAGTAACAAATTTTCACACGAGCGAGTATTGAGTATATGTCATAACTCATAATGTCAATATGTGGAGTTTTGCTCTCTTTTTGTGTTTGTAGTTGCCCCTATTTTTGTTTCAATTGCTGAAGAAATCACCTTATACGGATTACGGAATATATCTTTCTTAATGCTTGTCATGTCAAAAAAGTCTTATATTTACTCGTACAAAAAATAGGACATCTTTCCTTATTACTGTACTAGCTTCAAGGTCCGCCCGATGGACGACTAGCTTCAAGATTACTTTAAAATATAAAAGAAGACGTAAAATGCTTGATACAATAACGTTTAAACGAATATAATGTTAAAACGATATATAAGATCATGTTCTTAATTATCGTAAGAAAAGTAAATATGCTTTATTGTGGAGAAAAAAAGGAAAAACAACTTATAATATATGTAGAACTTTTTATAGACAACGTTAGTTGTAAAATTGCAGTAGTTGCTATCTTTTTCACAAGACAACACTTACCTTTCTTGCTATAATCATTGTTTACCATAAATACTATCTTTTTCACAAGACAACACTTACCTTTCTTGCTATAATCTTTGTTTACCATAAAAATTGTACGACTATTATAGTAATACTTTTATATCAGAACAATAATAGCCATTTACTCATAATCGAACACCCCTCACACAACATGTATAGCTATTTACTCATGAAACCAATACTTTATAAAATAGTAACAGTAGTCTAACAGAGTGACTATCAATGCAAATATATACATTATTCGGTTTTTCTTTGCCTCTTATTGTTGCTATCTAAGTGTTCTTTATCCCTCGCTAAAACAATTACAATGATGGTACAAATTCTTTCATTCCCCTCCCTCTCACCGGATATTTCGTATAAATAGAGACCAAAAGTTAACAAATTACTAATCACAAACCTCCTTGTTCTTCCAACCACTTGTGGACTTTGGCAATTCATCAAAAGTGGACTGGCAATTCATCATAGATTGAAGGCCTGGAATTCTAGACTTAATGACCATTTCCAGATGCTGAAACAACGAATCAAATAGTAAAGGATGTTAGATATCTTTACATTAAACACATGCAGTAGACACTTAAACAACCAATTTACAAATAAATGCATGCATACATACATACACATACATGATCCGGAAAAAATAGAAGTTACCTTAGAAAGCCCTTTCCCGAGTTGCTCAAAACCCATTTTGCTAGCAAGATGCTTGTACTTTGGGTAGTAGAAAAGTACTCGCGCTTCCTCTTCCGAGCAGTAATCATGTCAACGCTTTGTTAATATCAGCTTGAGAATGATTCACAACACCAATCCAAGGAAACTTCAGCTTATAGTATATTCCTTCCAATATCTGTATGCTCAGAGTAACACTAATTATTTTGATTCAAAGAAAGGGAATTTACAACAAAACAAAGCCTAGTTTATTATTGATCCCTTTAAAAATTGAAAAGGAGTTGGTTGATTGTTAAAAACCAAATAGAATGCAAGCACAATGTTAAGTCATAGAACCATAGAGCATTACATAACAATAGAAGGGTCAGCCATAGAAAGCATTTTGGATATGTAACTAAACTAAGGACCCAATCATATCTGCAGTTTCACCTCAATCCATGACTGTCTTAAGCCTTTAATACAAAAAATAATAACTTACCAGGCTTTAAACAGTCTTTATTAAAGTTTGCAACTACACATGTAACACAAATAATTATAGGGCCCTATTTTCTCCACCCATTCAATATACAAAACTGAGCAAATAAGGATCATGAATGAGCGAAACTGCTCCCATCTTCGGTAGGATTACTCAACTTACCAATATAGGACAAATTCATGACATAGATTTCATAACCATAACGGTCATAAAGTCAAAATGAATAGAATACAAATAGAACCTAGTTATTCTGACTTTTAAAAATGATTTTGGATTCGTATCCATTTTGTGCACTACTTTTTCCGCTTAATGATGTTTTTTCGGTATGGCATAATCAAGTCAGCAACTATATTAAAAACAAATCAACTTAAATAGCATTGAAGTTAAAAAGTTTTCTTAATATTCAAAAGTCAAATTTGGCCATTAAACATTCAAATGGTAAATTTAGGGTTATAACTTAGAGTAACCAACTACCATGACCCTAAGCATAAGCGCTCTGGTTTAAAAACTCTTTAAAACATTTGTTTAATCATATAGACCATACTTCATAAATAATCAACACCCAAGAACCATAATAACCAAGGAGGTATTTGGTTTGTGAACCACGGATTTGAACTTCTATTACACGTTTGTTTGACAAAAAATTGTGGGAATTTAATTTTTTTTTTTTTTTTTTTTTTTGCATGTTTGATTAGTCAATAACGAAAGTGTCCTTATACTTGAACAACAAAAAATTAGCATCAAAACTGAAAGAAGAAACACTAACCTACTATTTTGTATGACATATTGGAGTGGAGATTGCAATATAATGGTCAGAGATAGTCAACAAAATATGTTGTCCAATAGCAAGTAACATGCCTCTGTAGTCTGTACACTCAAAATATGCATGAATCATAACACATAACTAATAACATACTTTGAGAAGGTAAATAATGAAAAAATAATAATCAATTGTACCTTTTTAAGCATTCTTTGCTGTAACTTACTCACATACGGCCATAATAATCAATCGTAACTTATCTCCATCTCTTACGATTTACCTGTTCCAATTCACAATATCATTAATCACACACAACAAAACTGTAACCACTTCACTAACAAACATATAGCACATAACAACTACAACGTGTAACCAGGTTACAACAAACATTACTCACTTTGTATGTCAATGTACCTTAAACTTGTTTTTTCAATGTACATTAAGCTTGTTTTTTTCAATCTCTTGACCACATCGAGTACAAATTATAAATAACAAAATTTTGAAAAGAAAGATGCTTACCAATAACTTTATGAATGCAAATTTTATCCTCTATAAGATGATGTTGGTACCTACATATAACAACATTTGAGTGTCAGATTTTAAATCCATAAATATTAAAAAAAAAATAAAATAAAATAAAATAAACAGCTACATTCATAAATAAGATTTAATTGCCCAATCAAGTGAGCCCATTTCATTTGAAATTTAAATTGGCAAATCAATGCTTATTCATCATTCAGAAGAAACCTATAATTAATACGTAGTAGATAGTTTAGATGATCACACTAACAAAAAACTATTATTCAGAACTTTCAAAATTTTAATTACCAAGAAAAACGATCCATTTTGTCCAAACCTCTCATCACGTTCATTTCCATTGTTGCAAGAGCATGACTAACCTACAAAACACTAAGAGCTACTTAAATGTTTAAAAGAAAATCAAGTACAAAAAAGCTTTATCCAAACACTTCATATAATTGATCATCCATAAGGTACTCAGCTTATATGTCACCTTAACAACCTGTCTGACTTAAACTCACCATGTGATACTCCCTAATTAGATAAAGATTTATGATTCTTCATATGATACTCCCTAATTAGGAATCAATATTATTGATTTTCCCCCCAAATTGTGCATATTCCTATTTTTTTAGACCCAAACAAAAGAAATTTAGCTGCAAGAATACGCGAGTGTGAACCTTAAATTCGTTAAGGGTTTGTGTTAATGTAAAATTGTTTTAAAGTATGGACCCCTAATTTTATGGATATTAGGGTTCATATGACAATCTCTAATTAGATAAAGATTATTGAATGTTGATATGATACTCCCTAATTGGATCTTTAATAATGATTTCCCCCCAAACATGCGATCAAAATAATTATTTTCTGGAAATTCATGATTACCGATTGGATATTAGGGTTCACACTCGTGATTGAAACAAATAAAAGATAGTGCAAAAATGGAAAAAGGATATGAATACCTTTTGATTTGAAGGCAGAAGATCTTGAATCCAGAAGATCATGAATCTGGATATTGCGCCTATTATTGTGCTTTTGAAAGAGTTAGTAGAGAGAGATAGTAGGTGTTTTTTTTATGGGTTTGTATCAAATGAATGGTCATAGATGGATGCCGACCAAATTTGTCCAAAGTCAAATGTTTATAGACGAAATTGATATTGGCCGTTGGATTAAAATGATTTTCCAGGTGTCAAGTTTTAAGGTATTTTGAGAGTTAGATCTACTTTCAAAAGCCTGTTTTATTATTATAGTAGATTATAGTCATCCGCAACAATTGGTATTTTGGTACTTCTTAAGATACAGTCTTTTGTAACAACCATAGCTCTTCTTCCGAAACAAAAAGATAATCCACCTATTCTCATGGTGTTTTTATCGAAATTAATTAGAGTTGCAGCCATGGTTCTAAAAGGCGCGCAAAGGCCCTGCAAAGACGTGAGGCTTGGTTATGCCTCCACGCCACCTTATGTCACGCCTTACAAATGCAAAAGCTTCGTGAGGCTTATTCATGCCGTCACGCAACGCCACGTCTTGCGTTATTTATAACCTTACTTGCAGCTAATGTACGTTGAAGTTAAAACTACAGCTAGAGCTGTAACATTAGAGCATCCCCAATTGTGGGTTAGAAATAGGCTGAAAAATGTTGACGAAATGATCAAAGGGTTAAACATTGGAGTAAAATGTTGAGAATGACTCAATAACTGAAAAGGTTGAACTTCCTCAACCTATTGAAGATTTCGATTGTGTGTTAGTGAATTAAAGATAATAGGTTATTGATAGGTTAATGCAGTGGAGTGGATGACTTGAGAAAGGGTTGAAAACTTGAAATGTTTTAATATTACAAATGGATTTTGAAAAGGTTGAAACCGGATTATCCATCGGAGATGCTCTTAATTATAAATTAAAAAGTTTGAGTTTTTATTTTTTTAAATATGTTTGACGAATAGTTGTAACTAAAGTTTATTATTGTAAAAAAACATCTAAAATTGTCAAATTAGTTCACATACATTCTAAGCTTTTTTATGTTTAACCATAATATTTTAAATTGTATTTAAGTAATTTAACTGACAGGTAGTTATACTCATTTCTAAAGCTAATTTCTTTTAGTTTATATGTTTAGAGAAACTTTTAACTTATTTTTAAAATGTTAAGCTTTCATAAGCTCATATAAAGTCGAATTCAAACACAACCTACTCTTTATTTCTAACACCTCTTCTATTTAGTTTCTACTAGTGTCTCAAGATTCTTTTTGGGTAAAAGGTCAAAAGACCCGTAAATAGAATTAGTATCTCAAGATTCCTTTCAAACCATACCTCATAATGTTGATTACAACTAATGAGACCAAGTTTCACATAAACATAGGAGTGGCTTGACAGAGTACTACTCTATACTCTCTATAGCTATTTTTCCTAAACAGATGCTTGCCATCACAATTCTCTTATATATTTTTTACGAGAACATTTATATTCTATAACTATTGATGATATATGTAGTTATACGCGTGTTTGTATGCATGCATGCATGTACGTTATTGTTGATCATTGATGGATCTTAATTTATTCCTAAGTGTAGAGAATGTATAGGTTCTGAGCTAGGGTGTTTGACCTAAAAGGGGTCAAAGCTGTACAGGCATTGACACATTAAAAGATCCTGAACCCCCAATTTATTTAGGCCCAATCCACGCATGTTTTAATGAAGGTAGGCATTTATCATGCAATTGGTTAGTTTTTACTGATGTCATTCACTTTTCATCATGACTTGTTTACCTTATATACATTCACATTTAATTCATCCGTTTTTCAGTCCATATTATACACTTTGGACCCAAACTTTAACACACTTTATCACCTTTATTAATTAAGATTTTCTTACGGGTTTTAATTAGACGGTAGAAGCTCTAATTATTTGCAGTAAATCGGGTGATTGACAGGTAGGGGTGTCAAAAGGATCGACTTGTCGACTTGACTTGAACCCTATAAGGACAACTTACAGGTTCGGGTTATATAACCTGAGCAGATTGGAACATATAAGTTAGAGCCATATATGCTTATTAGGTGTCCCGACAAGAGCAGATAAAAATGTTGGATTTTTTTGTCCATCAGTGTTAGCCCACATTATGTTATTTGTTACTCCATTATTAGTTTTTGTTTGCTACTTTCACTTTCAGTTTTGACTATTTTTTTTTTTTTTAATTTTTTTCCCTACATGAAAGAAGATTCTTTCGAGACCGTTGATTTTCGAGCACTGGTCGATCGAATTTGCTAGCTACTGCCACTCTGCCAGTTTTTTTTTTTTTTTTTTTTTTTTTTTTTTTTTTTTTTTTATTATTTTAATTCATTGTAACCTAGCCCCACTGATAAGTTTAGGGGTTGTTTGGTTTGTTGGTAAGAATCACAATGAGTATCGGATTTGATATGAGGTAAAATGACAATGGATATGAAAAAGTGTATCATTACGATTACTTATGTTTGGATGACAAAATACGGTATGAAAAATTGTATAAATATTTGAATTTCGTAGTAGAAAAGAGGGGCTCACAGAATGGATTTCATAAACACTAAATTAATGAGTAATGAATCTATACTATGATATACTTATTTCATTCCGGGCCCAAATCCATAGGCCCATTTCGATAGAGTCATACCAAACGCACCCTTATACTATCTTATTTTTATCATCTATTGTAACTAAGCCCACTAATGTGGCATGTTTGTTTGTTTTATGGGCCGAAATTATGGCAACCGAATTTGTGCCATCTTGAGGTAAGTATCATCACAAATTTGCAGTAATAGTAACGAACCACAAACTATGTACCTAATCTTTCAAAGATGGCAGAGAAACCACAAGAAGAGTTGCTAATTTTGCAAAAAGTAGCAAGGAACAACAAAGTTCATTGCAAATTATGTACTATTTTTCAAAAACTTGTACTAGCATTTTCTAGAACAAATTTATTTATTAATTTTGACTTCTATGAAAAAGCCTTGTCGTATGTGTTGTTTTGCATGTGTTGTTCTTTATGTAAAGGTATGATCCCATTCCCATGACTATGACTCAACATAAAATTCAATGAACAAACACAATCGAACAACTTTTCTTGGTTTCTTTAATCAGCAATAATCACTAGAGCATTTTTTTTTTTGGCACTTTGCATTTCTTTTGTATTTCTTTCTAAAAGTTTTGCAGTTAATTTAGTAGTACTAACAAGAATATTTTAAAGGTGGAACACACTTTAGTTATGTCCGTTTGGTACCTTGTATCGATCCTTATATTATATCCATTTCCAAGCCTACTTTTGTAATCCTAGATTAGCTATGACATTGACAAATGGCTGACTAGAAACTGATGACAAATATAATGTGGAAAATACTATCACTCAATAGAATCAAACAAATTGTTAGATACATCTCAAGAAATGATTTGCCAGAAAAAGCTTCCATTGTGTCTTGCCGATAAAATTGTCATGTATAGATCAACTATTTATGGGTATGATATCTTATAAAGATGGGACAATTTCATATTTAGCCAACTTAAACACCATAATGATATGTTTACCCAAAACATGTTTTAACTATATTGTACACAATACATACAAAACGTGTATTTTCGGTATATATAGCATTTTGATGGTCTTATCAACATGATTCATGCCAATAATTTTTTTCATAGATGTTTTGTGTTATAACAAACAAATATCAGCCGAAAAAGTTTTGTTTAATTAAATTTAAAATCATGGTTGCAAAAAATCGTGAACTGGTAGTCGGGTGGTCAATCTTCTTGTAGTTTGTAATCGGTCTAGGCGGGATAAATCGGATTGGTATATTTGGTAAATTTTGGGTATTTTCGGCGAGTTTTGAGTATTCCCGGCAATATTTTCTTAAAAAAATCTTGTAATAGATATAAACAGCGAATATAAGTAATTAAAACTAGCTTACAGTGAGTTTGGGTATTTCTGACAAGATTTGCAAGTTTTTCGCAAGTTTGACCACAGTTGACCATCATTGATCATCGTTGACCATGGTTGAGACCAATTTACACAAATCGGAAAAATTGGTGGCCCTGTAACGTTTAACCGATGATTAATCGGTGTTGTAGGCTTTTTTGGTAACATTGTTTAAAATATATACAGTAATTATTTTGAAGATTTATGAAATGCAATGATAAACAATAACTTTCAGGTCAAAAAGATAATACTAATTAAATAATAGCATTAGTTTCCAAACTTGGTTTTTCAACTATAGAAAATGCAATGACTAGACATACCATTTTACTATTTTCAGCCACTAGGAAAGGAAACCAATCCCACAAATCAATCATTTAGATAGTCTTCTTCAACTTGAAAACATTTTCTAAGATGGAAGCACCTCAAGTGGAAGCCATGGAGACCACCACCACAAACAATTATCCACCACAACAAGATGAACAAGACAGCATCATTGATTCCTGGTAACTCTAGCTAGTCTCTACACATTTTTTTTCTTTCCATCAACTAACTTTTATAATCTTTAATTGACTTTTGATCTAAATTTGATCATCCAGTTGTTCATGCTTCTACGAATGTTCTGAGACCTTGTTGGACTACTTGTTCTGTGGCCTATGTTAGCTTAATCTTAGTTTGAGAATTAGAGTTATGTTTTTTTTTCTCTGTTTTATTTGACCTCCTATGTATTTTTATTAAAAAGTTGTTACTATTGATGTGATGCAATCACTTGGCCAGTTTCATTGTAAATAATTGTTCAAAGTCTCTAATGCCGATACTATAGTTTGCGAAAAACAGAAAGATGTTTGTACGTAGTTGGTTTACGAAACGAACTATCTACTGTTAGTTACTAATAATCCAATCATAATGATGTTTTCTATGCGTCGTTAGTTATATATACATACAAGACAGTTGAACTTTTCTGATCAAGTGCAAATGTACATAGATTAAACTATTTTGCAAAATATAGTGTTTAATGCTACGTTAGCACTATATCAAGAAATAATAAGGTATAAAACAACCTGCTCAAGTGGGCGAATATACAATTGGATGTGCGTTGATGGGCTATATACATCAAAACCCGGTCAATACAGAAACGCAGGGTTTCAAGCTTCAATCTCTAGACTGTGTTATTGAGCTTTGGCCAAGTTGCGACTTGACGTACCATGCAACACCTTTACAAAACCAAGGAAGGTGAGGTTTCCATCGCTCTGCCTAACCAAATCGTCCAAGACATCACGTACAGGAATTGCTGGCCCGAGGCCAAGTTCCTGAGAAAAGAAGTCCAATAAAAAATTTTATCGAAAACAAAATATAAAAAATCTCTGGTTAATTGTTTAAACCATTTTATTTGACCTTTCTTTATGAACTAACAATCTTGTATGCTAAAAGTCTAATAAGAGGGTGTTTGGGATTTGCTTACTGCTTATTTGCTTACTTTTAAGCTAAGATGTTAGATGTAGTTGTGCCGTGTGTATATTGATAAAATTGATTACTGTTGCTTATGTTACTCTAGCATAGTAAGCTGGCGCGCTTATTGTGAAGCACTCAAGCAGGTAAGCACTTAATAATAAGCAATCCCCAACACCCCCTAACTAGTTTTAGACAAAAAGGGGATCAAAATAAGAGTCTTTTGCACAATTTGTCTAAAATTTGTTTATTATAGGCATTTTTTGCAACAATTAGTATCCACATAAGAAAACAAGTATTAAGGTTTTAAAGTCCATATTTTGAAAGACAGAAATCAACTTACAGAAGCGAGTTCTTCGACCACAATTGTTTTGTTACCGTCTTTCTCAAATATTTCATAGGCATCACGAGTTTGTTGTTCCCATCGATCAAGACCTTCGAGTTGATGGACACGTAGAGCAGCTGCACAGAACTCTTCAAAGTCCATCCTTCTGTATTGAAGTCCGGAGAGCTACAAGAGGACCAAAGGTAGGACGGTCAAATCATCTAAACACCAGAAGATAACTATATACACTTAATTGAGTGAGGCATCAACGCATACCGTTTCTAGGAAATCATGGACACTAGAATCCGTCATCGCATCTGTAGTGTGTTTCGTCAAGGCCTGAGCCGTAGAAAAGAAGTTAAGAACAACATTTGATTTAAATGGTGTCCAGAAAAAGAGAGAGAAGTTAGTTACCTACCGTTTTGAAGTTTTCGACGCTTATGTATCCATTTGTGCTTGGTTCCAACAATGAAAATTGCTCCTTCATATAGACTAAATCATCAAAAGTTAATGTTTTTGATAGAGCCTGCAGTGAAATAAACAACCGAGATACAAATTTAAATAATGTCTAACTCTAATAATAAACATATGAGTACTCATCGAATATAGGATACAGAACACACCCGTAAAGCTGCTTTGCGCAGATTCGATGCACAAATATAACGTTTAATGAACTTCAGTATCGAAATATCAACAGGCGTTTTCACTTCATTATCATTTCGGATCCAAGGATGACCTGCATAGAGTTTTTAGTCATAATATGATTAAGTGAATGAATTATCAAATCCTCGTTTTTGTACAAGTACGTACTTTAACATCGCCTTTCACAAAAACTCCAAACAATTTTGGGAAAGAAAAGGTCAATACACAAGAACAATGACTAATTACTTTACTGTAGAGAACCGCAAAGATGCTTACACAATGCTTGTGCAGCCGTTAATCGTTTCCTTGGATCTTTATTCAATAAAATTTGGACGAAATCTTTGGCCTCAAACGAAACTTTAGACCAAGAGGCTTCATCGTAGTTCGGTTCATTTTTTATAACGGATCGAAAAATCCCAGTCTCAGTACGTCCCCAAAAGGGACGGCTGCCACACAAGAGAACAAAAGCTATAACACCAATGCTCCAAACGTCAGCCTCTGTACCGTATGACCTCTGTAGAACCTCCGGAGCAACATAGTATGCACTACCAACGATGTCATCGAGTTTTTCCTCTGCAAATCAACAATGTTTTAGTGTACATAGGTGAATGATGTTAAGAGACAGGGTTGAGTGACAGTGTACCTGGGCTAACAAAATCTGATAATCCGAAATCTATGGCCTTTAATTCTGCGTCTTTGTCTTTTGAAGCAAATAAAAAGTTCTGATTCATAGGTTAGACATCTTTAGATGAGTGTCTAAAATTAAGATAGCAACATAAGTTCGAGGTTTGTAATTGTCTCGTGTTGAAAAAGACAGTAGAGTTCATGTTGTGAGTTTAATCTTGTTTGGAAGAAGTTATGGCCTAGTGGCGAAACTTGATCATTTTTGTTGGTTGTTATTTGTATATTAATGTGCAAAAGTATTAACTCATTCTGATTTTTATTGATGTACATCTCATGTTGATTTCAACACGAGATGATCTAACCCGTGGTTGAATAGCAAACATGGTTACCTCAGGCTTTAAGTCCCGGTGAACCACGCCTTGAAGATGACAAAACGAAACAACAGTCAACATTTGTATCAATACGCTCTTTGCATCATCTTCCGGATATTTTCCGCCCCTGTACATACATGATACTGCTTGTTTATACTTATAAAATTATTGCAATGTTGAAACAGAACAATAGTAACTTAAACTGATTTTGAAGCTACGGTAAATGCAGACCTCGAAAGTATTCTATCTAAAAGCACTCCTCCTTCACATAACCTGACAAAAAGTAGGATAATTTAACTAGTCTAGAAAGAAAGGAGCCAAAAGATCAACAAAAATGGCATTTCCCAACAACTGAATAGCATAGTGTATTTATCAAAACATGTTCGCACTTCTTACAATGTACAAGGTTCCTCATAAGAGTAATGGTTAGTTTGCAGATAAGGATCACGGATCAGGAAGGTCAATCACTAGACATACATATTCGGAAACATTAGGAAATAGATTAAACTTAAAGCCGCAATACTTACTCCATTACGAGATAGACATGGTCATGGTCCTCGTATGCATCATAAAAACTGATTAGGTTGTTATGTCCTGATAAAGCTCTTAGTATCTTCACCTCCCGTTTAACATCCTCAATGGCAATGCCTGTTGTCATCTGAGAAAATTGTATCAGCTTCCGTTTAGTTTGCGAAAGAGAGCTACTAGGAACATTTTTACGTTTCATATGGGAGGGCTAGCTACAAACATCATCACTTATGCACTTGTAATCTAGTTCTTGTCATTTAATTGGAACTCGACGTGCTTTTGTTTTAAGGTGTCCACTACTAACATTCACAAGTGAATAGGGAAATCCTAGCAACATATAAGTAACAAGCTCTTTTATAACTAGAAATGAGATAAAGGATATTTGATGCTCATATATTCATAAGTCATAACAAAATATGTAAGAAATCTAGATGAACAAATAAAAACAAACAAACCTGTGACTTAGAAATAATCTTGATGGCAACTTGTAGACCTTTAAGTTCACCTTTCCTGCACCTACCTTTACAAGTATGCCCGAAATGCCCTTTGCCAACCTCCTCCCCTATCTCATACTTATGCCGAATATGCTTCAAAAACCCAAAACATTTATTCAACCTCTCCTCCCCATTACCCTTAGTCGTCCGTCTAGCCAAAACCGCTTTCATGTGTTGTGCCTTAGACAATGGCGCAAACGCCCTCCTAAACAACCGTTTTGGTGATGGATTTGCCTTCTTACGGAACAAATAATAAGCAAAAAGTGATGATTTCTTTCCCTCCTCATTTTGGTTATTATTTTGTTGCTTATATTTTTCTATGGCGTTTTCATTATTACTACGTTGAATTGTCACGGGGATGTCCTTGTCTTTTCCAAATAAATTGTGTTTCGAGGTGCTAATACCCATTTGGGGGGTTTGAGATGATTCCCTTTTTACGCGAATCCTCCCCCCAAAGGGGACAAACGGATTATATTGGACGAAACCTTAGATGTTTCAGGGCATTGAGATTTTAAAATCCAAAATTTTGTGTTTTATGTTTGATAGATATTGGAAAGAGGAGGGGATGAGGAAGATGAAAATTTGTAAGAATAAGAATAAAAACCTTGATAAATTAGTCTGTAAAAATTGAAGTAAATTGGTGAAATAAAGGTTTTTGAATATCAACCACCATTTGGTCCAAGGTGGACAACTAATGCCTTACGTGGCTGACAACTAGACTCCCTCCTCTTTTTGAAAATTTATAAAAAACGAGGTGCAGGTGCCCGCCGCGTTGCGGCGGGGGCATCTGCTATATTTTTGGATTGTTGTATGCGCGAACTCGGAAGCACTTGTTGTAGGAAAACAGGCAGTTATATTCTGGCTGCTGTTGTTTACAAAAAATGGCATTCCCTACATCGAAAATGAGCAGCAGCATGAACCAACTTCTTCGCTCATTAAATGGTAACAATTCAGAATGCCATTAAAGAGATACAATAAAGGTAAATCGAACTCAGCCATACATTTTTAAAATAGACAAATTATAGAAATAATGGTTCTGATCAAAAGGGATTGCCACAGATTAACGAAAGCAGTAGCTGCTACTTATTGTTATTTTCTAACAAATATCTATTTCCTTTGTTAAGGAAAAAAAAGGTTCAGAGGATCCATAGCCAAACAAATTCTTTAATATCAATGTTTAGCCAAACAGGTTTCAACTTGTACCAACGTACCTGTTTATATTGCTGTCATCTTCCCTTTTCTAGCATATCCTGTAGATAGGCACAAAACAAACATATTTCAATCACACAATAACGGTTGTATTGTACCGTTGGTGTAACTAAAAAGCATGGGTGAAGAAACCTGCCAGGAATCCCGTTCTCTTCCCAATATGTTGCAATCATCTTGCCAATCAGTGAAGCACTTCCAGAACTCAACTTCGTAAATGAAATATGCTCAAATTCAACATTGTTGATAGACCCACATTCGTATACAGTATCAACATTTGTGCATTTTCTTCAAAGCGTCTGTCATACCACCGGCACCACCAAATATTACCGCTCTTCCTTTTTATAGACGTCGGAGTGTCTGTTGCATACTTTATGGTTCAAATACTTTTGGAATACCTGATGGCATAAAACGACTCATCAGTAAAGGAAAGATTAAGCATGCCGTTCACCATAACTTTAATAACTGCAAAAAGAGTTGCCAATGAATGAGTACTTATGCCTTAATATTGCACATCATAGATGAAAAAACTGGTTATGGTTATAGTCATCTAAATAATATGAAAAAACAATATATGTGGCCGCATTTATATACAAATTCTAGTTAATTATTGTAGTAATTTCACATAATTCTTAAGTATCTGAATTTTCCAAACGTGAAAAAGGATTGTCATCTCGTTATGTCAATTTCAAACACGAAAAGGGCATTCAAATAATTATGATAATTACCTCCGCTATCACCAAACATTTGAAGGAACTGATTATCTATAACTTAAAAGCCAATAATGACATAATAACTTTTAAAACACAATCCGAAAGATCTGCTTGCTAATAGTAGGAGTACCTGCTCGCGCGCTCACTTAAGCTCCAACTCAAGATGGCTCGCTTAATTCTACAACTTTCCAGCTGCTCAACGTATGCCTGAATTAATATCAAAATCCAGTAGCAGAAACGTCAAACACATACACGCATACTGCAAAACAAAGTCATATCACAAAACCAAGGTTTATACTTACTTCCTCAACTGAATTTTTTGCTTAAAAGCCGACCTATCAAGTAGCACTACATACATTAGATCTGAATATAAGTTGTTCCCACAAAAAAGCCTTTCCCCACACACACAGCTGCTACCCACCACCACCTTTTGGTCACTTAAAAGTTAAATCTGAATGAAGCCCTTTCCACTAAAAGTAGAACACGAAGTATACTTATTTCTACCTACGAAGGCTAACTTTTTGAGCTCAATATTGTAATGTTGTCCAGTTGTATTCTATTTTATTCGAAATTTTTTTACCCATTTTGACCCGTCGCAAAAAAGGCTAAAAATACAACAATAAACGACATAATAGTCACCTACGATCACACCGAAGTGCATATTTGCATAAGGCTCTTCACGAGTAAGAATCTCGCGTAACACAATCCCAAAGGATAAAACATCCACCTGTAACATCCCAATAGATAAAAATAACGTTACAACCGAAAATAAAAATTAGAAAACCCAAAAACAATGCTTTAGAGGGTCATATTTACCTTGTCAGAAACTTTATTACTGCTACCGTCCACCAGCACGACAGCCTACAATCACCATCACCATCAGGTTGAGCTTTGTTTACAATCACAGCAAACACAATTTTATTACATCCAATACACTTCATCAAGTTAGAATGAAACAAAATTTGAGCAATACAACAAAAACGAATTCAAAACTATTAGCAAGTGACATCACCCGTGCCCCATAGTCCCACTCCTTTGACATCACCTAATCTGAAAAGGATATAATAACATTCAATCAACACCTTCAAAAAGGTTGACAAAACAAATCAAGAAAAAATATTTATAAAAGAAAAGATAATCAGTAGATAAATCTTAGAAAATATCATATATTAAAGCAATACCCATAGAGTTTGATCTTGTGAATGCAAAGGTTGATGTGTGTATTGGTGGGTTTTGGAGATCTTTGTTGCTTCTCGAAGTTTACTACTGTATAACTTTTAGAAATCAGTAAAAATAAAAATCTAAACTTAGAATTCACTTATCTTCTAAAAAAAAGGTGACAACAAACCTATGAGTGTAACCTTCTTCATCTTTCTTCCAATCTTAATCCTGTTTTTGAGTGGTTATTCCTGCCGTTTGATGATGATTCATGGACAGAGGGTTCGTTCAAGAGTCGGTGTCGATGAATAATATTGGGATCGGGTGTAGATAAATCTGGCAGTGTTATTTTCTTGTGTAACCGACTTGTAGAAGAGAACAACAAAAGGCGGCTAAGGCAGGCTATGATGCTGGGCCAAAGTGTGTCATTGGGCTACATCCAATCCAGTAACGGGCCTAAGTTATATTAATAATTTAAGAACTTCGAAACTCGAGTCCTCAAGAAATGTACTATATAGATAATAATACAAACCACCAATGGATTATGAATATGTTATTTTTAATGTTTGGGCTTAATGGGCCAAATTAATACAGATTTTGTCAATTAGACTAGCATGGGCCAGTTTAATCCATGGTCTGGTGTGGCACACGGTTATTTCTTAAACCCAAAATATCCATAATGATCGTATGCACTTTTATAAAGTTCAAAAACAGAATACAATTTATATATAAGGTATGCTACGTAAGAATTACATAAAAAAAAATCTACACGTTGATTTATCAGAGAATTATTGGTCTAATCAGAGAGTGATGTGTCAAGTGAACGGTGTACTTTTACAAAAGTTAAATATAGCCCTTCAACATTGCTAATAATATAATCTCACCCCTAAACTCCTTCACTTTTGTATCTTAATACCCTTTATAATTAGTAACCTAATAATTTAACCTTAAGCCTATTAAACTATACTTCATCCGTCCTAAATAAATGTTCATATTTCTATTTTGGAATATTACAAAGTAAATGTTCATTTCACAATTCAACCATTAAAAAAATAATAATAATAATAATTAAAAAAAATAAAAAAAAGTTTAGTGTCTAGATAATATTTGATTGGTGAAAACAATAGTTAATTAAAAATTTTAAACTTTTGTGCATTTTCAAAGTCAACATTTATTTGGAGATGAAGTGAGTATACTTTTATCCATTCATTTCATATAAGCTTATAAATAATACGTATAGCCACTAAACTTACTAATTTTTATATATTAACATCCGTAATATTAAAAAAAAACATGCCCTTCAATTACTAAAAATACAGAATAACCTCTAAACACATTAATTTTTCCCCTTAATACCCCTTTAAGTTTAACAAAATATATTAACCCTTAAACGCATTAGATTTTATATTGTACTTTTTTACGTCATTTTCCTTATTATTGTTAACATTTTTTTTTTTTTGAAAAACATAATTACCGTTAAAATTTTGTAGTAACAAAATGAATATGTTTACATCAATTGTAACGCACGGATAAAAAATATATTGTTATATACATTTGATATAAAGGGGTGAATTTAGTTTATTTGGTTTTTTTATATATAACTTGATGGTGAGCAAATTTAGTGCCCAATGATTTCTGGCTAGATTTAAACATAAATTAGACTCAGTATAAAAAGACTCACTGATAAGAAAATCAGCGAGCACCTAAGCAAGGTATACGTCAGAGACATCGTTATGAATCAAAGATAACTTGAAGATATACTCGCTAGCTGATGTGAAGTCAGCTAGTATGTATAAGGACTAGCAGCTGAATGGCAAAGGATCATCAGGGATCGACAATGCCCTGATGATCCTATCAACTCTCTGATTCTTCCACCATAGTGTAAATTAAAATATCTCTTAGATATTTAGGTGAGACTTTTTCAAGAAAGCAGTTGAGCAGGATAAAGTAGAACCTTAAAAAAGTTAAGGTGAAAAGGCAAGAACAATTTTTATTATTGTTCCACAAAAGCGTGGTTGTTGTATTTCTAACAATAGAAGCATTAAATGTAAGTTATATTTTTCAAGTGAATGCTCGACCGTCTCAACAACTTAGGTTTTAGGGTTTATCTTCGCTTATCTCCTGTATAAAAGGAATGTTGATTTGAGTAAATACGATCTCTTACGCATTCATTATCATATTTAAAAAGAACATTTACTCTGTTTGAACTCATTATTGTCTATGATCCAGTCAGAGATTTAAAGTTCACTTGCAAATTCTAACTCTTATTTAAGTTTGCTTGATCATAGAGTAAAATTTTATTGTCATTCAATTAAATGTTATCAGCAAGATACTTTATATTTTTTGATATATTCTAATAAGAATTATACGTTGAAAAATTTATGATTATTTTATTGCTTTAAACCTTTAAGACATTGTTTTCATAAAGTGTCGTAGATTAAGGAATCACACATTTGAAAATGTAGATTTTTAAGAGGAGGGATGATTGAATAGACATGCAAAATAAAATGCACCAAAATACAGCTAGCTAGGAGAGTAAAGAAGGGTCTAGGGTATGACAGTGGAACACATGGTGATGTTTTGAATCTTGTTTTGGGGTCATAATCAACTTCATAGTGCAAATGATTAAAACAATGGATGGTATATCTGGGTCCTATATGGGTACTGCTCATAAAGATTAAGACACGTACAAAAACTAAATAAGCCGCCAAATAAGGTGTACGAAATTTAACTCTCTTTATAGCATCGTATATTAGTTTCTTTCTTCGATACATGATTCCGTTTCGATGTATTTGCATTCATTGTCAATATGTTTGTAATCGAAAGTAATTAATGGGATCAATATCGTTGGTTAGAGCCGAGTAAATCCATCCGAAAATCGACCTGAACCGATAAACCGGATCGAATCGAACCAACATTTTTCGGTTCAGTTTCGATTGTGTACATTTATTTCGGTTTTTTTGGGTTCAAAACCTGAAAACCGACCCGAACCGACTTATTTGGTTCGGTTTCGGTTTTTATATTTATTCCTTGGTTCGGTTCTCGGTTTGAGTTTTTCTTACGGTTTCGTGTCGGGTCGATTTTTATCGGTTCGGGTCGGGCTTGACCCGATGCTCACCCCTATCGTTGCTCATAAAAATAAGAGACTGTTGGTTCCTGAACTTGGCAAAAAGCATCCCGTTGGTTGGTTTTTACGTCGTCGGGAGTCCCAACTTGAGGGTTTTTGTGTTAGTGAGATCCCTTCACCCGTGATTGCAAGCGAGTCTTTGTTGATAAGGTAAGGGAATACGATGTTTTGATGTGGAATATTATTATGGCCAAATCCGCAGTGATTGCAAGCGAGTCTTTGTTGATAAGGTTTGTGAATGGTGAATATAATGGTTGCGGTCAAATAGTTTTTTAGTGATAGTCCGGCATATGTGCCTGCGATGAAGGGATGAACATGAAAAATTCTTTGATTGTTGAAAGTGAAAGGAGACAAGTGATGGCCATGAAGGGGTACTGTGTGTCGGGTTTCTCTTGTGTTAGAGAAATAATAGTGTAAATAAGAATGGTTTGATAGAATAATAATTTAAGGCAAAAAAGAATTATGTTTGGATGGGTTTATAAGAGGTAAAATTAGTGGCACATGATAATCTAATAGGTGAAAGTATGGCCTTTTACATGGGGTCTTATTTCCTGTTTTAATCTACTGTGGGTGTATATATATATATATATATATATATATGAAGAAAATAGTTGATATA
Organism: Artemisia argyi; assembly: GCA_030686995.1. Classification (NCBI taxonomy): domain Eukaryota; kingdom Viridiplantae; phylum Streptophyta; class Magnoliopsida; order Asterales; family Asteraceae; genus Artemisia; species Artemisia argyi. Next base: position 254,188,348 of record CM060708.1, read on the forward strand.
TAATGCTTAGACCCTTAGATGTCAAAATGGGCAACTAATATCGATTAAAAGGTCATTTTGGTATTTAAAAATTAGAACAATAAAGAAGGAACAAAATAATAATTGCATTTTATGTAATCAACTAACCTTCAGTTTTACATTTTTTACTTTCTTTGGTTTTGTCCCAAAATATCACATGAATATCACAGAGTATACTGTTTGAGTGAAAGCTAAAAACACGTAACATAATTATTCAAAACAACCAATGTACGCAACAAACTTTAAAAATTACCATTCTACGCAAGATATTTTCAAATTTGAAACATTGTACGTAAGATGATCGGTATCTAATAAGTTACCAGGTTTCCAAGTTTAAAAATTGACAGGAATGGTCCTTGTGGCTTTCGTTGACTTTCACTGGTCATCTTTGGAGTTTTTTAAACTTACAAAAGATACAATAACGGTCCCCATAGTTTGCGTTGACTTTCACCTTTAGTCCTTGTCTTTTTTTCACTTATAATCATTTCAGGCAACATGTAAAAAAATTCAAAAAAAATTAAAAAAACAATAATTATTAAAAGAATATTTTCTTAAAATACGTAAACAATAAAATTCTTTCCGAATTTTCTTTTTCAAGTCTCAAAAAACAAAATCATAGAAAAAAACTTTAAAAAAATTCAAAAAAAAAAATTTTGAAAGTTTTTTTAAAAATTTTATTTTTTAAAAAAGAAAATTCAATTTTTTTTTCAAATTTCGAAAAAAAAAAGTCATAGAAAAAACTTTCAAAAAAGAAAATTTTTAAAAAAAAGTTTTTGATAAATAAATTCGTAAAGAATTTTATTTTTTAAATATTTTAGGAAAAAACAATTTTGATAATTATTTATAATATTTTTTTCAATTTTTTTTCAAAAATATTTTTTCGAAAAAAAAAAAATTAGAAATAAATTTTCGAAAAAAGTTATAGAAAAAAATTTTCAAAAAAAAATTAATATTTTTTTCGATAATTATTTTACACGTTTTTCTTTGAAATTTTCTATAACGTATAAAATAATTATCGAAAAAATATTAATTTTTTTTTCTATAACTATTTGTGGAAAACTAGAATGCGTGTTGAATAGTTTACCGCTTTTTAACTGGATAATCTTTTAAAAACTTTACGTTTGTTTAAAAATATAAACTCAAATTACTTGTTTAATTCTTTGAAAAGTTTTACGTGTAGTTAACAATTCTAACTAAAGACAATATGTAATAAGCAAAGACAAAGAAAGAAACGATCAAACTACAACACGATTGTTTATCGTGGTTCGGCTACAAGGACTCTTTTTCCTTGCCCTACATCCACGCCCCGAGTTTTCAACTCGAGAGTTATAAGCACTAATCAACAAGCTCCTTTCCCGGTGGAGAAACCTTTACAACGTCGCTTACACTTTTACCGACACTAAGCTAGATGTCGAGTTCTTTTACAAGGGTACAACCACTCCCGTCGTCACTTACACTTTTACCGACACTAAACTAGATGTCGAGTTCTTTTACAATGGTACAACCACTCCCGTTAGTTCTTTTACAATGGTACAACAACTCCCGTCACACTTTGTATTTTCAAGCCTAAAATACTAACCGATCACTTCTACACACAATACAAATGAAGTATAAACTACCAAAGCTTATACATAACAAAGCTAACAAGTCTTGCAACTTTAGAGTTGAAACTTGTAACTTCTTGGATGAACTTGTGAACTCCCTTGCTACATAAGAGGATCACACAAGTCAAATGTTACTGAGTTAGTTGAAAGAATATGTGAAATATATGTCCTAAAGTGATGAGTGATTTCTTGCAAGTCCTTTGGTATTTATACCAAAGGAAGTCAGCACCCTGGCGGAAACAGTGGCACCCTCAGAAGGGTTCCGCCCGTGTTCCCCCAGGGTTGCGCCAGGTTTGTTCAAACCACACTTGCAATAAATCACTCCTAGACAAACAACATCACATCTACTAAATGCTAGTCAACATGCATTGCACCAAACATGGAATACTTCCAAAATGTGTAAGAATACTATGGCTAGTCAAACACATAAACATTCCATAAATGCATGATGTGATGTTTCTATTTAAAGAAATAAAACTATGTAATGTTAAATAGAAATGTGAAGTCTAGTAATACAAGACTTAAACTAAAATGATGTTTTACTACAATCTAAAGTTTGTACTTTGTCGTTAACAAAACTTAGCAAAGATCGTTAACATATAAATAACGTTTTTAGGCGATATTTGTATTAACAATCTCCCCCTTTGTGTTGATGACAAAACATAAACTTTATTTATAAGTAAGCCACTAGTTTTAGTGTTAAGTCTTATAAAGTTTGTATTAAAACTTGTTTTACGAAAAAGATGTGATATGATATGCAAGAATTAGAGATGAAAACAAGTTTAATATAACTTCTCCCCCTTTTTGTCGAAACAAAAAGAAGAGTAGCGAAGCGGAATGATGCATGAGCTCCCCCTTGGACAATACTCCCCCTAAATGGAGTGCCAAGATAGGAGACATGAATTATGAACCTACAAAGAAAAGGTTAGTTGCCTCATATGACAATTGTAGAACTAGTCATGAAATCTCTTGTTGTCTAAACACAAATAAGATTTGCGAAGCGGATTAGTTCAATTCTCATTCTCCCCCTTGAATAATACTCCCCTAACTCGGAGTATCAAGGAAGGGAAACATGGATTATGATCCTACAAAAGAGAGTTAGTTTCTAAAACACAAGATATGCAAGTTACCATAACAAGGTATAGTGCAATCACAATACTTAAATGGTCAATCAAACAAAGCATATCTCATAGTAGGATAAAATTCACTTTATGTAAAATTTGACTTTTTAGAAAGTCAATGACAAAAAATGATGTGGATACCATCCTACTTCTAAAAATAAAAAGAAACTAAGAATATAAAATCCTACATCTATAAAAGGAAACTATCATTTTCCTTAATGAGAAACATTTTCCAAAAACAAGGCTAAGGTTGTTTGAGGATAAAAATGTGTGTTGGAGGATGTAGCGGGTTTTGTTTTTATTGTGGTGGAGGTGAAATGCATTTGGTTTGTTGGTTTGTGTTTTTGGGGTTCAACGGATGGGATTGGAGACTCTAGACTTGAGGAGGGCGAGACAAAGACTCTAGACGGTCCAAAATGTGGTTTAGGATAAACCTCATTTCTTCGGTTAGCATGCGAATATCTGTTCGACACCCTTCACTAATGTGAGCGGTTCTTTCTCAATGTCCGCAATTATGGCGGGGAAAGTTTGGTGGAAGAGAGGTTTGATTTGTTGGTGGTGGATGGTTTGAACTTGAAGGAGCAAATGTGAATGGTTGAGAGGTGTTTTTGGTTCCTTCACTAGATGAGTGTAACGTTGTTTGTAAAACCATAATATGGTTGATTTGAGAGTCAACCATACGTTTGAAGGCATGAAGGTGGTTTAAATGAGTGTCAATCTCATCATTAAGGTTTGGAGATTTTTCCCAAATGGATGCTTCTATTTTCTTATACGAATGAAATAGAGATTCAAAGTGTTGGGAATGCTCTTGTGGTGGTGGTTGTTGTTGTTGTGGTGGTTCTTGTTGTGGTTGTTCTTGTTGTGGTGGTTGTTGTTGTTGTGGTTGTTGATTTTGAACAAAATGGCGGAAGCTTGGTTCTCCGGAAGGATTACCATGAAGGCCTTTGTAAATTGGGTGAAACACAAATGATTGTGAGTGTGTATGACCTTGATCATTTGGAAAAATCGATGGTCTAGCATAACGGTAAGCCAACCGTTCTACCAATGATGGTTGATGGGGTTCATCATCTAATTGCTCACTAGGTTGTTGTTGGGTTTCCATTTGAGCAATGGTGTCAAAGAGTGACAAGGATGGTGGGCTTGATGATTTATGTGATAGATCTTCTAATGTTTCCAAATAGGGTAGTGGTGATGTTGGTGGTGTATGGAAAAGTTCCATTGGTGTAAGTGTTGGTGATTGAGGTGATGGAGTTTTTGATGGTTGAGTTTGTTGAGAAGGTGATGTTGAATCACTTGAAGGTCTAGTTGGTGACGGAATAGTGGCTATGTTGGTGTTGCAATGTGATTGATGCTAAACCACCAACTTATATTGACCAAGTGAATGGTCAACCAAGTCAAACAGCCTAGAGTCAATGCTCCGCGGAATATAGTGTTTCCCCGGGTCGTTATATCCCGACGAGGTGTGGATTGTAATCAAAACGGTTTCGTGATCGGGTGAATTTGGACAGGAAAAGGGTTTGAGTGTGATTACACTACTGATTTGTACAATGAAATAGCTTAAATAAGCTATAAAGATGATTACGTGAAAGTTAGATACCTAAAAACGCTTAAAATCTAAAAACGCGTACGTTCACGTTTTAAATAACGCGAACGTACAAAATAAAACGTAAAAACTGAAATCTAAAAACCCACAGGGGGTGAAAATGACACTTTTACAAACTTAAAATGAAAAGAAAATTTAAAATGAAAATGAAATTATTAAAATGATTATTTTAATATTTAAATAATATTTAATTAATAAAACTATTTAAAATCTAATTTAAACCTAATTTGTATTAACTAAAAATTACAAGGATTACAAATTAAACTAAAAACTTGCAAAAATATTTTCTAAACCTTAAAAAGAACTTGAAGAAAGTATAAAAAAATAAAAATAAATATTTTTGTCTTTTTGTGATTTTTATATTAATTAATTACTAATTAAACATTAATTACCTAATTAAGCTATTTTAAATTAAGAAAAATAGTAAATAAACAGTAAAAATTCTAATAAAATTTCTAAAAATGTTTTATAACATATAAAAGCTATAAAAATATAAAAACTAGGTTTCACTTAATAAAAACTAATTATGCTATTTAAAACTAATTATTACTTAATTATTAATAAAACTAAGATTAAATCTAATAAATACTTAATGACAAAATAAAAATCTGAAAAAATTATTATAAATACTTTAATATATGAGGAATTTAATAAAAATATAAACTAGCTAAGTTCTTAATAAAAATATAAAAATGAAAATTAAAATTAAATTACATTAAATAGAAACTATCACTTAAATTAAAACTTGGATTTTTGTTAATTTTATTTTTGAAACTTGTTACACTACTGAAAATAAGAAACTTTTACAAAAACAACTTTCTTGGAGCTTAAAAATAAGCAAAGTAAAAGCTTATTTGGTTGGCAGTTGACCACAGTTGACCAAGTGGGAAAATGAGCTCAATTAAGCTTGGGAGGGACCCACAATGGGTAAAACTTATCCAAATAAGTTGTTAGAACATGTATAAGCTGGAAAAGGAACTTGGAGTTCACAAAATAAGCAAATAAGCCACAAGAAAGCACTTTGAAACCTATATGCACTCAGAAACTGGGACACACTTTGTGACTGTCTAGGGGGCCTACTAGGGGGATTGGGGGCACAAACTTGGTTGCAATAGAGAGCCCCCCACCTAGGGAGTTCAAAGAATCAAAATTTAAACCCTGGGGCCCACTAATGAGGGCTGCAACCACCACTAAAGTGGTGGTGGTGGATGGCTGTTCTGCAGTTGACTTTGAGACTAAGTGGACCCCACAGAAAAATTTGTAAAAATCAAATGAAGTTGGAAATCAATAGATGAGCTGATAGACAACAAAATAAAATAGGTTTCACTAGTTAACTCCTAACACAAAAATCAAAATAAATCTTGCAACTTTTGAGAAAAACTGATGAATGCAAATTTGACTTTCTATAAAAACCTAAGATTTGACTTTTGTGAACTTTTAACTTAATTTGATGACTGAAAATCATGTAATAAGCTATATTAAAACTATAATAGGTTGAAGCAACAACTATGGAAAGAGTTTTGGGTGGTTTGGAAACCAACTGTCCCAACAGTTAACAGTTATAGGATTTTGGATGGAATTTTGACTTTTGACAAGTGAGTACTAATTTTTATGGCTAATATGTAACTAATAAACTAATGGTGACATATTTCAATACTTGTTACACCCTGAAGCTTCCTGGATTACAGTGAGATTGCCTAATCCAAACACACCTTAACAGTTATGATTTTAAGGATTTTCAAAGATTGCCACTGATTTAGACCATTGAATCCACAATTAAACTTATACTAATCAAGAGTGAACATAAGCAAGCACAATTTAACTACAAAGAACAACTATTGCTACCAATAACAAAATATGAAAATTAATATTTAAAACTGAAATGGGGACTTACATAGACCCTTATGCTCAAAACCAGTAGGATGAACTTTAACAAAATCTAGTTTGTTAAAAACAAACTACTAAACCCATGGTCCCTCCAAATCTGACCCATCACCCATAAGTACCACATTAACTTTTATCTTTGACTTTTCTTGACTTTTTGATATTATAGATTAAAGACAGAAATTAAAAGGTGCAAACTCACATCAAATCATTTCTAAGCTTTTGAAAACTTAATAATATTCATAAGTGAACTAAATTGAGTCTAAACAAACAATAAGCAACAACTTTTACCAAGACAAGCAAATTTGAGATTTTTTTTTTTCATAAAAATAACATAAACTGAATTATGACTTAGAATTGAAATTAATAACTGAAATTAGGTTTTGTTACACTTAAAACAATGAGAATACAACTTTTAAGCTACAAATTACACTAGGAGTTGATAATTTAAGGAAAAACGACATTAAAACCTAAACTAAAAGCTACACACTAACTTCTACTTCTTTCTTTGACTTATAAGGGTCCCTGCAGCTTTCTTTCTCTTTCCCACACTTGCTTCCAAGCCGTTGGATGGCTTACTTTTGATCTCAGCCTTCAAATTATTTTTTGGCGGGAAATCGTGTTTTGGCAGATAATGGGTTTGGTGAGGGAATTAATTGAGGAGGGGGGATGTATGGGTGTAGGTGAGGTTGGTGAGGAATTGGTGGGTGATTGGAGAGGAGGGGGAGACAGGTTACTTGTAATTAGGGGGAATTAGAGGTTAGGGATGAACAGTAAATCGGTTTGGGGGGTTTGACCTGGGTCAACGCGAGGGAGTTATATTTTTGGTGTGGGCCGGATGTGGTGGGCTCCAAGTGTTTTGATTTTCTTAATTCGAGTCATTAGATTAGTTAATTGTAAAGTATGTAAAGATTCAAGTGTAAGGGGAACGTTCATTCCCTATGATGTATTATATTGGATGGTAGGGTAAGAGTGTATGCAAAAAAAAAAAAAAAAAAAAAAAAAAAAAAAAAAAAAAAATCGAAAAATCAAAAGAAAGAAAAAAAAAGAAAAAAAAGCATGCGGACTACCATCCCTTTTTATTCTATGTTCATTTTATGTTTTTGTTATTTTACGTGTAATTGACCAATATTGTTAACTCGCCACCAATAAAAACTTCCTTTATCCAACAAAACCGTGTATTTCATATCCCTACACCTAACGTTACAACCCTTTAAAAGACCTCTTTGATAGTTTATCCTAGGTGCTTACGCCATGTGGTGGAGGTTCGATCCTTTCCCAAGCCTATGGTAATCTATTTTGCTATGACAGGTAGTGAGAGATATCTTCCGTTTCCATTTTGTAATTTACACTTTATTACACCCGAGAGATGTGAGTATCTAAACACTATTTGTGAGGTGCTTGTGTATGACCTCCGTGCTTGTCTATTGGTCTTTAGTGGAACGATTATTTGTTGTAATTACTTTTATATTAGTGTTAAATGACCCCTAACTTGTATTTTGACTAGAATAAAAGCGCATTTGCTTGAGGACAAGCAAATCTCAAGTGTAAGGGTATATGATGAGGCGAAAAATGATCCGTTTTTAGGGGGTCATTTAAGCCCGAATTCGAATTTATTTGATCAAATATTGCCCTAAATCGTTCCTTTTGTGATTTTAGGTACTTTGGGAGTGAAATCTGGAAAAGGAAGCAATTCGGACGTTTTTAGAGCATAAAAGTGAAGAAAACGCCAAAGTCTTAATTTTCCATGCTGGGAACAGTAGGTGACGGCGTCAAGAGCAAAATTCCATGACGGTCCAGTAGAGATTTGACGGCGTCATGAAGGTAGGGCGTCAAGAGTAAAAGTCATGACGGCCTGGAAATGATTAAGTCTTGACGGCGTCAAATGTAGATCAAGGCAGTCCGAGAATAGTTTTGGCGGCGAGGTGACGGCGTCACAAACTTTGTCTTGACGCCGTCAGACCTCTTTTCCAATATATAGTTTTCTAATTTTTCACATTTAAAGAGAGAAGTTTTGGGAGAAACCCTAAGTACGATTTTGGTGTAACTTTACAAGTTTTTCAAGGGTTCCAACCCCTTGATACCTTGCATGTGTAATCAAGATAAGTGTTCCTTTAATTCAATCAATATGTCTATGTGTTAGTTGTCTATATCTTGTTCTTATCTTAATTCCATCATGCTAGGCTAGATCTATCTTGTGTTTGCTTAGATCTAATGAAACCTAGATGTTGATTATGTGTTGATTACTTGTTTATTCTTGTCTTGGATGAATGATTTATATGTTAGGCTTAAGAAAACTGGAAGATCTCCAATTGGTAACATGCTTGAACGTCTTAAGAAACATGAACCGACGCGCACTAGATCTTTATTGGTTGTATTTAATGCATGAGCCACTGTTTACAATCCCTATAGTTGTGTTGGGCATGGTGTAGGAGGAGATAAGAGCTCATAGAATTGGGGAGTGAAGTGTGCCACCCCATGAATGGTATTAAGGAATAACGTGTAAAAGATTTCTAGGGAGTAGTGAAATCTAAGTAAACACATTTTCTCCAATTACTGCTCACAACTTTAGTATAAATTAGTTTATTTTTATTTCTAATATTTTATTTTGATTGCATCTTAGTATTGGGTTAGTTGAATAGCAACTAATTCCGCCCAAATCCTTCAAACCCGAGATTTTAAATTGCTTTCTAAAAAATATAAAAATACAAAAAGAATCTTCCCTCACCTTTAGAACTAGTATTTAGGTTTTCTAATCCTAGCGACATTATTCCTAGCTGAACGATCAATCCCCCGGTACTTTTCACTATACTATACTACAACGATCAGGTACACTGCCTGGTGGGGGTTGTAAGCTTCTCGAGATCCCTCGAGAGGTAAAGCCTGTTGCAATTCCCACGCATCAACATTGGTATTGCAAGGTGTTGAGGTAGTAAGGTTAAGTAAATCTTGGATAAGTGAAGAGATGTCAAGTGATGCATCACTTGATGATAATGAGCTTGATTTGATGGTTTTGTTGAAGCAACACGGTTTTACACTAATCCTAGTGGTTTTTGCAAGGGATTTTGATGATTCGGATGAGGTGTTTGATTTAGTCATTTCAAAAGTGAGGTTTTGAAGCTTTAAGAGAAGGGATTTTTGATGGTGATGGTGTGATTTGAAATGTTGCACAATTGTCAAATTTATAGAGTGGAAGAGATGTTGGAAGGGGTGTTTGGATTTGATGTTTAACCATACAAATGTTGAGGTTTCTAATGATTTAGAAAATTTCCAAGAACATGTCAAATCATTGGATGTCAATCCAATGGAATTGGGTGGAGTGAAAGACCAACTTATGCACTCAATGCTTTGTGATCATGGGAAGTGATTTGGTTGAAAATGTTCCAATGGTTTGAAGGATCATTTAAAAGGGTTCCTTGGGTTAGTTATGTTTGAATTTGAATTTTTGGCGGGAAGTGACTTCCTAATTGTTTTAGTGAGTGAGAGTTGTTCTAATATGGTTATTGGAGGTAAGGGAAGATGCTTCTCACTAAAGAAAAGGATTTGACATTTTACACCTTTTGAAATTTAGAAAAATGACAAATTTTTTTTGCAGGTGACTGGCGGAACCCTCGCGAAACACAGGCGGAACCCTTTTTTGGGTTCCGTCTGGTCCGTTGGGCAAAAACTAGGTTACCCAGAATTTACACTGGCGGAACCCATTTGAGGGTGCCGCCAGATCCGCCATGCCTGAAAACAAGGCAGTCCACTATTTTGACCCGCGAGATGATTTTCAAATTTTTTGAAAACTCTTAAAAATGAAAATTTATTATATGTCTGATTAGGAAATGCAAAAATTGGATATGTAGACATTCATATCATAGGACTTTGACTGGGGGCTAGCGATTTTCACTAAACTTAGTGAAATATTCCATAAGCATAATAAATTGACAAACACTCCAAATATTGTCAATAAGCATAAAGGCTCATACAAAACATAATCCAACAAAGGTAATAAAGCATGGAACTGAAAAACAATACAAATCACATAGTTTAACACATACAAAGTTCTAAACCCTTTATAAGCCAAACACTCCTTAATCACACATCTCACAACCGATCAATCTTCTTATTAAGCTTTCTTAGGTACCTTCCAAAGCACTTGAAATTCCTTTGGTTTGCTTGAATTCTTCGGATGCATTGCCAATGACGGGGAGTTCTTGAAGGTAGCCTAAAGGGGGTAGCTTAGAGTTAGGAAGTTTATCGTCATCGTTAATATCGGATGATGATGATGATGATGGTGAAGGTGAGCGAGTACGCTTGCCATTAGCTTTGAAGACTCTTTTATCACTTAGAGGGACGAAAATGTGAGGAACGAGAGAATAGTCAAGGCACATTCCCTTATCATTAGGAGGAATGGGTAAGATTGCTCTAAAGAGGCGGGTGAGAAGCATTCCATAAGGAAGAGTGGTTGTTCCTACCACGGGTATGTCGACCATTCTTTTGGCTATATAGTAGGCTAAATTAAAGGGTTGACCAGTGGAAATGCTATAAAGCATGTAGCAAAGACACGTGTTGACGTGATCTCTATTTCCTATGGAACATATAATATTGGCTCTAAGAATTTCTTCCCATTTCTTAAATTGTGGTTTAAGCTCATTGAGCTCCATACCAAAAGGGTCCTTATCCACTATATTCCCCGAACGATTCTTCCTAGTGGTTGAGGTCCTAACAAAGAGATGCTCACGAATTGCTTCCTTATTAGCAAGAGGGTTGTTGTATGGATGATGACGCTCAGTAGAATCAAGGCTTGAAAGGGGCCACTTATCCGTGTAGAGACAAGTACCCGCATTTGGGACACCAAGAATGATAGCTAAGTCTTTTAATTCTAAGAAATTTGGTACTTGATTGGTTGTGAAGTTTAATGATATCTCACCAAAATCATTTGTGGAAAGGCTTATGGTTGCATAGAATTCTAAGATGAACCTAGGACAAATTGGCTCATCGATATCAAGGAGAAAATCAAAGTTGATTGCGGCAAAGCTTTGGCGAATGGATGTTCCTTCTAGAAAGGATGGATCAATGGTTCTACCTTCGTGAACATAACGTTTTTCTAATGCCTTAAAGGTTTCTACTTGAACATTGTTGAGACCTTTGGTCCTATGGTGTTTGGGCAAGTACTTAAGGGTTTCCTTGTGATCGGAGAAATTTGCGGGAGGCATGTTGATTCCTATAAAACACAAAATTTTATGTTAACGACTTTTAAGAATGTGGATGTTCTAATGTGTTCCTATATGCAAACAATGTGGAGACTTGGTTATCTTGACTCATTTTGATTCCTAAATTGTTTTGTTATGCAAATTTTGTTATAAAAACAAAAGATAACCAAAACGCTCCTAATTGAATGTGTCTTCGATTGAATGTACCAGAAAATAGATATTAGTTATGTATCCCCTTTAGCATTCAAGAGACAATATGCAAGTGATGTTTCAATGAAGTTTTTCATTTGTTTTAACAATGTGGTGAAGAGTTATGTCCTAGTTGTGGATGGTAATTTTTGAAAGACAATGCACTTGGTGTGTTTGGCAAACCAAAATAACAACAAAAATGATACAATTCTTAACTAATGGAAGACATGATTGGTTAGCAACCAAGTTTTTCATTAATCAAAAAGTTCTATGCATAAACCCTAAGATTCTAGTTAATGAATGTAAATGAAAATGTTATACCTGAATCAAAAATGCAATTATGATTAGAACACTTACAAAGTTGATTGGATTTCAAGAGGTTAGAGTGAAAGCCCTAAATTTCGTATGGTTATGTGTTTTTGAGAGGGTGATGGCTGTTTGAAAAGTGAATGATTAAGTTAAGAGGGTGTTTGGTTTTGAATTTGAAATAAAACAAACTGCAGGTTCAACGGATATAGCGGAACCGAAAACTTGGTTTCGCCCGTTGAGGCTGAGGGTTCCGCCGGTTCAGCAGACAAACAAAGAGGATTTGTTATGATTATTGTGATCATACTCTAGTGTTCAAAACTAAGGATTTAGGTTTCATAAGTCCTACACCAGGTCTATAAAAGTTGAATGATCCTAATCCAAGAGGTTTTGAAAGAGTGTCTACCAATGTGGTTATTGTAATGGACGTTATTGGTTGAGATGTTCCAGAATGAACATTTTTACCAATGCTATGACGATGAATCTCACTATGTCATTCTAAGAGCATAATGGATTGGATTGACGCTGACGTTGACGCTTCCTTTGTTGAAACGAGGGATTCCGTTGTTGACGTGAGTTTGCTTGATCTCAAGGAGTTTGTTGACATGCTTTTTCGTCCAATGCCGTTTTGAGAGCTTTAAGCTTCTTTGAGAATCATTTGGTAAGAAAGCATAAAAGTGCAAGTACAACTTATGCTTTTTCTCTTATCTTAATCACCGTCATAATTCAACTTGGTGTACACTTATGGTTTCTATTCCCGTTCCTTTGGGATACCATAATCCTTGTGTAGTATCTTTTGACGTATCCAAACACCCTCTTCCAAAAGAGATGTTTTAGAACCTTTTTCTAAAACAAGCACATAGATAAGCACCAAACATAACGTTGAATCTAATTCTTATGAGAACAAGTAGTCTTCCGAACATTTCTCTACGTTTAGTTTTAACTACGGATTTACTAATCTCATTCTTGATAAGTCATCAATAACTTAACCATTGAGAACAAGAGAGTAACTAGGAATGTCTTTAAGTTAAAATCCATTGCTTTTGGGGCTTGCTTTTATTATCAAAAAGTCTTTCAAATATTGACACTATAATCACTTGATTACTTTGAAAAATCTATTTTGTTTCACTAGTTGTTTTACTCTAAATTCCAAAAACTGTTTTTGTTGAATTTGTTTAGACACAATTATGACCTATGAATCAAGTTTTATAACTTATGTCAATTTTACTTGATTCAATGTTTGATTCAAGGTGAGAAGATGTTATTTTGAACCTTTATCCTTAATGTTTTAAACAACATACTTGTCTTGCCATCATTAGACTTTCGATTAAGTCATCATCTACCAAAGATGATATCTTAGAAGGAGGTGATCTCTCGTTAAATGTTATATTCAACGACTCATCGAGTCTTTGGGTTTCCTAACTTAAGACACTATGAACTTTATTCGTTTTGAAAAAGTCCAAGAGGTACAACATCATAAGACTAAGTGTCACATTTGATGTGTAAATCCTAGATGTTGAAAACTCATTTTCTTCCACACATCTTAATGTATGCTAATGTGATTTATTTCACCTTATGTGAAATTATCATAAAGGAGTGGTTGAGGTAAAACACAATTTAAGACCCAATGTATGGTGTTTAAGAATGTTGTTTTACAAAGGTTTGTTTTGCAAGCATCACAAAAGTGTTAGACATTTTAACACTTAAGAAATTCTTAGTTTGCTCACTTGTAAGCAAGAGTTGAGTGAGACTCACTCAAGAGTTTCTCGTGTTTATCTCTTGACGGTTAAAGAACCGAAACACCTTATATCTCCTACTAGTACTAATGACGAAATTCCTTGTCGCAGAGAATCTAATCTTTGTTATTACTAACAGCACGTAAACACTTTAGAATACTACTACTAACACATACTACAACACATAATGTTAGAAACAAGAGACAATCAAAGTCAAGTTGAAGTAATGCGTACCTTTTAAATTGCATAGAGATGCTATAAAGAGGATAAACACAAAGCGTATAATCTTGGTTTGATGACACACTTGGAAACTCAATTACTCATGTATCCAAGAAGGTTAGATAATTATATAAAAGCATAAAACATGATATTCTTAATCCTTTTATCATGAGTTTCTATTAGAGATTAAATTATCTCTAAATCTCTCTTCTAGGTTTAACAAATTTTACTTGCTTTGTTTTACTAGTTGATGGTGCTTTTGAGTTAAATCCTAATCCGGTTTTATCTTTAAACAACCTTTGACTCCTCAACAATCTTTCAAGAGACATTTTATCTCTCAAGTCTAGACATTTTATCTTCTAACAAGATTTCCTTTTCAAAGTTATTCATAAAAGATTTTGAAAACTCATTGTTAAAGATAGTTTTTAGGTTCATGTTACCTAAAAGTTTAGACTCATTTTCTAATTTACAAAATTCTAAGATAAATGTGTCAAAGCAAAAATGTTTGGTTTCAACATGTACTTTGCTTGTTGTTTCAATAAATTGACAATCACCCACCGGATCATTGTCTTCGTCTACATCCGTTTCATTCCATGATTCGCAAGCAAGTTCATTAAGACACACGTACTCATCTTCACTTGTACCTTCATTTAAAACATTTAAACTAGTAGCACATGTATTAACTTCTACTAAGTGTCTATATATTAGTTTTTCTAAAACTTCTAATTCATATGTAAGATCAAATTGATCATCTTTGACTTGGCATATTTCTTGATGAAAGTTGATTATATTTTTCCAAATATCATTAGCCGTTTGACAAAAATACATTATTTCATATTCAATTCTCGGTAAAGCTTTATAAATCATTAATTTAGCTTTAGTGTTTTTATCAAACTTAAGATAATCATTTTGATTTTCAAAACTTATTTTCGTTGATTTGAAATCACCAATAGAAATAATATGCCAAAGATCTTGATCAATTAATTTTACATAGTTTTCAAATATACTTTTCCATTTAAGGAAGTTTTCTTTTTCAAATAGCGGTGGGTTTTGAATAGGTTGCTCTTCTTTGAGATTTTCAAAATCAATGGATCGATCAAAGTTTTAAAATACAATATATTTTAAAGATCTTGAGTAACGTAGCTCCTGATGCCAATTGTGAAAAACTAGAAGGGGGGTTGAATAGTTTACCGTTTTTTAACTTGATTATCTTTTAAAAACTTTACGTTTGTTTAAAGATATAAACTCAAATTACTTGTTTAATTCTTTGAAAAGCTTTACGTGTAGTTAACAATTCTAACTAAAGACAATATGTAATAAGCAAAGATAAAGAAAGAAACGATCAAACCACAACACGATTGTTTATCGTGGTTCGGCTACAAGGACTCTTTTTCCTTGCCCTACATCCACGCCCCGAGTTTCCAACTCGAGAGTTATAAGCACTAATCAACAAGCTTCTTTCCCGGTGGAGAAACCTTTACAACGTCGCTTACACTTTTACCGACACTAAGCTAGATGTCGAGTTCTTTTACAATGGTACAACCACTCCCGTCGTCGCTTACACTTTTACCGACACTAAGCTAGATGTCGAGTTCTTTTACAAGGGTACAACCACTCCCATTAGTTCTTTTACAAGGGTACAACAACTCCCATCACACTTTGTATTTTCAGGCCTAAAATACTAACCGATCACTTCTACACACAATACAAATGAAGTATAAACTACCAAAGCATATACATAACAAAGCTAACAAGTCTTGCAACTTTAGAGTTGAAACTTGTAACTTCTTGGATGAACTTGTGAACTCCCTTACTACATAAGAGGATCACACAAGTCAAATGTTACTGAGTTAGTTGAAAGAATATGTGAAATATATGTCCTAAAGTGAGTGATTTCTTGCAAGTCCTTTGGTATTTATTCCAAAGGAAGTTAGCTCCCTGGCGGCACCCTCAGAAGGGTTCCGCCCGTGTTCCCCCAGGGTTCTGCCAGGTCTGTTCAAACCACACTTGCAATAAATCACTCCTAGACAAACAACACCACATCTACTAAATACTAGTCAATATGCATTGCACCAAACATAGAATACTTCCAAAATGTGTAAGAATACTATGGCTAGTCAAACACATAAACATTCCATAAATGCATGATGTGATGTTTCTATTTAAAGAAATAAAACTATGTAATGTTAAATAGAAATGTGAAGTCTAGTAATACAAGACTTAAACTAAAATGATGTTTTACTATAATCTAAAATTTGTACTTTGTCATTAACAAAACTTAGCAAAGATCGTTAACATATAAATAACGTTTTTAGGCGATATTTGTATTAACACTATTTTTTCAAAAATATATTTCTAATTTTTTTTTCGAAAAAATATTTTTGTAAAAAATTTTGAAAAAAATATATAAATTATTATAGAAAAAAAATTTCTTAAAATATTTAAAAAATAAAATTCTTTTTGAATTTATTTTTCAAAAACCTTTTTTTTTTTAATTTTCTTTTTTCATTTTTTTTTTAAATTTCTATGAATTTTTTTTCGAGATTTGAAAAAAAATTTGAATTTTCTTTTTTAAAAAATAAAGTTCTTAAAAAAAATTTCATAAATTTTTTTTTTCAATTTTTTTCTATGACTTTTTTTCGAAATTTGAAAAAAAAATAAGAAAGAATTTTATTTTTTAAATATTTTAAGAAAATATTTTTTTGATAATTATTTATTAATTTTTTTTTTCGATTTTATTTTTTGCTTGAAATGATTATAAGTGAAAAAAAAGACAAGGAGTAAATGTGAAAGTCAACGCAAACCATGAGGACCGTTATTGTAACTTTTGAAAGTGAAAAAAAGTCTAAGGATGACCAGTGAAAGTCAACGAAAGCCACAGGGATCATTCATGTCAATTTTCAAATTTGGAAACCTGGTAACCTATTAGTTACTGGTCATATTATGTACATTGTTTCAAATTTGAAAATATCTTGCGTACAATGGTAATTTTTAAAGTTTTGTTGCGTACATTTGCTGTTTTGAATAATTACGTTGCGTGTTTTTAACTTTCACCCTATACTTTTATATAAAACGACTCAGTGCTTATATAGTGCAGTTCTATATTTGCCACTAGGCTAAAGTAAAAGTTTATATTTTCAGCCGTCAGAACTCAGGTATGCACATATGCACATAGAAATTGAGTTCCTTTGGGTGGATTTATATTTGTAAAGGGACAAACTAAATTTATAACTTAATTAAGACAAGAAAAACGTAAACATAAAAAAACTTGAACAACTTGTTAAAATTTCCATTTTCATGAGGCTGTATATGAAATTTTGGCACATTGTAACAAAAACTCACTGAACGGTCTTAACTTTAGCAAAATTCAAACTGCAAGCCTAATGAAATTCGGTCGCCAAAAACTTTTATTACTCAAATGTTGGGGTTAAAAGTGGAATAAAATAATCACGCATATTAACCCTGAGTCTATAAATAAGTAGTATCAAAAAACAATATTAAACATGCTTAAATAGATTAATAAAATATTTAGTTTAATTTTCATTGATACACATGTTTAAAGAACATGAGTAGTTACACTTTTGTTTATGCTTACTTTCATACAAAATAATTTGTTATTGTTTTATGTCGTTCGAACCTAACAGGCTCGTCATCCGTAAATGTGTTTGTCACGAAAAATGCATAATAAAATGACATAATTTGCCGAAAACTTTAGTTACATAGCACCCACCACCGCAACACACTGGTACCCTGCCGGTATAAAACAAAAAGGTAAGTTACGTTAAAGATTATTTCAAAACGAATTACGTATATTTCTAGTTAACTACCTAAAAATATTAAAAAATGAATGAGATCTATGAAATGAGTTGTAAAAAGATGCCTAGAGCACAATATGTTACATCGATGGAGTGCGTAATTACCAAGATGTCGTTACATTAGAAGTGTCTAGCTGAAAATTACTAGTGGACCAAGACACTGTCACTGTCTCGCTGAAAATCAATTGGTTATATCAACTGTAAATTTTGTTAAAAAAATTACTAGAAAAGAAGAAACTCTAAACATAAAGCGTAAATGCATTTTGAGCGTATTTAAATACTTGAAATCTTTTAATTCATTTCAGAAAAGTTGTATTAAGGGGTGTTTGGGATTAGTTAGGACAAAATAGTGAGTAGATAAGCACTTAAGTTAGCTATCTGATCAAACTCCAAAATGATTGACTTATTCGGATAGCTTATAATCTTGTGTAGTGGTGCAACTCATTTCAACAGGTTAACCAATCAAAATGTTTCAACCTAGGTATGTTTGGATGTCCACTACACATTTTAATATGTTATCCAATTTGTTATACGGTTATAGTATTATACCCTCTCAAGATAGAAGGTACAAGTAGTGCATTGCAACAAATTGGAAAGAAATACCGGGACCGTCCATGCAAAAGTAGACAAAAATAAAGGAAGGCCCCACCACATGACGGCTGTTCATCATGACTGACATGAATTGTGAATTTTGGGTTCACTAGGTGTCTTATGCAAGTGGTGCAATGGATTTGTGTGTGCTCTATGCGGACACGATTCCTCTTATGTACCATACATCCAATTTCTATTAGATTTCTGCCTGAGTACGTAATCTTTTGCGTATGCTATTTTATTTACAGCTACACTCTTCAACCTTGTATTCTGACAATATTAGGGCAGTCTACCTTTTTACTAATCTTGTTCAGCATCCTCGTATTAACACGTTGAGATTGATATACATTTTATTCGGGACTATGTGACATCGAGACAAGTGCATGTTTTTCATGTTTCTTCTCGTGTTCAGTATGCAGATATTTTCATTAAACGTCTTCTCACTGCTTTGTTTCTTGAACTTCGTGCCAGTTTGAACGTTTAGAAGCCTCACGGCTTAGCTCATGCTAGTTATCTTACTTTGCAAGCCATATACTCAATGTAATATCGGTTAATTATAACGATTCATTATGAGAAGAGAGATAATTTGCACATTTTTTATTTTGATTGAGACATTATTGTACGAGTTTACAAAGCACGCTGTAAGCATTGTATAACTCTGTTATGCGCAATCACAATTTTAAGTGTGAAAATCAATTCCATTGAATTGCCATATCTGATATTTTCTACTTTCTTTTATTCCTCCCGCAAGTTTGGTAAACCGCTAAAGAAAAACAAAAAAGTGGCAGATTCTTTGAGTAAGGTGATGTTACTAGAATTTATGTTACACTACCTTGTAGTCCTTACTTCATTTATGGTCTTTTTCTCTCACTTACTAGGAGAGTGCTGGAACTTTGGAGAAATTGGATCCTTTGTATTTTGAATTCATTAGGAGAGTAGTGCTAATATTTGAAGATTATATTGTGATAGGTTGTAGATGTTAGATTTCTTGATAATTGTCTAATTGTTGTGTATTGTTCAGTTAACAAGTGATTGCACTAAAATTAATAAACCAACGGCATTAGCATAATTAAGATCAATTTTCATTTCTATTTGATCAATACGCAAAAAAAGAAAAAGAAAAAAAAAAAAAAGTTTCAACACATTATCTAGTGTTAATTATATGTAATTATCACACAGTAAAATTTATCAAAATTTCTCAACTTAATTTATTTCTTTAAATTTCTATTATCTGCTTTAGTTTTAATCTCTGAAACTCTCTCTATCATACATGCACTTATATGTTTGAGTAAAAAAGGGATAATGACATCTACAATTCCAAATGAAACCCTTAAGCTTTTACCTTTATATTGTATAAGATCGTATCCGTTTTATCCAAAAGGTTCAGACGATAACCAATGCATATGTGCACGAATGAATTATGTGTGAGGCATGCACGTGTATCGTGGTTCTTGCTTGAATATATAAGGGGGCCATTTATACGAGCTAGAAAGACATGTATAAGTGCATATTATACGGTATGCATATATACATTTGTTTTCATACAAACATCAACCAAGTATTTCATTTGATCATTTACGAGATAATAAGGAGTGATGCACGTACTTGGTTATCTGATGTAGTCGACAGAAGCGTATGTTATCAAGTTAGCGGCTCTAGTCGGTTTAGAGTAAATTGCAAACATTGTCTTTGTAGTATGTCCATATTGCAAGTACAGTTCTTACCTTTTCGAAAGTGCAAGCGTCGTCTTTATGGGAAACTATTGGTGTGGATATCGTCCCTGGGTCAAAGTGAAATGACTAAAATGCCCCAAAATGAAAGACATGGTAGCATTTAAGTCAAGAACATTTTAGTCATTTCACTTTGAGGTAGAGACGAAATTTGAACCAAAGGTTTCACACATAGACGATGCATTCACTTTTAAAAAGGTAAAAATTGTGCAAGCAAGTTAAACATACTACAGGGATGACTTTTGCATGCAATTTACTAGTCGGTTTAGGAAAAAGGTTTTATATATCACCATATGACATGTTCCATGTATCAAATCATCAATCACCGGCATATACCATTAAACATCTAGTATATATCGAAATCCATAACAATGATATCATTTGTATTGAAAAACGTACAACAACGTTTTGAAACAATATTTCACACTTTTTGAGTTTAAAATGGTTGAATCTAGAACTTCTCTTCTTAGGTATTGAAAGGAAATCTTGAGCATATATATTCACACATATAATCACAATAGCAAATTATTAAAGAAAATAAAAAAGAAGAAGTGAAATACAAATGATATATATGCCGCAACCTTTTAGAAGAATCTGGGGTTGAGTGGACGAACATCAATTTCTTGGGTCCAAGCAGCCCGGGGCTGAATGTGCAAATACCAATAGGTCTGAGCCACCGAGTCAGGGTCCAAAGATCCGTCCCCTCCTGCGTTCTGTTGTTCCCCAACCAACGCTCTTTGTGATGACGTCGATGCCCTGAAAATCACACATTCAACACTCATATATATGTCTCTTTTCATTCATTAGCTCCAACTATTAAAGAGATTTAAAATGAGCTCAAGACATCGATCTGAAATTTATAATAGTCCAGCAATATGTTTCTATCCAGTACTGTTGTAAGTATTTCATTTGATACTGCTTGGTGGTGTATCCTTGTTCGTATAAGATGTGATCATATAGACCAGTTTACCATCTAAATTACCGACACATTATAATCGTCATAACTATATATCAATCTCTGTTGACTGAAGATTGACATTACATAGAACGATGAACGAAAGACAAAGAATATAACACGTAGCCACAAAAAAAGATGCATGTGGGGGTCTCGGTATGTAAAGTTGAGCATAGAGAACAGAATATGACATTGCAATTTCCTTCTAAGCTTTTCATTGTGTGGGGCAAATTATTATAAAGCTCACTACTTGGTCATCATGTTTCAAATTCATATATATTAGGTGTCAAATAATTAGATGTATTGAATTAGGAACCATTAAGCTGATAAACAGTTAACAAACAATCCCTAAATTTTGCTCATTATAAATGTAAAGGACTTCGAAGTTTAGTTACTTTCTTTTAGATTAAAAACGAGAAACTATAATCATCAACCTTATAAGCTAGCGAAAGATGATTCCAAATATCAAGAATCATCAAAGATAAATTTGACATTAATCTGTAAGTGCATAGACTCTTAATTGCACATCCACGGTCGATACTTGTTGGTTTTACTAGTATAATTTAACAGTGTTGAATAAAGAGCAAAACAATTTAGGCCAAGAAGGAAAACGTATTTAACCAAATGTGCAGCTGTACCGATAGATCTACGTTTGTACTAAAATTTAAAGTTAAAAAGAAAAAAGCATATTCAATTTGACAATGAGTGTACGAAAGGTGTTGACTACCACAAGGAAATAGAGAATCACAATGACTGAAATCTACAATCAACGAAAAAAATTCTCTTTATCCGTGTATAAAGGATAAAAACATGTGTTGTCATTCGACAATTGTGTATTTTCTAATGATCCGTATATAAAGATTATGTCGAGAATATATAGAGAGAATGGACTAACCGAGATGCACCAACTACACCGTCGATGATAACATGAGCTATGTGCACTCCAAGTGGATGAAATTCTTTAGCTAGACATTGGGATAATCCTCTTAACGCGAATTTTCCGCAACCTAAAATTTGAAACAAATATAACAAGTGATCAATATATATTTATAGGAGTGTTCGTATTCTACCAAGGACAAAGTGTACAAAACTTTGATGGTTCAAATCATGGTGTTGGATGTTGCACACTTGCACTTGTTATAAACATGCATGTTCCTAAAGCAACTTTAGACATAATTTATCACTCCGTATGTACTTGTGTGGCGAAGGTTCTACATCAAATTATCAAGATGCCTTTATTGTACAAATACTTGACACCAACAACCAACGTACTCATTGGATATAGATATACATTGTTTGACTAAAAATTCATCATATGATCAAGAACCAAACGTTCTATTTGACACCAAATAACAATAAAAATTTAGGTAATTAACGATCAATGTGAGATTATAATTAACAAGGATATAATGTGCTCACATAATTCAGAGAATCCGGCAACACCGGATAGAGAAGCAGCACATCCCGTGAATAAAATGGTCCCTTTTCCTCTTTCTACCATTCCGGGCAACACCTATAGGAGCAAACATATAGTCTATGGAACTAAATAAAGTTGTGAAAAGTAGTAATTAATTAATTTCACATGGTGATTGGTAGTACATGTTTAACAATTTTTTTTTTGGTTAAACTCAACTAATTTACATGCAATAGTATTCGTTTCGTCTTAGCCATGAGAAATATACTTACCTGCTGAGCACAGTGGAAAGCACCTACGGACGATACAGCAAGCGATTTTTGAAACGAGTCGACACGTATGTCTGAAAAGTTAGACGGACCGCCGTATTGCCAAGGAATAGGTTGGTAAGCATTGTATACCAA
This sequence comes from Artemisia argyi, assembly GCA_030686995.1. NCBI lineage: Eukaryota > Viridiplantae > Streptophyta > Magnoliopsida > Asterales > Asteraceae > Artemisia > Artemisia argyi. The sequence goes on from CM060708.1 coordinate 254,211,135, forward strand.
AACCTCCACAAAACCTAAAGACAAAACACCTTCAAATGCTTCTCGTACACTTTGTGTCTCGGAGCAATCTATTCGGATAGCGTACACTTGCGCCTTCTCTTCACGAGCTATTTCATCAGCAAATCTCGACAGTCTCCCTGCCAATAGTATGCATATATACGCTTAAACTATAAGGAAATATGATAATTTTGCCATGTTCCCGCTTTATTTTCTAGCTTCTTACTAGTTCATTAACAAAAATTTAGGTTTTCAAGAAAAAATTTTGCTAATATGGGCCTACCGCGCAGACCGTAAATTGCAATTAGTGAACATAAAATTTCTTATTAAATCAAAAGATACATTTAACGAAAATTAATTAAACTCTAAAATTATCTTAATTAAATAAAAATTTGATATTAATTAACTTAAGCATTCCATAAACACATATTAGCAAAACCCTTCAAAAAAAGTGATAGAAGATGAATAGATATTACCTAGGTCTCTTGCAAGGATGGCGACAGTGTAACCTTCGTGTGCGAATTTTCGAGCAATGGAGCGGCCGAGGTTAGGACCGACGCCAACAATGGCGGCGATGCCTTTTGTACTGTTGGAGTTACTGACGTTACGAATCATTAGGAAGAGAAAATGAAAGAAAGAGCTAATACCGCGGAGGAAATTTAACTATCGGGTTTGAGCATCTGCCCCCTGATATGGATACATATACATGTCGATGAATGATATATAAAGATTGTTAATTTTGCAATGCAGGCAAGAGAACAAACTCGTCAGTCTGTCTGTCCTACCTCTTTAATATGTAAGGTAAAAGAAAGTCTTAGAAAGAATAGCTAATGGTTGGGTTTTTTGGGCTAAAACTTTTACCCATTTTTTTGGATAAAAGTGTGGAGAACAAAAATGATTTACGTTTTTATGATGAAACTTATTTTTATTTATTTTAACTTGAGCCTCAGGTGGAAATTACATATATATCCTACTAAAGCTAAACGATTACAAATCTTTTGTATAATAAGATAATTACATAATTTCGGAGTGTTTTTGCAAATCCTTTCTCATTAAAAAAAATTGGACCAATAGAAGAGTTTTATTTTGTCACGTAGACGAAATCGAGCGACGTGATCGGCCAATTAGTCAAACTTTAATAAATTTGGTGGAGAATTTTGTTGAGGAAAAAAAATATTTAAAAATATAGGTGTCAAATTTATGAAAACAAAAACTTTAAAAATGATGAGGTAATTAATAAAACCTTAGTTGTTGAATTTTAAATACATTATATAAAGTTAAGTGTAAAATTATAGGTTTTCATGTTTTTTTTAATAACTTTAAATAATAAATAAATAACCCCTTATACTTTATACCCTCTAGACTTCATAATAGGAACGTTGTTTACAATTACATGAGTGTTAGTATTAGTTTGAAACTTTTATCCATTAAAATTACAAAATTTTATAAATAAAAGAATTAGTTTTAATATACGTTAAATATTTTTAAAATAAGGACTCATGTTATAATATTTAGAAGTTTAATCTATGTGTACACGAGTTTCAATATTAAATACGGCTAAATTATTATTAACGGTAATATAAGTATCAAATGGTAAGCACAAGTTACTGTGATATGAGAATAAATATACGTTATTCTACTTATAACAACGATTCATATAATTATTATTAGGCAATAGATTATAAGGCCCGAGCCCGTCTGTGGGTTTGGGTCTATTAGGTTTCCTAGATTATGTAACATCTATATATTATGTCTTAATAAACATTATAACCTACGAGGATTACATTATTCAACAATTATTATTTAAAGTTTATATACGGATATCTGGAAAAATAGTTTTAAAAACTTCCCGGAGTATATTTCAACTTCATCAATGTTCATTCTGTGGTACTAAACTCGCACATTTTGTACAACATGATATCAATAGTTAAAGTTAAACAACAACGTCAACCTCAATCTCAACATTTATGTTAGCTAAACAAAGTTAAATGAAAAACTCATACATATTTATTAGTTGTACTTATATCATAATTTTCACGGATAAATTATTATATGTCTATATAATAGACTAAAATTTTAAAATAAAAATGATTTATGTGTAAATTCTGTGCGTGCACGTGACTTATAACTAGTATATTTAACACAAAATCATAATGGATCCAGTGAGAAGAAAACTTAAAATGAGAAGGATGAGAAATAACTATAACCACACATTTGAGATGGATCGACTTGATTAAGATGCATCTCTATTCATTTAGATGCATCCAAATTAGTTCCGAAAAGTAATTTGAAGTGAAAACAATGCAAAGTAGTACTAACAACAAATTTGACCAGCAGATGACGAAAAATGTATAGGATTTGTCCAACTTGATGAAATGCATATAATATATGCATATGCATCTAATTTTTTGCTAGAAAATATATTATGATGCATCTAAAAGATTATGGATGCATCTAATTTAAGTCGATGCATCTTAAATGTGTGGTTATAGTTATTTCTCATCCTTTTCATTTTAAGTTTTCTTCTCATTTGATCCTAAGTCTTGCATATATATCCTTATAAAACTTTTAAAGTACCACATATATTCAAATAATTAAATTATGTATAAATAAAGCTAGTCAAAAATAAATTTGAGGCTGACAGAGACTACCTTTGAGTATGTACAGTGGAATCAAATCACTAATTATTATTTGATGTTGACAAGGACTACCTTCTAGCCAATGGCGCAGCTAAATAGGGGCCGGGGGGGGGGGGGGGGGGGGGGCGACCCCCCGAAATTTTTTTGCGATGTTGGGGGTATACAGTTTTCGTGTAGAAAAATTTCGGTATATTCGGTTTCGACCTTCCAAAATTTCGGTATTACCCGAAAAATAACGTTATGAAAAAGATATTTTAGATCCCGACCCCGCACTTAAAATTTTCTAGCTTCGCCACTGCTTCTAGCTAAGTACTATAGAATAAAATAACTAACTTAGTATTATACTAACTCACCGTTTATAAAAAAAATGACAACTGAAAGATTGTTGGCAATTGATGCTTGCCTTGCGGAAGATAGGCATACTGGAAAAACTTGTTTTTAATTCATTGTCGTGATAAGAAGTTAATTATAGTTTATATTTTACAGTATAAAGCATTTAGGCTTACTAAATATAGAAATACTTAAAATTAAGCATTACATATTTTAATGCTAAAAGTACAAGTAATATCAACACAATTAGACATTTAATACATTAAAATAAACACAATTAGACGTTTACAAGTTTGTAGTTACATGTACATGCCACTTTCGGCCATTAATGGCCTAAAAATTAATGCAAATCTTAAAATTCAACATTACACCTTTTAATGCTAAAGATACAAGTAATATCAACACAATTATACATTTAATGCCTTAAAATTCAGCATTACAACATTAAATTACTAGTAAAACATAATTAATATTCTTTTTTTTTTTTTGTAAAAGGTCAACGACCCGATAAATATATTACACCAAAAAGCATTTAAGTACAACGGATATGGGTGAATCTCATATCTCAGCCCGTTACATAGGCGCAAAGCTTACATAACAAGATACTTCCTATTTAGAACAAGGAACAAACCACTAACCACATGATAACCAAAGACTCTGACAAAAATATAAACTACTTCCTACGACCTTGGAGATTAAAGCCATAAATGGCATTAAGAGCATCCAAATTCCCTGGAAGATCATAAATTTGCTTTGAATAATCATCATAGTCATCAAACTCATCCTCACGCTCATGACCACCACCAAAAAGATTTGCTGATTCGTCGAACATGTTAAGAACCTCATCATCATCACTATCAGAAACAACAATCTCACCCACCTTTGAAAATGGGTTAGCCCTCTTAGTGTAAGAGGTAGACGAAATAGGAAGACCATCATCATCCACAAGAGTAGCCTTCCCATCAATAAGTAGTTTTTCAAGCTTCCCAATTTTCTCAACTATAGGAGTAGAGCCAACTTCCTTTGTTCCCATTGAATCACTCACAAGCGGTTCTTGTGATGCATTAACGTTTAATAAACTCACAAGAGGATCTTGTGAAACAGAACCTATCTCAAGAGACTCTCCCTCATTAACTTCCATTGTATTACCTGTCTTAGTAGACTCATCCGCAATAACTTCCATTGTACGACTAGCATCCACATCCTTGTAGTTGTCATTAGACGGAATACCAAAAGCATCTGTATCATCCATATTAAGAGCAGCAAACTGATTAGATGTTGAAATCTTTGTTCCACTCGTACTAGACACATCAGAATCCCTTTTCATAGTGCCACCCACCTTCTTAGGTTCAGGAGGATTCTTTTTGGGTTGATACTGAAACTGCTTACCCACAACAAGTTTAGTAAACCCTCCTTTACCCTGAGTAGTATAACCACCTTGCTTACCTTTCTTTTTATTATTGACAGTCGTGAAACCATCATTAACACGCTTGGTAGGCTGAACTGGAGGTGCAACAACTTTAAGACAATCAACCAGAGTATGACCAAAGATCCTACAGTTATCACAACGCGGTGGTTTCCATTCATATTCAACTCGTATCTTCTCAATAGTCGATCCCGGACCATCAAGTAATGGTATCTCAACAGTGAGGCTGTCTCGAGACACCTCATCCGACTTCACTTCTATCATGCATCTAGCAAAACTACTACGACCCCACGATTCTTTGCACATTTGACTTGTAAAAGCATCTAACCTTTTTGGCGTGCCAATCAGTGTGGCAAGAAGACTGAGGCCATCATCAGAAAACATAGCAAGGGGAACATCATGGAATTTAACCCACACCGAGATGTTAGTCAAATCCTCTTTAAGTAAGTTTGTGTTCAAAGTCCATGGTTTAAGAATAATAGGAACATTTCTGATCAACCAAGGACCGTTTTCAAGCACATCATCAACACCTTTCTTCGAGTTGAATTTAAAGAAGAAGAACTCCTTAGCATTCATCATTACCTTTTGCACACCAAACTTAGCCCATGCATTGCGGACATAGTAATCAACAACAGGAAAAGCAAGGTGTTGGCCAAGGAAGTAACCGTAGAGAGTATTCTCAAACCGCGTGTTCACCTCTTTCACCACTTTCATTGGAACTGAAAGGTCAACATCATCATTCTTTTTGCTACATTCCAACCTCCGAAAATTAGACACATGTTTACGAGGTTCATTAGAAGTAGCACCCGCGTAAGAAACCGACTTCACTCCAGTACCATTAGTAGTACCAACCTTAGGACCAGAAGTTGCACTCTTATTTTGGATTATGTTGTAACTTGTTTAGATTGTACATTATGAAAATTTATTATACTTTTTAGTAAGTGGGTGTTTTAATTGATTGTATTTAATTTAATAGCTATGCTTTTAACTGATTGTACAATATGAATAACTCATTGTATTTTTAAGTAATACGGTGTTTTAATAAGAATATTAATTCAAAATGAAATTGATATTCTTATTAAAACACCCTATTACTTAAAAATACAATGAGTTATTCATATTGTACAATCAGTTAAAAGCATATTTATTAAATTAAATACAACCAATTAAAACACCCGCTTACTAAAAAGTATAATAAATTTTCACAATGTACAATCTAAACAAGTTACAACATAATCCAAAATATAAAATAATTAAATACACTAATTAATGTTATTTTTAAAACACCCCGGAAATGAAAAGTACATGTTATTATACATATTTTACAAACTAATAAAACACACAAAAGTTTATACAATCTAACAAGTTGATGGTACATATAGTTTGAAAACCTGATCGGACCACGGGTTCAACCGGGAACCGGTGTCGCCATTGGTTCGGCTAGCCAATAAAAGCCATCCGAAAATGAACCAAAGAGGACCCGTTAGAATCGATACAAACTTGTGAGCCATGCCTCAGAAATCTATATTTTCGGTTAATTGTCACATGATACCCGTCTCTTCAACACGCGAACACCCTGCTAGTTATAGTTTAATATACTAAAGTATTTTACCAAACTAAATACATTTTAAAACTACCTAGAAAAGAAACACACACAACTAACTCAGTGTGACTCTCGGTGTCATGGGAAGATAGGTTTTAAGGAAAACTAAGGGTATAATGGAGAATTTATATTAAATATGAGAGGTAATTTACACACTCCAAAAAAATATGGTGATGCATGAGAGAGGCATGAAATGAGATGTCATGATATCCTTGGTGGGTGGTGAGGCATGGGGGAGGCATCGAATCATGATTGCCACCCCCTAAGGGGGTGGCAGTTATGATTCGATGCCTCCCCCATGATTCGTCACTAACCAATCATATCAAGCCACTACATTCCATGATTCAACCATACCTTACTATACTTTTTTAGTGGCAACCATGATTCAAATAAAAACTAATTTTATTTTTTATTTTTTATATTCATAATTATATAAAACAATTTAATAAAAACATTATATTTCATTAATAATTCAAAGAAAATTACATAATACTTAGGAAAAAAAAAAGCAAAATAGGAAATCACTAGTCATCGAGGTATGGTAAGTCTTGAGCCGCTACGTGCTCCGTAAGATCATATCGGAGACGGTTATAGATATCTTCGTCGTGTAACTCCTGTAGTACATTCGGCTCATAAACTGGCGCGACCAGCTGATCCATTATATGAAACGGTGATATTGCCTTCTCATCGTCTTTTAAAATCATATTGTTCAATATAATACACGTATAAACGAGTTTTCAAATCTTTTCGACGGTCATAGCCTGGAGAGGACGACTGAGAATAAACCATTTTCCCTTTAGACGACCAAAAGCTCGTTCGACATCCTTTCTTGCAGACTCTTGTAGCTTCTTGAATTTCTTTTCCTTCGGGTTAGTGGGATACGGATATGCTTTAACAAACGTTGAATACTTAGGATAAATTTCATCGGTATGATAATATCCACGTTTGTAAAGCCGTCCACCCAAATAAAATGAACTGTTTGGCGCCGTTCCATTTCACTCCGTAACATACAATGGAGACTGATTCAAAACATTGATATCGTTGTTTGAACCGGGAGGACCAAAAAACGAATGTCAAATCCACAAATCATTTGAAGTCGTCGCTTCAAGCATAATAGTCGGATATTAGTGATCACCTCTCTTATATTGGCCACTCAAATGTCTAGAACAATTTCGCCAAATGAAATGTGTACAATCAATGCTACCAAGCATTCCAGAAATGTGATGTTTTTCTTCATGTGCCTCGAATAAATGTGCAACGGCATGGGTTGTCGGCCTATGTAAGAACTCTCGACCATATAACATTATAATCGCATCGCAAAAAATTATCAAGGCATTGACTTACAAAATATTAAAAAAATAATAACGAAAACTTAAAAATAATAAAATAAATAACGATAACTTTTATTAAAAATAAATAAATAACGACAACTTTTAAAAAAAATTAAATAAATAACGACTACTTTTAAAAAAAATAATAATAACGAAAACTTTTTTAAAAAAAATAATAACGAAAACTATTTAAAAAAAATAATAACGAAAAATTTAAAAAAAATAATAATAACCTGACGTTCTTCCTGCCATGTTTAAATAGTAATCAAATCTATCCGGAGGTTCACCCGTTACGAGTTGCCGAATGGCCGATGGGCATTTTTGTAACGCCGTGAAACTTTTTTTCCCCTCGCGTCTTGGCACTCTTGAAACCATTCGTAATTCGCATCAACATCACTAACAATTCTTAAAAACAAGCTTTTATTCATACGAAACCTATCACGAAAACATGGTCGGCAAAATTTGGTCGTTCGATGAAATAGTCATTCATTAGAGTTTGTAAATCTCTTTCACGAAACGGGTGACATACCCCCGGATTTCGGTAGAGCTTGCCATGTCTTCAATGGCATCGTACGCGGCTAAAAAGGTTTTGAAGGTACTACCGAATAACCATAGTTCGGAAGAGTCGGAGGGAATAATTAACTCGTCCCCGGATGAAGAAGAGGAGGATAAAGACATGGTTAATATTGTGTGAATTGTTCATTTGTTTGTGTGAAATTATGATTTGAAATTGTATATTTGAAGGGTTTTTTTTAATGCCAAACGGCTAGAAAATTAATGTGCAACGTTCGAAAATTGAATGCCTTTGTTCCATGATTCATCGGTATAGAACCCCGAAATTCTTGCCGAATTTGTGATGCTGAGGATGAGGCAATGGCCATAGCCACCCCTAATATCACCCTAAGTTTTTAACCAGTTGATTAAATTAAAGGTATGGCTTTTCAAATTATTATGTCTCAAGATATTTCTGAATTTGAAATTGTGTTATTCGCTCAAAAGGTTTTAATTAATTCTTGTATTTACTCCGTAGTATTTACAAAGCGTTAGAGAGAATGGGCAGAGTCACTCATCCCTAATTCTACCAAAAGTGCTAAAGACGTCTGCTAACTCAACTATATTTGTTAATTAGATATTGGCATATGTTCGAAGCATTTTACTAAACACCAAAAGGTGTAAATTGATGAGAACATCTCGATCTCATGCATCTTTACTAAACTAATCGGGGGAAGCATTTTACTAAACTAATGCTTGAAATAGACTAATCGGCTAATATGTATTAGACAATTATGTTAGTTGGGATTTGGGACTATGTTAGCTAATCATATGCTTACAATTACACTATGCGGACTAACATAATCATCTAATAAATTGGTTTGTGCAAATTAAGCTAATCCTTGAATGAAAATTTATTCTCCTTTAGTTATTTAGAGGCCGCATTTTCGGCCTCTTTAACCATAGATATATTACGGATATTACGATGATCATCTGATAACGAAGATATGAGCCGTTGCAAGCTTGATCGAGTTCATTTCACTATATGTTTCAAACTTGTCACGTATGAAAAACAAATTAAACTCGAGTAAAATTAGAGTTCAAATACAAACCCGTTCATTTGCATTCACTATTTGGTACTAAAAGAACATCTATATCAACGATGAGCGGTAGTGATGAGTTAGGATCCTATGAAAAGTGAAAATTTAAAGTTTGAAGTTTAAAAAGTATAAAAAGTCATAGGATAATGATAAGTTTTTATTATTATTATTATTATTATTATTATTATTATTATTATTATTTATTTATTTATTTTTTTTTTCCCTTTTTCACTTATAATTTTTATTTTATTTTGCTTTTTTCATCATTCTTTTTCTCTTTTAATATCAATTTTTCATCAAATTTGAAATTTAATGTGCTATTTTCTCATAAAAGATAATTAAAATTTAATTTTTTATTTGATGATTCAAGTTGATTGAACACAATTTAAAACAAAACTTATGATGCACAACTATTTTTCATGATAAATATCACTTATGGTAAACAACTTTTCTTATTGATGAAAAATTCTTTTATCGATGAACAACTATTT